>JAGFNQ010002659.1:899192-1310247 GCA_024364735.1 Boesenbergia rotunda
TGCCGACGCGGACACGTATTGTAATTGTTACATAATTACATGCAGCGGAAACAAAAGCATGAATAATTTCCTAAATTATTCTAACACATATCCTAAGCATGCAATGTGTTCACATAATCGTAATATAAAATTTTTGCAGAAAAGGAAATTACTCTACGAATTACCTTGCGTAACTTGGAAGAAGGGACGAGATCCAACCGTTAGCGTCCCTTGAAAGCTCCGCCTCTATTCGTATCCACGCCGAGTATCGTCGGGATGACTTCGCTAAGCCACGAGTTTCGTGTTCACGAGAACTACTAGATTCTCCGTGAACACGACGAAAACCGAGAGAGTAATCAAATCGAAAGACTCACCACCAAGGTTGGCCGAAGAGGAAGATCGTCGCAAGGAAGAACTTCGTCGCCTTGATGCTTCTCCTTGTGCTCACGGCAAGAAGAAAGAAGGAAGGCCTATGGCCGGCCAAGAGAGAGGGAGAGAAGAAGAGGAGAGAGCCCAAGCAATTCTTGGATGGATCATCTTCCATGGCACCCCTTGGGTCCTTTATATAGGGAGAGGTTTCTTAATTCCCAAGCAAACCTCTCCTTGATTATGGAATAATTTCTCAATCAATCCATAATCAAGGCTCTCATGATCAAGCTTCTTCTTCTTGATTATGGAATAATTTCTCAATCAATCCATAATCAAGGCTCTCTTTCTTTTGGCATGATTATATAAAATTTATAAAACAAACCAACCATTGGTTCATTATATAAAATTATAAACAACAACCATTTATTATATAATTATATATATATAAATTTATATAACCTTTTATAAAATAAACCAACCTTTGGTCTATTTTATAAAACAAACCAAAATAGCCTTATCCTCTTATGGTGGTGGCCGGCCATGACAAGAAGAGAGGAGGCCCCTCCTTGGCCGGCCCATCTAACCCCAATTGGATCAAATCCCTTAATGAATTAAACTTATTTAATTCACCCATTAAGTCTTTAAAAGACTTAGCCATTCTATGCTTCCGATGCGTCTGAAATAAATTCAGTTTTGACTATTGTTTGGACTTACCAAAAATAGTCTATCTCGATTGGAGAATCCAATTCTCAACTCGTTTTAAATCCTTCGAATTACTCGTTATGCGTGTGACCAAATAGGCTTTCAATTTATGTTGGTCGTCCATAATTAACTAATTAATTATAGAACGATCATGAGTGGCACCTAGTAGTACATCATGATCCCCAATTAATTGAAAGATCAACGGTTGACCTCAGAAATGATTCTGAAACCCTTCAGCAGCTATAATGAATCGTGCCCCATTCCCTTCACCATCTTATACCCACTTGGTTCAGGACATGGTCTATGTGTGTCAGTCCCCACTAGGCTGACTACGTCACACCTAGCCCAAGTAACGTTTCCTCGTCCTATGGATTCTAATTACTCTCATGTATTTAAGAGATTCATACTCTGAACATGTCATGCTCTGGCCAGAGGCTTCGAGTAACAATCCGACGATAGGCCTCGGGTATACATCTCCTCGCAAGGAGTGGTGAATCCTTTGTAGGCTGTTCAAACATCTTCGGGCACTTCGGCTTATACCCAATCATCCTGGGTCCACACCTCCTTGGAGATGCTTGCTTAAGATGTCAAAGTATAAGTCTCCATGACCAAGATGACTTGAACACCGCAAGTCAAAGGAACATCGCACTTAAGCTGCAGTAAGAACTTCACTGACATATCTATATGTAAACTACCATATGAAGTTTTACAGCCAGTCACTCCAATGAACTAGTTCCCTTAACTAGCATTCATGTTTATCTCGGACATCTCAATGTCACTTGTCAGTGAGAATCAACTGATTAGAGAATAACCCATGCTAGTCTCAACAGAATTGATAGTGTCCGTATTTATCAATTCATCGACTAGGGACAATTTCAATACTTCATAATTGCACATGTAGAGATAATCACTAGTTGTGAATTCATCACAAATTCTCTCATGCTATGAATTGTATTGCAGACATTAAGTAAATGAGCTTAAGATCTTAATCAAATAATCATGTATACTCAAATAGTGAATATTCATTTATTAAAATAAATGATTACAATCATAAGGCGATTGCCTTAGGACACTTCTCTCATATCACTAACAAACTCCCACTTGGCCTAATGCAATCGCTACGGTACCCAATACCACAGGCTCTAACATGACCCTCAAACTTACTTTGAGGCAAGCCTTAGTTAAAGGATCCGCTAAATTCCTTTCAGTGGGAATTTTCTCAATTTGTATATCATTCCTACTTATAATCTCTCTGATCAGATGATAGCGGCGAAGCACATGTTTGGATCGCTGATGAGACCTTGGTTCCTTTGCTTGTGCAATAGCTCCATTGTTGTCGCAGTAAACCGGTATTGCTTCATCAATGGTTGGAACCACACCAAGTTCTGAGACAAACTTCTTGATCCAGACTGCTTCCTTTGCTGCTTCCGAAGCTGCAATATATTCCGCTTCCGTGGTAGAATCCGCTACGGTGTCTTGCTTGGAACTTTTCCAGCTTACTGCGCCTCCATTCAAAATAAATACGTATCCGGACTGAGATTTGGAGTCATCCTTATCTGTCTGGAAACTGGCATCTGTATATCCACGTATTATCATATCACCTTCTCCATATATTAGGAACACATCCTTAGTTCTTCTTAAGTACTTGAGGATTGTCTTGACAGCCGCCCAATGATCCATTCCTGGATCAGACTGGTATCTGCTTGTGACGCTCAGAGCATATGATACATCGGGCCTAGTACATAACATAGCATACATGATAGATCCTATCGCGGATGCATAAGGAATCTTATTCATGCAAATCCTCTCGTCTTCTGTGCGCGGACACATAGACTTTGAAAGGTTGATCCCATGCCTGATGGGAAGGTAACCTTTCTTGGATTCCGACATGCTAAACCTTTCTAGCACTCGGTCTATATATGTAGACTGCGAAAGACCAAGCAACCGTTTTGATCTATCTCTATAGATTCTAATCCCAAGGATATAGGTTGCTTCTCCCAGGTCTTTCATGGAGAAAGTTTTGGACAACCAAATTTTAACTGACTGTAAGACTGATATATCGTTTCCTATAAGTAAAATGTCATCGACATATAACACTAGGAATACGACTGCACTCCCACTAACCTTCTTGTATACACAAGGTTCGTCAGGATTTTGTGAGAAATCAAACTCTTTGATTGTCTCATCAAAACGGATGTTCCAGCTCCTGGATGCTTGCTTTAGTCCATATATGGATCGTCGAAGCTTGCATACTTTGGTTTTATTAACCGATGTGAAACCTTCAGGTTGTATCATGTATACATCCTCAAGCAGGTTTCCATTAAGGAAAGCTGTTTTCACATCCATTTGCCATATCTCATAATCATAATGAGCTGCTATGGCCAGGAGCATCCGAATGGATTTGAGCATAGCTACTGGCGAATAGGTTTCGTCATAATCAATTCCTTGTTTCTGACGATATCCTTTTGCCACTAATCTAGCCTTAAAGGTAACAACATTACCTTCCATGTCGGTTTTCTTCTTGAAAACCCACTTGCACCCTATGGGCTTAATCCCTTCAGGCGGGTTAACCAAGTCCCATACTTGATTTTCGTACATGGAATCCATTTCCGACTTCATGGCTTCAAGCCATTTATCCCTTTCTGAATTTATCAGAACATCTTCATAACTGATAGGTTCGTCATTGTTAACGAGTAACACGTCGTTCGATTCACTTATGAGAAATCCGTATCTCTCTGGAATATTGCGTGTCCTATCAGACCTACGAAGAAGTGGTGTTGTTTTAGGTTCAACTGATAGCTCATCATTATGAGTTATTGGTTGTGGGTCTAGACTAGGTGTCTCTGTAATGTCTATTGGAGTTTCTTGAACTTCTTCAAGTTCAATGCTACTCCCACTGTTTTCTTGTAAAAGAAATTCTTTTTCCAGAAATACAGCATGCCTTGAAACAAACACCTTTTGTTCCAAGGGATGATAGAATTGGTAACCCTTCGTTTCCTTAGGGTATCCAATAAATAGACATTTATCAGACTTAGCATCCAATTTGTCTGATACAGTCCGCTTTACATAAGCAGGACAACCCCATATTTTAAGGTGAGTTAAATGAGGTTTCTTACTATTCCACGTCTCATATGGAGTAGTAGAGACTACCTTGGTCGGGACTCTGTTTAGTAAGTAAACAGCTGTCTTAAGCGCATAGCCCCAAAAGGATTTTGGAAGAGTTGCATGATTCATCATAGATCTAACCATGTCCATCAAGGTTCGGTTACGCCTCTCAGATACACCATTATGCTGTGGTGTATATGGCGGAGTCCATTGAGACAATATCCCATTGTCCCTAAGATAATCTTGAAACTCTTGACTCAAGTATTCACCACCCCGATCGGATCGAAGTATCTTAATACTTTTGCCAAGCTGTTTCTCTACTTCACTTCTGAACTCTTTGAATTTCTCAAAAGCTTCAGATTTGTGTTTCATTAAGAACACATACCCGAATCGTGAGTGATCATCGATAAAGGTAATGAAGTAGCTATAACCTCCTTGTGCAAGAGTTGACATTGGTCCACATACATCAGTATGTATTAGACCAAGCAATTCTCCCACTGGTTTACCTTTTCCGGAAAAGGGTAATTTGGTCATCTTGCCTTTTAAGCATGATTCGCATGTATCAAATGAACCGGGTTCAAATGATTCCAGAATTCCACATCGGTGTAATTTGGTCATGCGTTTCTTACTTACATGGCCAAGACGACAATGCCACGTATAGGAGTCTATTTGATTATCTATTCGAGCACGTTTGTTGCTAACTTCGATATTGAAAACGTCACCGGATAAATCTAACGTGTAGATACCATTGTATAAAGTTCCGGTCCCATAAAGAACACCATTTAAAGTTATGTAACAGCAATTGTTACTAAAAGTTAAATGATAACCCTTTTCATTCAAGCATGAAATAGATACAATGTTCTTTATTAACGAAGGAACAAAATAACAATTATCCAATTCTAAGACAAGTCCAGTAGGGAGCTTTAGCAAATATGTTCCGATGGCAACAGCAGCAATCTTTGCTCCATTTCCAACTCGCAAATTCGCTTCTCCCTTGACGAGTCTTCTTCTATTCCTTAGCCCCTGTATGTCATTACATATATGTGAGCTACACCCAGTATCAAGTACCCAGGTGGACGAGGAAATAGAGTGACATTCAATAACGAAGATACCTGAAGAGGATGGGGCATCGGATGCCTTCTTCTTCAAGGACTCAAGATAAACCTTGCAGTTTCTTCGCCAGTGACCCTCCTTGCCGCAGTGATGGCAAGTGCCTTTTGGTGCCTTTTCAGTCTTTTTGGCCTTTTTCTTCTTTCCCTTATTCTGTTCTTTGGGCTTCCTCTTAGAGCCTTTCTTTGAGGAACCAACTAACAGTACCGTCTTCTGATCCTGCTTTACAGAAGGCTCTACAGTCTTCAGCAGGTTGAGCAACTCAGGAATGGTAGTCTCCAGCTTGTTCATCCGATAGTTCATCACAAATTGTGAGTAACTCTTGGGCAAACAATGCAGAATTAAGTCAACACTTAGTTCGTGATCCATTGCAAATCCGAGTGTGCCTAGTCGCTCAATGTACCCCAACATCTTCAACACAAACTGTGAGACAGAAGTGCCTTCCTGCATCTTAGAGGTGAAGAGGAGTCTGGAGACCTCGAACCTTTCGGATCTCGCCTGCTCGTCAAACAGCTCATGAAGATGGAAGATGATGGTATGAGCATCCATATGCTCATGCTGCTTTTGCAGCTCAGGTACCATAGCGGCCAGCATGATGCAACTCGCAAGTTCAGAATCGGCCACATGTTTCTGATAGGCCACTAACTGGTCTGGAGTTGCATCTTCTGGAGGATGGTTGGGAAGTTGTTCTTCAAGGACATAAGCAAGCTTTTCTGCCTTGAGGACTATCCTCAGGTTTCGAAGCCAGTCCATGAAGTTTGGCCCAGTCAGCTTATTGGTGTCCAAAATGGAACGCAAATTCAGAGAAGACATGATCAAGTGATTATCCTAGAAATACAAATTGAGCTTATGTGAGAAGAATGATAAAGAATGCATCAATATACATTAATTAAATCCTATTTATTTTTCGAATTGAATAACCCTTTTTATCAATTCGGGAGATCGTAGGAACATCTCCAAATAGGTTGATATCCAACCATAGATAAGAACAACCATGGCTAGAGTCCATCAAGTTATTCTTAGCTATGAAGGTAGGTAATTATACCGATTACATATTATACATATGTAACTATCACATTATGCTATCAACTAATTGAATGTTTGCATAAATCATTGGGTTGTTAACTCATTAACAAGTATGCAACAATATACATAGCACCCAACTGCACCTCTCTTTACATCGACCTTGGCTGTGGCACAACAAATCGATGCTCCAAGCTTAAGGCTGACCCATTAATCAAGAAATAGTTTTAATATGGTTGGAGCTCATTCAACCGTTTAGTCAGGCTTGGATGTGTCCAACAACCAAAACTAAGGATTGACCTCTGACTCCAACTATATTAATCATAAACTAATTCCATGGTTTGAACATGTTGAGGTTCAAGCCGGGCATGGATGTGTCCATCAACCCAAACGAGAAACAAAACTCCGGTTCTAACCATATTAATGGAAGGTGTTGGCCTTAATATTTTGTAAGGGGTTTTGGGTCTCATCCTTTTCCTTTTAAGCACATTCATGACATATAATTATGTCATGTTCTAACGATTTCCTTAATAAAGTATGTATGTGACTTAATTTATCAAGTCTCATTAATTGAATTAGGAACCGGATTTCCTAATTCTAATTTCACACTTTATTCAAGGAATTGTTTTGGGAAACAATTTCCTAAATTGTCATAATCAATTTCGGAAATAATATGTTTAAGACTTTGATTTCTCTAAATCAAATCTTATTAAATTAAGAGACAGATTCCCTTAATTCAACCACATATTATTTTCATGAAAATCTTATTTAAGGAAATAAACTCTATAGGAAACAATTTTTCCTAATTAATTTTGGAGACAACAATATGTAAGAGCATCACCTCATAAATCAAATAAGGAAATTATCGTTTGAGAATCACCTCAAAATTTTCAAGATTTGATCACATATTTTATTTATGGATAATTAATTACAACAAATTATTTACTTTGGGTGGCTCCCCGAGGCACTCCCCAAAGAAAAGAAATTTGTTGTAAATCTAATTTGGCCTGCTCCCCGAGGCATAACCAAATTAAACTTGACAATTAAAGAACTTGTTAATAATATAATTTGGATGGCTCCCCGAGGCCTACCCAAATCAATTTTAACAATTCATATTCAAAATAGGAAATTAAATTATAACAACTAACTTTAATTTGGGTGGCTCCCCGAGGCACTCCCCAAAGTAAAGAATTTTGTTAATAATTTAAAAACCAATTTGAATTTAATTGTCAATTAATGTTTCCATAAAATGTCTAGACTTTCATGAAAAGAAAGTGCCCAAAATTACGAGCTTTCCATAAATGGAAAGTTTCCAAAATTAAAAGGTTTTCAGAATTATTGTAAGTTTCTGGTACAAAGAAAACTTACGTATTTCCAAAATTGAAAATTTCCAAAATTAGGAAATTTCCAAAATTGAAAAGTTTCCAAAAATGGAAAGTTTTCACAATTATCATAAAATTTCAGAAACAGAGATATTTCAAAAGTTTGCGAAATTTCATGAGGATTTCCAAACTTTGAAATTCCTAAATCTAAAATTTACCATAATTGGAAAGTTTCCATAATTGAAAAATTTTCCAAAATTGAGATCATGACAAAGTTTTCGCAAAACAATTATATGATTATGTCGAACACTAACCGGCTCTGATACCACTGTTGGGACCGGGTGCATGCCGACGCGGACACGTATTGTAATTGTTACATAATTACATGCAGCGGAAACAAAAGCATGAATAATTTCCTAAATTATTCTAACACATATCCTAAGCATGCAATGTGTTCACATAATCGTAATATAAAATTTTTGCAGAAAAGGAAATTACTCTACGAATTACCTTGCGTAACTTGGAAGAAGGGACGAGATCCAACCGTTAGCGTCCCTTGAAAGCTCCGCCTCTATTCGTATCCACGCCGAGTATCGTCGGGATGACTTCGCTAAGCCACGAGTTTCGTGTTCACGAGAACTACTAGATTCTCCGTGAACACGACGAAAACCGAGAGAGTAATCAAATCGAAAGACTCACCACCAAGGTTGGCCGAAGAGGAAGATCGTCGCAAGGAAGAACTTCGTCGCCTTGATGCTTCTCCTTGTGCTCACGGCAAGAAGAAAGAAGGAAGGCCTATGGCCGGCCAAGAGAGAGGGAGAGAAGAAGAGGAGAGAGCCCAAGCAATTCTTGGATGGATCATCTTCCATGGCACCCCTTGGGTCCTTTATATAGGGAGAGGTTTCTTAATTCCCAAGCAAACCTCTCCTTGATTATGGAATAATTTCTCAATCAATCCATAATCAAGGCTCTCATGATCAAGCTTCTTCTTCTTGATTATGGAATAATTTCTCAATCAATCCATAATCAAGGCTCTCTTTCTTTTGGCATGATTATATAAAATTTATAAAACAAACCAACCATTGGTTCATTATATAAAAAATTTATAAAACAAACCAACCATTGGTTCATTATAAAAATTTATATATATATATATAATTTATATAACCTTTTATAAAATAAACCAACCTTTGGTCTATTTTATAAAACAAACCAAAATAGCCTTATCCTCTTATGGTAGTGGTTGGCCATGACAAGAAGAGAGGAGGCCCCCTCCTTGGCCGGCCCATCTAACCCCAATTGGATCAAATCCCTTAATGAATTAAACTTATTTAATTCGCCCATTAAGTCTTTAAAAGACTTAGCCATTCTATGCTTTCGATGCGTCTGAAATAAATTCAGTTTTGACTATTGTTTGGACTTACCAAAAATAGTCTATCTCGATTGCAGAATCCAATTCTCAACTCGTTTTAAATCCTTCGAATTACTCGTTATGCGTGTGACCAAATAGGCTTTCAATTTATGTTGGCCGTCCATAATTAACTAATTAATTATAGAACGATCATGAGTGACACCTAGTAGTACATCATGATCCCAATTAATTGAAAGATCAACGGTTGACCTCAGAAATGATTCTGAAACCCTTCAGCAGCTATAATGAATCGTGCCCCATTCCCTTCACCATCTTATACCCACTTGGTTCAGGACATGGTCTATGTGTGTCAGTCCCCACTAGGCTGACTACGTCACACCTAGCCCAAGTAACGTTTCCTCGTCCTATGGATTCTAATTACTCTCATGTATTTAAGAGATTCATACTCTGAACATGTCATGCTCTGGCCAGAGGCTTCGAGTAACAATCCGACGATAGGCCTCGGGTATACATCTCCTCGCAAGGAGTGGTGAATCCTTTGTAGGCTGTTCAAACATCTTCGGGCACTTCGGCTTATACCCAATCATCCTGGGTCCACACCTCCTTGGAGATGCTTGCTTAAGATGTCAAAGTATAAGTCTCCATGACCAAGATGACTTGAACACCGCAAGTCAAAGGAACATCGCACTTAAGCTGCAGTAAGAACTTCACTGACATATCTATATGTAGACTACCATATGAAGTTTTACAGCCAGTCACTCCAATGAACTAGTTCCCTTAACTAGCATTCATGTTTATCTCCGGACATCTCAATGTCACCAGCCAGTGAAAATCAGCTGATTAGAGAATAACCCATGCTAGTCTCAACAGAATTGATAGTGTCCGTATTTATCAATTCATCGACTAGGGACAATTTCAATACTTCACAATTGCACATGTAGAGATAATCACTAGTTGTGAATTCATCACAAATTCTCTCATACTGTGAATTGTATTGCGGACATTCAGTAAATGAGCTTAAGATCTTAATCAAATAATCATGTATACTCAAATAGTGAATATTCATTTATTAAAATAAATGATTACAATCATAAGGCAATTGTCTTAGGACACTTCTCTCATATCACTAACAAACTCCCACTTGGCCTAACGCCAATCGCTACGGTACCCAATACCATAGGCTCTAACATGACCCTCAAACTTATTTTGGGGCAAGGCCTTAGTTAAAGGATCCACTAAATTCCTTTCAGTGGAAATTTTCTCAATTTGTATATCATTCCTACTTCTAATCTCTCTGATCAGATGATAGCGGCGAAGCATATGTTTGGATCGCTGATGAGACCTTGGTTCCTTTGCTTGTGCAATAGCTCCATTGTTGTCGCAGTAAACCGGTATTGCTTCATCAATGGTTGGAACCACACCAAGTTCTGAGACAAACTTCTTGATCCAGACTGCTTCCTTTGCTGCTTCCGAAGCTGCAATATATTCCGCTTCCGTGGTAGAATCCGCTACGGTGTCTTGCTTGGAACTTTTCCAGCTTACTGCGCCTCCATTCAAAATAAATACGTATCCGGACTGAGATTTGGAGTCATCCTTATCTGTCTGGAAACTGGCATCTGTATATCCACGTATTATCATATCACCTTCTCCATATATTAGGAACACATCCTTAGTTCTTCTTAAGTACTTGAGGATTGTCTTGACAGCCGCCCAATGATCCATTCCTGGATCAGACTGGTATCTGCTTGTGACGCTCAGAGCATATGATACATCGGGCCTAGTACATAACATAGCATACATGATAGATCCTATCGCGGATGCATAAGGAATCTTATTCATGCAAATCCTCTCGTCTTCTGTGCGCGGACACATAGACTTTGAAAGGTTTGATCCCATGCCTGATGGGAAGGTAACCTTTCTTGGATTCCAACATGCTAAACCTTTCTAGCACTCGGTCTATATATGTAGACTGCGAAAGACCAAGCAACCGTTTTGATCTATCTCTATAGATTCTAATCCCAAGGATATAGGTTGCTTCTCCCAGGTCTTTCATGGAGAAAGTTTTGGACAACCAAATTTTAACTGACTGTAAGACTGATATATCGTTTCCTATAAGTAAAATGTCATCGACATATAACACTAGGAAGTCGACTGCACTCCCACTAACCTTCTTGTATACACAAGGTTCGTCAGGATTTTGTGAGAAATCAAACTCTTTGATTGTCTCATCAAAACGGATGTTCCAGCTCCTGGATGCTTGCTTTAGTCCATATATGGATCGTCGAAGCTTGCATACTTTGGTTTTATTAACCGATGTGAAACCTTCAGGTTGTATCATGTATACATCCTCAAGCAGGTTTCCATTAAGGAAAGCTGTTTTCACATCCATTTGCCATATCTCATAATCATAATGAGCTGCTATGGCCAGGAGCATCCGAATGGATTTGAGCATAGCTACTGGCGAATAGGTTTCGTCATAATCAATTCCTTGTTTCTGAGGATATCCTTTTGCCACTAATCTAGCCTTAAAGGTAACAGCATTACCTTCCATGTTAGTATTCTTCTTGAAAACCCACTTTCACCCTATGGGCTTAATCCCTTCAGGTGGGTTAACCAAGTCCCATACTTGATTTTCGTACATGGAATCCATTTCCGACATCATGGCTTCAAGCCATTTATCCTTTTTCGAATTTATCAGAACATCTTCATAACTGATAGGTTCATCATTGTTAACGAGTAACACGTCGTTCGATTCACTTATGAGAAATCGGTATCTCTCTGGAATATTGCGTGTCCTATCAGACCTACGAAGAAGTGGTGTTGTTTTAGATTCAACTGATAGCTCATCATTATGAGTTATTGGTTGTGGGTCTAGACTAGGTGTCTCTGTAATGTCTATTGGAGTTTCTTGAACTTCTTCAAGTTCAATGCTACTCCCACTGTTTTCTTGTAAAAGAAATTCTTTTTCCAGAAATACAGCATGCCTTGAAACAAACACCTTTTGTTCCAAGGGATGATAGAATTGGTAACCCTTCGTTTCCTTAGGGTATCTAATAAATAGACATTTATCAGACTTAGCATCCAATTTGTCTGATACAGTCCGCTTTACATAAGTAGGACAACCCCATATTTTAAGGTGAGTTAAATGAGGTTTCTTACTATTCCACATCT
This sequence comes from Boesenbergia rotunda, assembly GCA_024364735.1. NCBI lineage: Eukaryota > Viridiplantae > Streptophyta > Magnoliopsida > Zingiberales > Zingiberaceae > Boesenbergia > Boesenbergia rotunda. The sequence continues at coordinate 911,346 of JAGFNQ010002659.1, forward strand.
CATATGGAGTAGTAGAGACTACCTTGGTCGGGACTCTGTTTAGCAAGTAAACAGCTGTCTTAAGTGCATAGCCCCAAAAGGATTTTTGGAAGAGTTGCATGATTCATCATAGACCTAACCATGTCCATCAGGGTTCGGTTGCGCCTCTCAGATACACCATTATGCTGTGGTGTATACGGCGGAGTCCATTGGGACAATATCCCATTGTCCCTTAGATAATCTTGAAACTCTTGACTTAAGTATTCACCACCTCGATCGGATCGAAGTATTTTAATACTTTTGCCAAGCTGTTTCTCTACTTCATTCTGAACTCTTTGAATTTCTCAAAGGCTTCAGATTTGTGTTTCATCAAGAACACATACCCGAATCGTGAGTGATCATCGATGAAGGTGATGAAGTAGCTATAGCCTCCTTGTGAAAGAGTTGACATTGGTCCACATACATCGGTATGTACTAGACCAAGCAATTCTCCCACTGGATTACCTTTTCCGAGAAAGGGTAATTTGGTCATCTTGCCTTTTAAGCACGATTCGCATGTATCAAATGAACCGGGTTCAAATGATTCCAAAATTCCACATCGGTGTAATTCGGTCATGCGTTTCTTACTTATATGGCCAAGACGACAGTGCCACGTGTAGGAGTCTATTTGATTATCTATTCGAGCACGTTTATTGCTTACTTCGATATTGAAAACGTCATTGGATAAATCTAACGTGTAGATGCCATTGCACAAAGTTCCATTTCCATAAAGAACGCCATTTAAAGTTATGTAACAGCAATTGTTACTAAAAGTTAAATGATAACCCTTTTCATTCAAGCATGAAATAGATACAATGTTCTTTATTAACGAAGGAACAAAATAACAATTATCCAATTCTAAGACAAGTCCAGTAAGGAGCTTTAGCAAATATGTTCCGATGGCAACAGCAGCAATCTTTGCTCCATTTCCAACTCGCAAATTCGCTTCTCCCTTGACGGGTCTTCTTCTATTCCTTAGCCCCTGTATGTCATTACATATATGTGAGCTACACCCAGTATCAAGTACCTAGGTGCACGAGGAAATAGAGTGACATTCAATAACGAAGATACCTAAAGAGGACGGGGCATCGAATGCCTTCTTCTTCAAGGACTCAAGATAAACCTTGCAGTTTCTTCGCTAGTGACCCTCCTTGCCGCAGTGATGGCAAGTGCCTTTTGGTGTCTTTTCAGTCTTTTTGGCCTTTTTCTTCTTTCCCTTATTCTGTTCTTTGGGCTTCCTCTTAGAGCCTTTCTTTGAGGAACCAACTAACAGTATCGTCTTCTGATCCTGGTTTATAGAAGGCTCTACAGTCTTCAGCAGGTTGAGCAACTCAGGAATGGTAGTCTCCAGCTTGTTCATCCGATAGTTCATCACAAATTGTGAGTAACTCTTGGGCAAACAATGCAGAATTAAGTCAACACTTAGTTCGTGATCCATTGCAAATCTGAGTGTGCCTAGTCGCTCAATGTACCCCAACATCTTGAACACAAACTGTGAGATAGAAGTGCCTTCCTGCATCTTAAAGGTGAAGAGGAGTCTGGAGACCTCGAACCTTTCGGATGCGTCCATCAACCCTAACGAGAAACAAAACTCCGGCTCTAACCATATTAATGGAAGGTGTTTGCCTTAATATTTTGTAAGGGATTTTGGGTCTCATCCTTTTCCTTTTAAGCACATTCATGACATATAATTATGTCATGTTCTAACGATTTCCTTAATAAAGTATGTATCTAACTTAATTTATCAAGTCTCATTAATTGAATTAGGAACCGGATTTTCTAATTCTAATTTCACACTTTATTCAAGGAATTGTTTTGGGAAACAATTTCCTAAATTGTCATAATCAATTTCAGAAATAATATGTTTAAGACTTTGATTTCTCTAAATCAAATCTTATTAAATTAAGAGACAGATTCCTTTAATTCAACCACATATTATTTTCATAAAAATCATATTTAAGAAAATAAACTCTATAGGAAACAATTTTTCCTAATTAATTTTGGAGACAACAATATGTAAGAGCATCACCTCATAAATCAAATAAGGAAATTATCGTTTGAGAATCACCTCAAAAATTTCCAAGATTTGATCACATATTTTATTTATGGATAATTAATTATAATAAATTATTTACTTTGGGTGGCTCCCTGAGGCACTCCCCAAAGAAAAGAAATTTGTTGTAAATCTAATTTGGCCTGCTCCCCGAGGCATAACCAAATTAAACTTGACAATTAAAGAACTTGTTAATAATATAATTTGGATGGCTCCCCGAGGCCTACCCAAATCAATTTTAACAATTCATATTCAAAATAAGAAATTAAATTATAACAACTAACTTTAATTTGGGTGGCTCCCCGAGGCACTCCCCAAAGTAAAGAATTTTGTTAATAATTTAAAAACCAATTTGAATTTAATTTTCAATTAATGTTTCCATAAAATGTCTAGACTTTCATGAAAAGAAAGTGCCCAAAATTACGAGCTTTCCATAAATGGAAAGTTTCCAAAATAAAAAGGTTTTCAGAATTATTGTAAGTTTCTGGTATAAAGAAAACTTACGTATTTCCAAAATTGGAAAATTTCCAAAATTAAAAAATTTCCAAAATTGGAAAGTTTTCAAAAATGGAATGTTTTCACAATTATCATAAAATTTCAGAAACAGAGATATTTCAAAAGTTTGCGTAATTTCATGAGGATTTCCAAACTTTGAAATTCCTAAATCTAAAATTTACCATAATTGGAAAGTTTCCATAATTGAAAATTTTCCAAAATTGAGATCATCACAAAGTCTTCGGCAAAACAATTATATGATTATGTCGAACACTAACCGGCTCTAATACCACTGTTGGGAACGGTTGCATGCCGACGCGAACACGTATTGTAATTGTTACATAATTACATGCAGCGGAAACAAAAGAATGAATAATTTCCTAAATTATTCTAACACATATCCTAAGCATGCAATGTGTTCACATAATCGTAATATAAAATTATTGCAGAAAAGGAAATTACTCTACGAATTACCTTACGTAACTTGGAAGAAGGGACGAGATCCAACTGTTAGCGTCCCTTGAAAGCTCCGCCTCAATTCGTATCCACGCCGAGTATCGTCGGGATGACTTCGCTAAGCCACGAGTTTCGTGTTCACGAGAACTACTAGATTCTCCGTGAACACGACGAAAACCGAAAGAGTAATCAAATCGAAAGACTCACCACCAAGGTTGGCCGAAGAGGAAGATCGTCGCAAGGAAGAACTTCGTCGCCTTGATGCTTCTCCTTGTGCTCACGGCAAGAAGAAAGAAGGAAGGCCTATGGCCGGCCAAGAGAGAGGGAGAGAAGAAGAGGAGAGAGCCAAAGCAATTCTTGGATGGATCGATCCCCTTCCATGGCACCCCTTGGGTCCTTTATATAGGGAGAGGTTTCTTTATTCCCAAGCAAATCTCTCCTTGATTATGGAATAATTTCTCAATCAATCCATAATCAAGGCTCTCATGATCAAGCTTCTTCTTCTTGATTATGGAATAATTTCTCAATCAATCCATAATCAAGGCTCTCTTTCTTTTGGCATGATTATATAAAATTTATAAAACAAACCAACTATTGGTTCATTATATAAAAATTTATAAAACAAACCAACCATTGGTTCATTATAAAAATTTATATATATAATTTATATAACCTTTTATAAAATAAACCAACCTTTGGTCTATTTTATAAAACAAACCAAAATAGCCTTATCCTCTTATGGTGGTGGCCGGCCATGACAAGAAGCGAGGAGGCCCCCTCCTTGGCCGGCCCATCTAACCCCAATTGGATCAAATCCCTTAATGAATTAAACTTATTTAATTTGCCCATTAAGTCTTTAAAAGACTTAGCCATTCTATGCTTCCGATGCGTCTGAAATAAATTCAGTTTTGACTATTGTTTGGACTTACAAAAAATAGTCTATCTCGATTGGAGAATCCAATTCTCAACTCGTTTTAAATCCTTCGAATTACTCATTATGCGTGTGACCAAATAGGCTTTCAATTTATGTTGGTCGTCCATAATTAACTAATTAATTATAGAACGATCATGAGTGGCACCTAGTAGTACATTATGATCCCCAATTAATTGAAAGATCAACGGTTGACCTCAGAAAGATTCTGAAACCCTTCAGCAGCTATAATGAATCGTGCCCCATTCCCTTCACCATCTTATACCCACTTGGTTCAGGACATGGTCTATGTGTGTCAGTCCCCACTAGGCTGACTACGTCACACCTAGCCCAAGTAACGTTTCCTCGTCCTATGGATTCTAATTACTCTCATGTATTTAAGAGATTCATACTCTGAACATGTCATGCTCTGGCCAGAGGCTTCGAGTAACAATCCGACGATAGGCCTCGGGTATACATCTCCTCGCAAGGAGTGGTGAATCCTTTGTAGGCTGTTCAAACATCTTCGGGCACTTCGGCTTATACCCAATCATCCTGGGTCCACACCTCCTTGGAGATGCTTGCTTAAGATGTCAAAGTATAAGTCTCCATGACCAAGATGACTTGAACACCGCAAGTCAAAGGAACATCGCACTTAAGCTGCAGTAAGAACTTCACTGACATATCTATATGTAGACTACTATATGAAGTTTTACAGCCAGTCACTCCAATGAACTAGTTCCCTTAACTGGCATTCATGTTTATCTCCGGACATCTCAATGTCACCAGCCAGTGAGAATCAGCTGATTAGAGAATAACCCATGCTAGTCTCAACAGAATTGATAATGTCCGTATTTATCAATTCATCGACTAGGGACAATTTCAATACTTCACAATTGCACATGTAGAGATAATCACTAGTTGTGAATTCATCACAAATTCTCTCATGCTGTGAATTGTATTGCGGACATTCAGTAAATGAGCTTAAGATTTTAATCAAATAATCATGTATACTCAAATAGTGAATATTCATTTATTAAAATAAATGATTACAATCATAAGGCGATTACCTTAGGACACTTCTCTCATATCACTAACACCAGGTAGGACCATTCAACAGCGCGAAGGAGCTTTGGAACAAGCTGATCGAGCTGCATGAAGGTACTTTCGACACGAGGATCAGCAAGATAGATCTTTTGCTTAACAGACTCTACACAATCAAGATGCACGAGGGCGAGACTGCAGCCCAACTCCACGCCTGAATCCAGGAATTGATGAACGGACTGCACACGATTGGTCACAAGGTTGAAAACCGTGACCTGATAAGGTATACTTTAAATTCTTTTCCTAGAAACTCACTGTGGGCGTCTATGGTGGATGCCTACAAAGTTTCAAGAAACTTATCTGAAATTAAGCTAGATTAGCTATTTTCTGAATTAGAATTGCACGAACAGACTAACACTACCTTGATCGAGAAAGGTATAGCTTTTGTTGCAGGAAAATCTCAAGGAAAAGCTCCCAAAAAGAAGCCTCAACTAGCACCCGAGTCCGACTCAGACTCGGAATCAGAAGATAGTGAAGGGGATCGACCCATGTTGGTTCGGCTAGCTCAGGATTACTATAAGGAACTTAAGTACTAGACGAGCAAGAAAAAGTCAAGCCGAAGAAAGGAAGATCCAGTGGAACCTTCAACGAGCTCGAAAGGAAAAAAGCAACATCATTTGCTACGAATGCAACCAAAAGGGACACTTCAAATTAGAGTGTCCTAACCGAAAGGAAAACAAGAAGGCGCGCAGAAAAAAGGCTCCTCAAGCCACCTGGGACGAGTCATCCTCCAAAGAAGAAGAAGAAGTCCCGCACGCGAATCTACTCGTCCTAACCGCCTCGAAAAATGTCGACTCCGGATCAGAATCGGAACCAGACGACGGAAGACTCACAATCTCGGAGAACAGGCAAATCACTGTAAGAGGTTACTCAGAATATGAATTGTCAAAATTAATTTCTTATTTGTCTCGTAACATAGCAAAATCCAAAATCTGTGTTGAGTCCCTCTGACAGGAAGTAAAATGCCAGAAAGAGGAAGTCGACTCGAGATCCTTGACTGAGCAAATTCAAGGAGGAAACTCAACTCAAGTCCAAAAGCTTGAGGAAGAGAATTCTTCCTTGAAAACTCAAGTCAAGGAGCTCAGAGTAGCCTTAGAACGGTTCACTTCGGGTTCCAAGGGTCTTGACATGATCCTTGGAAAGCAGAAGCCCATTCTTAACCGATCCGGATTAGGCAATCGAACTAAGTCGAGACATCGATCATATTACTCTGTATTGAACCAATCTAGAACCCAAGTCCAAGCATGGGTCCCCAAGCTCTGTCTAAATAAACAAGCTGGACTAAACCAGTATTGGATCCCCAAGGACAAGATTCACATCTTGCCTAACCCTTATCGAGGCTATAGTCTAGGGAGAGCCAATATAAAAACTATATTTAAATTTAGATAATTTTACTGAATTGCTTGCTTGCTTGTCTATTTTCTTTCTGAATTTTTTTTTTATGCTTAGACTTAGGATTGGTTAGATTAAGGACAAAATGATTCATTTGAAATTTGAACAACATAGTATTGGGTGGAGATGAGATGATAGTACGTTAGGGAAACCCTTCTAATAAGGTCAAGTATATCCTACTTGGTATGTTTAGTCTGGTGGAACTAGCCGAAGCTACCGATCCAAGACCCAAACTAGTTACATCAAAATCTTTCAAGTAGTAACTTAAAGATGAATTTTCAGTAAAAGGCTTTGTCAAGGAAAGGGTTGTTGCTCCAATAAGGCTACGGCCAAAGAAGGCCTTGTGCCTCGCCAAGACTTGAAAGTCAATTATTGAAAATCAAATTCTATTTACTATTGGTTAAATTTGAATCTAACATAAATTTCAATTAATCTTAGATTCAACACATTTTTTTTAAAGTCAATAAATTTAACCGTATAAATTTTTCAAAATTAATTCATATCTTCAAAATTAATCATGTTCTTCAAAATTAAAATATTTTTGTAAATCTGTCTCACAAAACCCATAAGGTTAACATGTTTGATCACGTAGAATTAGATGAGACGTCTAGGACCAAATAGTAGAATTCATTATCTTTTTAAATAAAACTTAAACTGCCATCAAAATTTGTTCAGAATCAACTCTAATTTGTTTTCCAAAAGATTGAATTTCAGGTTAAATGTCAAAATAAACTCATTTCGAATATAATCTAGGGCTTGATTAATTTAGTTATTGGTTGGCCAAACATAGTCAATTAAGTCAAACTTGGTCAACACAGTCAACCCTAGTCAATGGTCAAACTGGTCAACGGTCAAACCTCGGTCAACACGGGCGCCCGTGACCTTACGGGCGCCTCATATGTTATCTTCGTTCAAGGCAACCAAAGCTGCCAAAAGCCCTGACATACCTAACTCAGGCGCCCGAGAGGCTCTCGGGCGCCTCACTGAACTCAGGCGCCCTAGACCCTTCACGGGCGCCTGTATAATCCTATTTAAGGCCATCAAACCTTGGTCATTTGCCACACCAAACCAACTTCTCTTCCACTCCTTCTCCCTCTAAGGCGCCCGAAAACTCATCCTTTGCTCTCGAACGCCCTACTTCGATAATGCTGCCCCGGTATTATTTTAATTATGCATGTATGATTAATTTTTCCATTATATCTCTTAATAAATGCATGATTTTCTGTTCTGCTTAGAAAACATTGAGTTTCACAAAACACCCTAGGCCGAGCCTTGCCCAGATCCTAGGTTTCCTACCATGGCCTTATTTAATAAGTTCGCCCAAACCACGTATAAACTGATTAAAACTAGCTACTTGAATAGACACTTTTTTACTCAATCCTGCCCTACTACCATGGATGCAATCAACTTCTATCAACTCGACCACCTAGTCTACTGTACCCACTCGGTCAACACAACCCTGTGTGCCGAGTTTTATAACAACTTAGTCAAAATTGATTAGTTTTGTTATTCGACTACTGTACTGTCCCTTCCCCTTACTATCACACCTGCTTTATTTACTCGGTTTCTAGGACTACGCCCTTCTCGATGCACTTTTTTCTGTTATCCTCCTACTGACCTTCCTTTTGCTGACCCCTATTCTCATATCACCTTGGACACTCTTTATTCTTACTTTTTCGTAGACACTCGAAACCCGATAGTACATCGATTCCAGTCCGTCGATCTTTGCGTCCAGGACTACGCTCTTTATAGAGTTCTGGTCTGATGTATCCTTCCATTGACCACTTGGGATGCCGCGACCATGCGACCTTTCCACACTCTTTATTCTTACTTTTTCGGAGACGCTCAACACGCGACAGTACAGCGATTTCAGTCCGTCGATCTTCGCGTCCAGGACTACGCTCTTTATAGAGTTTTGGTCTGATGTATCCTTCCATTGACCACTTGGGATGTCGCGATCATGCGACCTTTCCACACCTTCCTCCTCTACGCGATGATCCATCATCTGGACATAGACATTGGTCTACACATGTTCCAGACGATCACTTACGCGTCGAATATATCCACTCACTCTCGAGTGCGTACCCCCTATTGTCACATTATCACTTCCCTCCTCCATCACCATGGTCGCGACATCACCGCCGGAGAGGTCATCCAGATGACCGAATTTGACGAGATAGGGGCTAGGAACTTTTCCTTAGCGGGCATAGATATCTCGACCGTGGGGGTATTATCGTGGAGACGACAGAGGGCCCGACACCAGATCGACTCAGACGAGGAGGTTGAGGTCGACGTAGCCGATATCGCAGCCGGGAGTACCTGCAGGATCTTCCACATCCGACTATCGACCAGCACCTAACATCATTACAGACGGAGGTCCACATCCTCCGAGAGGAGATGGAGGCGCATCAGGTTGAGTTCATGGAGGCTATACATATCGAGCACGATCTGAACCTGGCCTATCAAGCAGAGTACATGGACACCCTTCGGGCCGAACGCGAAGCGAACCAGGCCCGACATGACGAGATAATGTCCATGTTCCGGTCATGGTAGCCCGGTCCATTCTTTCCTCTGGGTCCTTCCTCCTAGATTTGAGTGGTTTTCCCTGCTATCCAATTGTACTTTTGACCAGTTGACTTGTTATTTACTCTTTTTGGTCATTATGTTGACCAGTTGACTCATACTTATCTATTTGATCTACTGGTTATTTATTTACCTGCTGGATTATTTACTTCATGCTATGGTGACTTATTTACTTGCCAATCCATTCACTTTATAAGAAATTGTGACCAATTTCTTATTTGTCTTGTAACTTAGCAAAATCCAAAATCCGTGTTGAGTCCCTCCGACAAGAAGTAAAACGCCTGAAAGAGGAAGTCGACTCGAGATCCTTGACCGAGCAAATTCAATGAGGAAACTCAACTCAAGTCCAAAAGCTCGAGGAAGAGAATTCTTCCTTGAAAACTCAAGTCAAGGAGCTCAGAGTAGCCTTAGAACAGTTCACTTCAGGTTCCAAGGGTCTTGACATGATCCTTGGAAAGCAGAAGTCCATTCTTAACCGATCTGGATTAGGCTATCGAACTAAGTGTTGGTGCAAGTTGCATCAGTGATGTCCTCCTCTAAGTGTTTTAATGTTTGACAATATACTTAAGTCAGTGATACATCAAACAAGAGAAGGGGAGTTAAGAGAGGAGTAACAAAATGGACCAAAGTCCTAGTAAATCTAGGCAATAAGTCCTGGTTCGAAGAATTGGGAACTAAGTCCTGGCAAAGGGGTGGGTATCGAAGACCTGCTCGGAAGGTGGGCATGAAGTCCTGGTCGAGGACTGGGCAAGAAGACCTGACCGAGGGTTGGGCACCGAAGACCTGGTTCAAGGAATTGGACACGAAGACCTGGCCGAGGGTTGGGCACCGAAGTCCTGGACCTAGGGTTTGGGCACGAAGTCTTGGTCCGAGGGACTGAGCAACATAACTTAGCGATGACTAAGGATAGAAGTAGAGACGGGTCGGGGTTCGAACGTCTTGAGATCCGAGAGTGTCGGAGGCTAAGTAAAAGTCCACCCGAAGGACTAGGTGGCAACCTGCTCCTGAAAGGAGTAGGTGAAAGGCGCGTTCTCGGGGGTGGGAACTTGCGTCGATTCTACCTAGGGTTTCGTGGAAGCTAATATTGTGTGTATATTTGCTTTGTATTTGTGTATCTTGCAGGTACCAAGAACCGGAGACAAAGCAAGCAAAGGGCTAGAAATAAGCCAAGCCAGGCACCCTCATCAATAGGGGCACCCAGATCAAAGAACAATATCCAGTTTTGGGCTGGAAGCTGTGAAGCCAGGCGCCCAACAGGATCCAGGCGCCCAGGTCAAAGAAGGAAATGGCAGTTTCGTGAAGAAAGCAGAATAGGCTTCCATTCAGGCGCCCGGGATGATACAGGCGCCCAAGTTGAAAGCTGTATTTGCTGTTTCGAGTTCGAAACAGAGATAAGCTTTCATTCAGGACCTGGGAGGTCCGGGGCACCCTGGTCAAAGGTTTTATCAGCTGCGATGAGTTTGGCACGGGGATAAAGTTTGACCAAGTCTATAGGGGCGCCCCCATCATCACAGGCGCCCGTATGAAGCCTATAAAAGGGGCTTCGACCCCTCTGCTTCAAACACAACTTTCCGGAATGATTCTGAGCATTCTGACCGACGACAAAGCGCTAAAGACGAGGCTCTATGACCAGGAGGCTCCAGGAGGAAGTGCGCGGCACTTCGGAGGTCTAGATCGGCCGAGCTTCAAACCTTGTTCTGCTCGGTTTGCTTTTTATTATTCTGCACTTAATTTCATATCTTTTTCATTGTAATTATCAACTGTAAGATGGGTTTTCTCCGCCTCCAGAAATTTCGGAAAGAAGATTAATAGTGGACTCACGCCGAGTACATAGGCCTTGGACGTACTGACCCAGGGGGTCGGGAACCAAGTAAATAAATCTCGCGTGTCTGCTGTGTTGTGTTTTCTTCATTTTGTTTATTTTCCGCTGCACTAACGCTCTGAGTCTAGAAAGATTGAAAGTTTCACGAAGTTTACCGAGAAAGATTTACAGTCGATATTCACCCCCCTCTATCGATAGCACCGGTCCTACAAGTGGTATCAGAGCCAGATCGTTCTTCACCAGACTAACCGCCGACGGAGCAACGACGCCAGGAGTTGAGAGGGAGCCCATGGGTGAATCAGGTATAATTTAATTTTAAAATGTCAAATTTTAAATTTCATATTATATGCTTCACGTGCAGGGAGAGAGGGCACTATAAAAATCAGTGCCCTACTCGTAAGAATCGATCCTCACCTGCGGCAAAGGAGGCACCAGTGCCAGAAGTCCGGAGGAACAAGGATCACATCAGATGCTTCAAATGCGAGAAATACGAACACTACAAAAATAAATGTTCGGCAAAGGTACATAAAATTTATGTTCCGAAAATTTTTAAATCTCCTGCACTTTCTTATGAAAATTATTTAGATAATTTTATTGAAAAATTACATTGTGTAAATAGGCAAATTGTGCCTTGCATGATCAACTAGATAATGTAGACAGTAATAAACTATCAAAAATCAACTCTTTAATTATCAATATCAATAAATTAATCCGTAAAATTAATTCTGAAATTAATACTAAAAACTCTGACAATTTTAATTCGGATAATAATGAATTCAAATTTGAAAATCCTTTGGATAAATCTGAATTCAAATTTGAAAAACCTTTAGATAATTATGAATTCAAATTTGAAAATCCTTTGGATAAATCTGAATTCAAATTTGAAAACCCTTTAGATAATTTTGAATTTAAATTTAAAAATCCTTTGGATAAATCTGAATTCAAATTTGAAAAACCTTTAGATAATTATAAATTCAAATTTGAAAATCTTTTGGATAAATCTGAATTCAAATTTGAAAAACCTTTAGATAATTATGAATTCAAATTTGAAAATCCTTTGGATAAATCTGAAATCAAATTTAAAAAACCTTTAGATAATTATAAATTCAAATTTGAAAATCCTTTGGATAAATCTGAATTCAAATTTGAAAAACCTTTAGATGAATCTGAATTCAAATTTGAAAATCTTAAGGATAATTCTAAAGATAACTCTGAAATTAGTGAAGATATTTCCGAAGATAATCCTGAAATTATTGAAATTATTTCTGAGGATAATAAAGATGAAATTCACCTAGATGATAACTTTATTATAGATAATATTGAAGATTATTACAAAATTTTAACTAGTGGCCCAAATTACTCCACCTACTTTGAGGATACTCAAAGATGTAATTTTGAGGACAAGGAGGATATGAAATTTTCTAAGATTAAAGCCATAATTAATAAAGTTCACAAAGACTCAAAGAAATTAGAATTATTAGAAAAACTTGAAAGAATAAATAAAGAGGAAATAGTAAAGGAATCGGAAATTCTTGAAATAATGAAGATAATGAAATTAAACCCACGACTGTTAACCAACCCAGAAATCTTGAAAATTAAACCAAGATAAACCTCAAAAAATCAAATTAATTCAATTAAATTTTAAATAAATCAAATTCAAATTAAATTCAAATTAATTCAATTAACTCATAATTAAATCAAATTCAAATTAAATTCAAATTAATTCAATTAAATCTTAATTAAATCAAATTCAAATTAATTCAATTAAATCTTAATTAATTCAAATTCAAATTAATTCAATTAAATCATAATTAAATCAAATTTAAATTAAATTCAAATTAATTCAATTAAATCTTAATTAAATCAAATTCAAATCAAATTTAAATTAATTCAATTAAAGCTTAATTGATTCAAATTCAAATTAAATTCAATTTAATTCAATTAAAGCTTAATTAAATCAAATTCAAATTAATTCAAATAAATCTTAATTAAATCAAATTCAAATTAAATTCAAATTAATTCTTAATTAAATCAAATTCAAATTAACTTAAATTAATTCGATTAAATCTTAATTAAATCAAATTCATATTAAATTCAAATTAATTCAATTAAATCTTAATTAAATCAAATTCAAATCAAATTCAAATTAATTCAATTAAATCTTAATTAATTCAGATTCAAATTAAATTCAAATTAATTCAATTAAAGCATAATTAAATCAAATTCAAATTAATTCAATTAAATCTTAATTAAATCAAATTTAAATTAAATTCAAATTAATTCAAATAAATCTTAATTAAATCAAATTCAAATCAAATTCAAATTAATTCAATTAAATCTTAATTAATTCAGATTCAAATTAAATTCAAATTAATTCAATTAAAGCATAATTAAATCAAATTCAAATTAATTCAATTAAATCTTAATTAAATCAAATTCAAATTAAATTCAAATTAATTCTTAGTTAAATCAAATTCAAGTTAACTTCAAATTAATTCGATTAAATCTTAATTAAATCAAATTCAAATTAAACTCAAATTAATTCTATTAAATCTTAATTAATTGAAATTCAAATTAATTCTATTAAATCTTAATCAATTCAAATTCAAATTAATTCAATTAAATCTTAATTAGTTCAAATTCAAATTCAAATTAATTCCTTAATTAATTAAAACTTAATTAAATGAAATTCTTAATATTTAATTCGTAATTAATTAATTAATTTTATGATAAAGAAAATTTTAAATTAAATATTATATAATTCATATTAATTCAATTAAATCAAATTCAAATTAATTCAATTAAATCTTAATTAAATCAAATTCAAATTAATTCGAATTAATTCAATTAAACCTTAATTAATTCTTAATTAATCAACCCTTAGTTAATTCAAGATTAAAATTCATTCAATCCTTAATTAATTTAAATTAAATTAATTAATCCTTAATTAACTCAATTCCAATTAATTCTTAAATAACTTAAGCTCAAACTAAATAAAATTTTACCCAAACTGAAACAATCAAAATTAACAACATTAAATATGTCAAAGTAGGTTGGCATATTCGCAGGTTCACACGACATGTATCAAATTAGAAATTTGATACATTTTTAGAAACTTAATTAAAATGCTTGTTGACTTGTTTGACTCATGCATAATTGTCATGTCATGCATCTGCTATTTTCCTTAATATATGTCATGTCATTCACGTTTAATTTTATGCATAAATTAGAACGGTTATAGGAAAAAGAATAATTGAAACTTGATCAACCTAGTATTAGGTGGAGGTGAGATGACAGTACGTTAGGGAAGCCTTTTGGTGGAACTAGCCGAAGCTACCGATCCAAAATCTAAGCTAGTTAGACCAAAATCTCTCAAGAAGTAACTTGAAGATGAATTTTCTATAAAAGGCTTTGTCAAGGAAAGGGTTGATGATCCAATAAGGCTACGACCAAAGAAGGCCTTGTGCCTCGTCAAGACCTGGAAGCCAATTACTGAAAATCAAATTCACTTTACTATTGTTAGATTTGAATCTAACACAAGTTTCAATTAAATCTTAGATTTAATAATGAATTAAAGAAAATAATTCAAACATCTCACAATGCAACCATAAGCCAACCATGCTTGCTGTGTTGAGACATCTAAAATGGGTGAGATGTTAAGGACTAATAAATTGAAGAATATTTTTTTTTTCAAATCTATTTTCAAAATTGTTAGAATATTTTTTTTTAAAATATATTTTCAAAATAGTGCTTCAACATAATAATGTTTTTATGGAATTCATGCTTGTCTGATTGAATATATAGTATATGTTTTCAAAAATTATATCATTTTGAAAAATTATTTGACTCACACAATTAGACACAAGCCTACTAGGACAACACTAATGTTCCTTAAGGTACTTAGATAGAGTCAAACGGTGTAGGGTACAGGGGGAGTGGTTTAATTTTTTTCCAAAAATTGTGCTTGAAAAATCACCTTCTTTTAAAATATCTTTTAAAAAATTGTCTTGCCTTTTAAAATGGTTTTCGAAAATTGTGCTTTAAATACTATTACTCATGTTTTTCGAAAACTATGTCTGATAAATTACCTTCATTTCAAAATGTGTTTCGAAAATTCAAAATACATTCTAAAATTGTGCCTATATCTCTTTTGATTTTGATAAACCCTAAAGACATAGAGGAAGGTCCACTTAATGATGTACAAGGACTCCGAGGATGTGTCAGATTTAGGGGGAGTCTAAATCAAAAAGAAATTATTTCTAACTAGTATTATCTTTGACAATTTATTCTTTTTGATCTGAACCAAATCCTAAAGACTCAGAGGAAGAGTACTTGTGGTCAACAAGCTTCTCAGGACTGGGTCAAGTTTAGGGGGAGGTCAAATCAAAAGAATTATTGAATATTTCAAATGTTTTCATGCACGGTATTTTCAAATACTTCTGAAAACATAAGTATCTTTTCAAATACTATCAGTTTAATAATCTTTCTTTAAAAATATTATTTTCAAAAATTTATCTTGTTTTAATCAAATAATGTTTTTCTTGAGTTTGGAAAATTTTCTAGGACACTTAGGAAAATGTCCTTGTAGTCAACAAGGTTTCCTAGGATTGTGTTCAACTGGAAGATAAACCAAGTCAAGTAAAATATTGTGTCTTCAAAAGTTCATACATTTTTTCAAAATGTACCTGCATATATTTTCAAAGTACTATCATTTTTTTGGATTATTAAAATTCTGTTTGAAAATAATAGTTACTTGAGTTGGAAGAATTTCCAGGACACTTAGGAATTTGTCTTTGTAGTTAACAAGGGATCCTAGGATTGTGTCAGACTGGAAAAGAAACCTAATCAAGTAAAATACTATGTTTTCAAAATGCATAATATTTTTTTTAAAAAAAGGTACTTGCATTTTCAAAAATTCAATATTTTTCAAAAGTACTTATATTTTTCAAAGCTCAAATATTGTTCAAAAGTACTTGCATGGTTTCAATATATCTCAAAAGTACTTGTATTCTTGAAATCTCTTTTCTAAAATTTTTTCTAAGGATTTTTTTTATCAAACATTTTCTTACAAATACAAAATATTTTTCAGAATTGCACAATACTCTTTAAAATAGATTTATTCTGGAAATGTAAGTACTTAGTATTACTATACTTTCAAAAATTTATACTAAGTATTTTTCAAAAGAATAAAATGTTTTCATTGTTGGTGCAAGAATTTTTGGTTCTTTGATGTATGACAAAGGGGGAGAGATGCGCCTTAAGTTAGAAATAAATTTTTTTTTCTCTTTCCAAAGGATCAAAAAAAATCATCAAAATGGTTTTTCAAAAAGGGGGGAGAGTGAAAGTTAGAAAGTTTTTTACTTAGATCATTTTTTTGATCCCAAGAGTTAAAATTTAGCCCTTTCAACCAATCTAACTTAAGATATTATCAAACATCAAAAAGGGAGAGATTGTTGGTGCAAGTTACATCAGTGATGTCCTCTTCTAAGTGTTTTAATGTTTGACAATATACTTAAGTCAGTGATACATCAAACAAGAGAAGGGGAGTTAAGAGAGGAGTGACAAAATGGACCAAAGTCCTAGTAAATCTAGGCAATAAGTCCTTGTTCGAATAATTGGGCACTAAGTCCTGATCATGGATTGTGCACTAAGTCCTGGCAAAGGGCTGGGCACCGAAGACCTGCTCGAAAGGTGGCCACAAAGTCCTGGTCGAGGATTGGGACGGAAGACCTGACCGAGGGTTGGGCACCGAAGACCTGGTTCAAGGAATTGGTCACGAAGACCAGGCCGAGGGTTGGGCACCGAAGTCCTAGACCTAGGGTTTGGGCACGAAGTCTTGGTCCGAGGGACTGAGCAACTTAACTGAACGATGACTAAGGATAGAAGTAGAGACGGGTCGGGGTTCAGACGTCTTGAGATCCGAGAGTGTCGGAGGCTAAGTAAAAGTCCACCCGAAGGACTGGGTGGCAACCGACTCCTGAAAGGAGTAGGTGAAAGGAGCGTTCTCGAGGGTGGAAACTTGCGTCGGTTCTACCTAGGGGTTCGTGGAAATTCGAAGTCAGGACCAAGTCCTTAAGGCTAATATTGTGTGCATATTTGCTTTGTATTTGTGTATCTTGCAGGTACCAAGAACCGGAGACAAAGCAAGCAAAGGGCTGGAAATCAGCCAAGCCAGGCGCCCCATCAATAGGGGCGCCCAGATAAAAAAACAAAAACCAGTTTTGGGCTGGAAGCTATGAAGCCAGGCGCCCAACAGGATCCAGGTGCCCAGGTCAAAAAAGGAAATGGCAATTTCGTGAAGAAAGCAGAATAGGCTTCCATTCAGGCGCCCGGGATGATACAGGCACCCAAGTTGAAAGCTGTATTTGTTGTTTCGAGTTCGTAACAGAGATAAGCTTTCATTCAGGCACCTAGGAGGTCTGGGGCGCCCTAGTCAAAGGTTTTATCAGCTGCGACGCGTTCGGCGTGGGGATAAAGTTTGACCAAGTCTATAGGGTCGCCCCCATCATCACAGGCACCCGTATGAAGCCTATAAAAGGGGCTTCAACCCCTTTGCTTCAGACACAACTTTTCGGAACGATTCTGAGCATTCTGACCGACGACAAAGTGCTAAAGATGAGGCTCTATGACCGGGAGGCTCTAGGAGGAAGTGTGCGGCACTTCAGAGGTCCAGATCGGTCGAGCTTCAAACCTTGTTCTGTTCGGTTTGCTTTTTATTATTTTGCACTTAATTTCATATCTTTTTCATTGTAATTATCAACTATAAGACGGGTTTCTTCGCCTTTGGAAATTTTGGAAAGGAGACCAATAGTGGACTCACGCCGAGTACATAGGCCTTGGACGTACTGACCCAGGGGGGTTGGGAACCAAGTAAATAAATCCCGCGTGTCTGCTGTGTTGTGTTTTCTTCGTTTTGTTTATTTTTCGCTACACTAACGCTCTGATTCTAGAAAGATCAAAAGTTTCACGAAGTTTACCGAGAAAGATTTACGGTCGATATTCACCCCCCCTCTATCGACAGCACCGGTTCTACACTAAGTCAAGACAACGATCATATTACTCTGTATTGAACCAATCTAGAACCCAAGTCCAAGCATGGGTCCCCAAGCTCTGTCTAAATAAACAAGCTGGACCAAACCAGTATTGGATCCCCAAGGACAAGATTCACATCTTGCCTAACCCTTTTCGAGGCTATAGTCCAGGGTGAGCTAATATAAAAACCATATTTATAGTTAGATAATTTACTGAATTGCTTGCTTGCTTCTCTATTTTCTTTCTGATTTTTTTTTATGCTTAGACTTAGGATTGGTTAGATTAAGGACAAAATGATTCATTTGAAATTTGAACAACATAGTATTGGGTGGAGGTGAGATGATAGTACGTTAGGGAAACCCTCCTAATATGGTCAGGTATATCCTACTTGGTCTGTTTAGTCTGGTGGAACTAGCCGAAGCTACCGATCCAAGACCCAAACTAGTTAGACCAAAATCTTTCTAGTAGTAACTTAAAGATGAATTTTCAGCAAAAGACTTTATCAAGGAAAGGGTTGTTACTCCAATAAGGCTACGGCCAAAGAAGGCCTTGTGCCTCACCAAGTCCTGGAAGCTAATTATTGAAAATCAAATTCACTTTACTGTTGGTTAAATTTGAATTTAACACAAATTTCAATTAATCTTAGATTCAACACATTATTTCTGAAGTCAATAAATTTAACCGTATAAAATTTTCAAAATTAATTCATATCTTCAAAATTAATCATGTTCTTCAAAATTAAAATATTTTTGTAAATCTGTCTCACAAATCTGTCTCACGTAGAATTGGGTGAGACGTCTAGGACCAAATAGTATAATTCATTATCTTTTTAAATAAAACTTAAACTGCCTTCAAAATTTGTTCAGAATCAACTCTAATTTGTTTTCCAAAAGATTGAATTTTAGGATAAATGTCAAAATAAACTCATTTCGAATATAATCTAGGGCTTGATTGATTTTGTTATTGGTTGGTCAAAAATTATCAACTGAGTCAAACTTGGTCAACACAATCAACCCTGGTCAACGGTCAAACTGGTCAACATGGACGCCCGTGACCTTACGGGCGCCTCATACATGATCTTCGTTCAAGGCAGCCAAAGCTGCCAAAAGCCCTGACTTACCTGACTCAGGCGCCCGAGAGGCTCTCGGGCGCCTCACTGAACTCGGGCGCCCTAGACCCTTCACGGGCGCTCGTATAAGCCTATTTAAGGCCATCAAACCTTGGTCATTTGCCACACCAAACCAACTTCTCTTCAGCTCCTCCCTCTAAGGCGCCCGAAAACTCATCCTTTGCTCTCGAACGCCCTACTTAGACAATGCCACCCCGGTATTATTTTAATTATGCATGTATGATTAATTTTTCCTTTATATGATTTTCTGTTCTGCTTAGAAAACGTCGAGTTACACAAAACCCCCCCAGGCCGAGCCCCGGATCCTAGGTTTCCTACCATGGGCTTATTTAATAAGTTCGCCCAAACCACGTATAAACCGATTAAAACTAGCTACTTGAATAGACACTTTTTTGCTCAATCCCACTTTTTTTTCCCTAAAGCGGCGTTACGTTAACATACTTAAGGCATGTAGACATCATAAGGCAACGGAATAACTTTAACTTATACATGCCCTACTAACATCCTTAACATAATGACATAGGAACCTTGGCATATTGACTTCATACTTAAACATCATATCATGTCATATCATGTCATACTTAGCATCATATCATAGAGTTCCATAAGTCATTATTCACGCATCCAAGCATATAAGAGACCAAAGTCAAGTTCTAGCATAAACGATAAACATAAGGTTTCCTGGGCCAAGTCACTACCACACACATGATTTCTTGCCCTCCTGCTGCTTCCATCATTGTCCCCTTGAATGATCTACGGTATAAGGAAATAAGACTATAAGCACACAGGCTTAGTAAGACTCTTTCCTACTCACAAAAACCATTCATCATTCCATATGAGCACATAAAACATTAACATACTTAGTGCTCTACTTATGACATAACAACTTGAATCATTTATCATATATTGAACATGGCATGATCATAAACATAAGTGAACATTCCTATCATGGCATGAGACATGGCATAAGCATAAACATAGTAAACATTCTAAACATGGCATGCTACATGGTATAAACATAAATATCATAAACGCTCCTAGCATGGCATGATACATAGGCATACTTCTTATCATAGCATATGAACATCCTTTTAACATAATCATGGCATAGATCAATTCTTCTCATGCATCTTTCTTAACATGAAGAGTAAGCATCAAATCTTGTTAACATAGCATAATGCATAACATGAATGAATGCATGGGGGAAATGCATATACATAAGGATGCTTAACCTTTTTAAAAACATACTTTTAAATGCTTAAACATATTCATCATATCATTGGGCCCTGGCTTGTACCACATACATACATCATAAGCGCGCATCCCTAAGTAAATACGAGGTAGCTAGCCTCGACCTACTAGGGTAAGGACAGCATAGTCGGTAGTCCCCGAACCGAGGCGTTCTTAAGGTGCCCATCCCTGTTGCACAGCTACGGTAGTGCCAAAACCGTGGACAACATAGTCGGTATTCCAGAACCGGGGCGTTCTTAAGGTGCCCATCCCTTGGACCCATACTTCGGTCTGGTACAAGCCCATTCATAAAGTAAAATACTTTACATGCTTCATCATTCATAAGACATTCATGGCATCTTTAACATAACATAACTTGTTACGGCTCGGCCCGTCTACCGGCCCATTTACCGGTCCTCACGACCGTCGTACCGTCGACCATCGACCGTTCCGTTTAGCATATTTATGCCTTAAAGACATAAGCATCATCTTTCATTCATAACATGGCATGCATCTTCTTTCATAAAACATGGCATGCATCATCATTCATAAAACATGGCATGCATCATCATTCATAAAACATGGCATGCATCATCCTTATCATACTTATCATGGAATCATTCTTATCATGAACATAAACCTAACATACTTATCATGGCATCATTCTTATCATGAACATAAACATAACATACCTATCATGGCATCATTCTTATCATGAACATAAACATAACATACCTATCATGGCATCATTCTTATCATGAACATAAACATAACATACCTATCATGGCATCATTCTTATCATGAACATAAACATAACATAATAACATAGCATGGTTCTTAGCATAACATGAGCATATAACATAGCATGGTTCTCTACCTAACATAAGCCTACATAGGTAGGACTTCCATAAACATGCTACCTACCATCCAAGTACATGGAATAAACATAAGACATTAATAAATAACCCTATTAAGCATGACATCCAATCATAAACATAAGACATAAAACATAAAACATGGTGCTTAAACTTAGGGTTATTGGCAACATGATTTCTACCACATGCTTGGACCTATATATATATATATACACACTTCATGATAAACATAAACCATCATTCTTTGAACCCTAACTCCACCCCAAACCCTAGATACATAGCTGGCCGAAACCCATAAGGTGGAGTTCCATCAATTCCATAAACAAGTAAGATGGCATAAGGTAAAGGAACAACCATACATCATTTATGAGACCATAGGAAGTCATTAGAGCTCATGATTAGGGTTAACCCTAACCTTTAGCCCACCTTTCTAGGGCTGGCCGAAACATGTAAGGTCATGGGGGCATGGAAAAATTTCATTAAAATCTCCAATCAATCATTAAACATCAACCATACCTTACCATAGGGCCTTTGGGGCCCTTACTTGGAATAAGTCCTAACTTTTTGCCCTAAAGGCAACCTTGGCCGAAACTTATAGGGCATCTAGGCCATGTGAAAATTCACACAAATCATCCCCCATCTCCCTTATATCATGATAATACATAAAATATCTACTTGAAGGGTTAAAACTAACCCTAGCCATGGGTTCTTGAACTTGGCCGAAACCTTAGCGGTCCTAGGGTACCCCAAAAATTCTCAAAAATTATATTTAATCTTTAAACAGCATGAGAGAATATTAGACAACATTATAAAGATTTTTAGCATAATTATAGACCAAGAACCCATGGTGGCCGAAACCTATAAGGTTAGGTTCATGGGTTTCCTTTGGTTTTCCAACATAAACATCACATATAAGACTTTCATATCATGTAAATCTTCAAGAAAAACCATTATACCATAGGTGAGGGAGTCTTACCTTGGTTGATCTTGA
Organism: Boesenbergia rotunda; assembly: GCA_024364735.1. Classification (NCBI taxonomy): domain Eukaryota; kingdom Viridiplantae; phylum Streptophyta; class Magnoliopsida; order Zingiberales; family Zingiberaceae; genus Boesenbergia; species Boesenbergia rotunda. The sequence goes on from JAGFNQ010002659.1 coordinate 933,436, forward strand.
TTATAACCTTAGATTTGAGATAAGGATGGAAATATTGTTGCCTCTTGACCACCCTTAGCCCTTGTACTCTTGTGAAGACCTTAGATCTTGGAGATGAAGCCTTGGTGGAAGTTTTTCCAAGGGAGAACTCCCTTTGAGGTGTTCGGCTAGAATGAGGGAGGAGGGAGGAAGAAAATGCAAGTAATGGAAGAAAGAAGTAACTCCCAAACCCCCCTATTTATCACCCATTAAGGAGGTAAATGAAGAGTTTCTCCATGACCCTTCATCTTCTTCTAAGCCTTAACCAATCTCCATTTCATTCCCTTATAACATTCCCTTGCTAGATGAGTTGGTTAAAGCATGCATGGTTGTACAAGAGGTCCAAGGTTCAATCCTTGGTAAATGTACAATTTTTTTTCCACTTATTTTATTTTATTTTCCTAGTAATTTTCGAAAATCCTAAAAAAATTCCCCCATAATTATGTTAATATTTCTTATTAAAATCCCTTCATATTTATATAAATTTTCACCTAAAATTCACCAATAATCATGGTACTAAAAAGCCCATATAAGGCCCATTAGTACTTAGTTTTCTCAATTTAATTGAGAAAATATGGATTTCTAGGCCAAATTTTATATAATTATTTCTAGGTCACTCGGAAAATTATTTAGACATGCTCAATATTTTAAGAAAATATTAAGAGAATTTTTCGGGTCGTTACATTCGGAGACGCTCGACACGCGACAGTACAGCGATTTCAGTCCGTCGATCTTCGCGTCCAGGACTACGCTCTTTATAGAGTTCTGGTCTGATGTATCCTTCCATTGACCACTTGGGATGTCGCGATCATGTGACCTTTCCACACCTTCCTCCTCTACGCGATGATCCATCATCTGGATATAGACATTAGTCTACACATGTTCCAGACGATCACTTACGCGTCGAGTATATCCACTCACACTCGAGTGCGTACCCCCTACTATCACATTATCACTTCCCTCCTCCATCACCATGGTCGTGACATCACCGCCGGAGAGGTCATCCAGATGGATACATTTATTCCTAATCATGCAAGAAGTAAAATGCCAAAAGGGATAAAATGATATCTACAATGACTTTTATGCGTTTTAAACCATCTAAGCATTTATTATTAAGACCATCACTCAAAAGGAAACATTTATTGCATTGACAACTATAAAATGATATTTACAATGATGTAAGAGAGTGAGAAAGTTAAATACTCCCCTTCAAATTGGGTAGAGAGCACGGAGCATCCATCTTGGAAGAACTATCCTCAAATAGTCAATCTCGTAGTGCACGAATTTTTCCCTTATTAATTTTGCACAAGCATCTTCCGGTGGTCGGAGACGATTAAGGTTCAGAACCCACTTAAGAGGTGAAGTGCTACTAGTCAAAATAAAAGCAACTCCTCCCTCTTGATGCTTTTTGGAAGTCCTTCCAGGAGGTTGTAGGCTATTAAGTTTCAGTATCCATTCTAGAAGCCTTGGAGAACCTGCAAAATAATGCAATACCTCTCTCAAGCGTACAGGGTAAGAAAGAAGTGTAATACCATCAATCTCTATATAAAAAGAATCGAGGTATGCATCAAATCCAATGAAATCTATCTTGGGTACCTCTATTAGTTTTTCACCGTCAATATCTGCATAAGATGTGTCCAGTAATTCATCAGAACAAATAACATCAACACTAGGTACCTCAATGGAATTTTCACAATCAATTTCTAAATAAGATGTAGCAAGACATGCATCACAACCAATAAAATCAACCATGGGTTCCTCCATGAGTTTTTCACAATCAATTTTAGCACAAAATGTACCAAGAGATTCATCACAACAAACAACATCAATTGTAGGCACTTTTAAAAGTTTTTCGCAATCCATATCTACAAAAGATGTACCAAGTAATCCACCACATTTGACAATCAATTTTAGGTGCCTCTACAGATTTTTCACAAACAATTTATACAAAAGATCTGGCAGTAAATTCATCACAATGAACACAATCAGTTTTAGGAACCTCTACGAATTTTTCACAATTAACATTTACATGAGATGTATCACAACATGCTTCACATTCCACAAATTCAACACTAGGTACCTCTCTGAATTTTTCACAATCAAATTCTATTAAAGATGTATCCATAAGTGTATCATAAACAATAAAATTAGTTTGAGGTGCCTCCATTGATTTTTCCAAGGACATAAGAGGAATACTTACCTGATCATGCTGAAGAATATCTGGAGGTTCTACAAGAATAGATGTATCCATAGCTTCCTCCCAGTCAAGTACAGGTTCTATCTCAGGCTCAAGTTCTGGTGGACATTCAACTGAAACAGGTGATTCTTGGGTTCTTGCTTCCACTATGCAAGTCCCTACACTTCCATGCTGATCTTCTGAATCTTCTAGTGTACCAGTCAATGGTGGTGGTCCCTGGGGCTCAGTGCAATCGCCTACACCTATAGATTTATCTGCAACGCATACTCTATCAACCATATCTGCAACAGCCATATTAGAAAAATTAGGACCGTCAATAACAATATCATCACAAAATAAAAAATGAGAAGGGTCCTGTAGTGCTTCAGAATCAAGTCCAAGGTTGTCACAAGCTTCTCTGTCAATTTCCTCCAATGCCTCTCTCTCTACTGCATCTTCAACCTTATCTGAGCTAAAACCTCCTCCTACTATGTCAAGTGAAACATCATCAGCGATAAACTCTGCCTCAACAACTTCATCTGAAATATCCATGCTAATGCTAGGAGGATCCTCTCCATGCCCTCAGAATTAAAAGTGGCTTGAGAAGATACTTGTCCTGATCTTTGGGCTTTTATTTGATTCATATGATCAACCAACTGTCCAAGGCGTCTTCCGATGTCTTGAAGCTTTTGTTGTTCTTGAAATGTGACATAAGGTTGCTGAAAATCAAGAGTAGGCTGTGCATTCTGAAATTGGAGCTGTTGGGACTGCTCAAATGATTGAATGAGATGATATTGTTGCTGAAATGACTGATAATTAGGCTGGAATGATGGTTGAACTTGCTGAGAATTATAGCCTTGAAAATCCTGGATCTGAGGTTGAAATTATGGTGGTGAAGACTGAAATTGAGTGGGCTGGAAGCTCTAATTTTGTGGTTGGAAATTCTGGTTGTAAGGCTGAATTTGCTGTGGAAATTGATATGGTTGCTGGTAATTCAAATTATCTTGGTACCCTTGCTGAATTCCTTGAAAATGTGATTGATCTTGTTGATAGGGTTGCTGGAATTGGGGCTGGAATTGCTGAATTGGTTGCTCGAAACTCTGGAATTGTGGCTGCCCATTCTGAATTTGCTGGAAATTTGGTTGACTTGGCTGAAAATTATGCTGGAATGATGGTTGAACTTGTGGCTGAAAAAATTGATTTGTTTGCTGAAAATTCGAATAGGGTTGTTGGAAATCTTGCTGTGGTGGCTGATTGAAAGGTTGGTTCTGCTGAAAATTTGAATGGGATTGTTGAAAATATTGGTTTTGCTGCTGAAACTGTTGACATGGTTGTTGGTAAGTAGATGAATGACTGTTGGGTCTTTGTTGGAACACATGCTTCACCCAAAACTTTAACTCTGACAGTGCACTTTTGATCTCTGATTGTTCAGTTGAAAACATTTTGAATCTGCAGTCCTGTCACAAAACAAGTAAAATGGCAGCAATCGTATACAAAAGATAAAGCAATCAAGAATAGAATCAAAAGATATAGTTATCAAGCACCACTACATTCCCCGGCAACGACGCCAAATTTGATAAGGCTCGCGTGTCGCACCGCGAGTATCAAATACAATGTAAGTATCGAACTCCTCTAAACTAATGTAGCATAGAGTAACTCGAGTCGTTTCCCAACGAATGTAGTTGATGCATGATAGAACATCACAATTGAAAATTTTGTTCTAAGAGGCATTTAACCAAACACAAGATAGGCATGATTGAAATTGCTTCAAGTATGTGCCAATTGATATAAGAAAGATCTATCCAATACAAACATTCAACAATCTATCAATCCAATACATCAGACATCAAATCAAGCTTGCGGAAGAAATATTATGATCCGGATTGGATAAAAAGGCTGCCAGAAATGCTGTGAAAAGAAACTTGCAGAAAATAAAAGACAAGTTAAACCTGATTGGATACAAACGTAAACAAGAACTTCAAACTATTGAAAGAAGCAATTTAAGCATGAATTGAACTAAGTTAACTGCAACAAATGGATAAACCATTGATTGAAGAAATTCATAGAACACTTAACAATGTATCAAACTGAGTCAAAATGCAAGCAACTAAACATGGGAGATCAAGAATTTATGGATGCATTGAACACACAAGTGAAACACATCAACTGGCACAACCCAAGTCATCGGACAATTGACCTGTAACGACCCGACCCATTTGGCGGCCCATTTACCGGCCCTCACGACCGTCGTACCGTCGACCATGCCGTTACCATACTAGGTCTTCCCACTTCCTGGGCAGTGGATTTTTGTCTTCCCACGATTCGAACCCTAGACCCAGGCTTAAATCTAGTTCTTTATGAATCCTGAATACCAATTGAGCTATTGCTCAATTGGATTTTAGGATTCATAAAGAACTAGATTTAAGCCTGGGTCTCGGGTTCGAATCCTGGGAAGGCAAAATTCCACTGCCCAGGAAGTGGGAAGACCTAGTATAGTAACGGCACGGTCGACGGTCGATGGTTCGACGGTCGTGAGGGCCGGTAAATGGGCTGCCAAATGGGCCGCCGAATGGGCCGGGTCATTACAATAAAAGGCGCCTTTTTATTGTAACGACCCGACCCATTCGGCGGCCCATTTAGCGGCCCATTTACCGGCCCTCACGACCGTCGTACCGTCGACCGTCGACCGTGTCGTTACCATACTAGGTCTTCCCACTTCCTGGGCAGTGGATTTTTTCCCTTCCCAGGATTCGAACCCTAGACCCAGGCTTAAATCTAGTTCTTTATGAATCCTGAATAGCTCAATTGGTATTCAGGATTCATAAAGAACTAGATTTAAGCCTGGGTCTAGGGTTTGAATCCTGGGAAGGCAAAAATCCACTGCCCAGGAAGTGGGAAGACCTAGTATGGTAACGGCACGGTCAACGGTCGACGGTATGACGGTCGTGAGGGCCGGTAAATGGGCCACCAAATGGGCCGGGTCATTACAATAAAAAGGCGCCTTTTTATTGTAACGACCCGGCCCATTCGGCGGCCTATTTGGCGGCCCATTTACCGGCCCTCACGACCGTCGTACCGTCGACCGTCGACCGTGCCGTTACCATACTAGGTCTTCCCACTTCCTGGGCAGTGGATTTTTGCCTTCCCAAGATTTGAACACTAGACCCAGGCTTAAATCTAGTTCTTTATGAATCCAGAATACCAATTGAGCTATAGCTCAATTGGTATTCAGGATTCATAAAGAACTAGATTTAAGCCTGGGTCTAGGGTTCGAATCTTGGGAAGGTAAAAATCCACTGCCCAGGAAGTGGGAAGACCTAGTATGGTAACGGCACGGTCGACGGTCGACGGTACGACGGTCGTGAGGGCCGGTAAATGGGCCGCCAAATGGGCCGGGTCGTTACATGACCAACTCTAATGAAGAACTGCTATGAAATATTGGATCTGCTGTGGAGAAGTAAAACTGAATTGCTATGAATAATTGGATCGGATCAAGGAGCTATAAGGAAAGCTGCTGGAAATCTACTGCCGGAAGGAAGCGGTGAAGAACTTCTGTGAAATGAAATTGCTGAAAGGAAATCGAATCTAATCTGATGAAGAAAAAGCTGCTGGGCACGAAAGAGATAGCTGCTGGAATCGAATTGCTATGCAGGTAACTACCAAAGAAAAGCTGGGAAGAAGATCGGCTGGCTGGAAAAACTGTGATGACATAGCTGCTGAATCTGACTAAGTTTGATAAAGAAGAAACTGCATAAGGAATAAACTGTGAAGAAACTACTGCTAGAAATGAAGAAATTGCTGTAAATGAAAGCTATGAAGAAACTGCTGTAAAGAAATGGATCGCCGGCGATGAAGATGGTGATCGCTCCCAATCCTGCTCTCTCTCAACCCGAGAGAAAGCTGGATGAAGGTCGACTAGGGCTCGAACCCTGGGCCCTAGCTCGTGCGATGGCGTGCGGTGGAGGAAGATGGTTGGCTGCTTCCCTCAACCCGAAAGGAAGCTGCTGTGAAGTCGACTAGGGTTCGGACCCCAAGCCCTAGCTATGCGGTGATGATCCGGCCGACGGCGAGATGGAGAGGTAGAGATCCGCCGGCCGGAGGAGATGAAGCAAAATGCTTAGGAAGAAGGAGGTTTCCCCCTTTGCCGATCGATCCCTCTTTAGTGGTGTGTCGATGATGATTCCCGAGAGCAGCCGATCGAGTAGCTTTTGTGATTTCTCCTCCAATTAGGTTCGGCTCAGCTTAGTCCTTTGGTTCAGCCAAATCAGCTCTTGGTTCAGCCAAATCAACTCTTGGTTCAGCCAAGCCAGTTGAGTTCGATCCAGGTTGTGGTTTGGCCCAGCCTCAGTTAACCCAGCTCAGCCCCTTGGTTCAGCCATATGATGATGGAAGCAACGGACGACTGAGATCAACCTGACTTCATCCAACGGTCGGATCTCTTTAGATCTGAACCAAACTCCATCGATCCCAATCAACGGTCCTGATCTACCTATCCCCAACTCGGATTAACCAGATCAGTAGCGGATGGTCCAGATCTTCCTTTTTCTTGAATGGATGGTCTAGAACATCTTGAGCTTGATCCAACGGTCAGATTACTTCTGATTTTGCTGAAATTTTTAGATCTTGATCTATTGTCATGATTGACTCTATCCTGAACTCGGATTGACTAGAAGTTGACCGATGGCTCAGATCTAACCGTTCTCTGGAATGGACATCTCTTATTAATCCGATGCTTGATCCCTTTGATCTTGATCCAATGCTGACTCAAGTCTGACTCGATTTGATCTAGGTCCATGATCATTTGAAGCCTATAAAATGATATTCAAATTTAGTGCCAAACAATATCCTTAATATACAAAGATTTGAATTGAAAGCCAAAATAGAGAAAATACATGAAACCTAATACAATTGCAAACTTAAGCATATAAAATGTGGATCAAACATGGATTTTAGAGCCAAAAATAATCAACAAAATGGTGGTTATCAAACTCCCCCACACTTATTCTTGGGCGTCTCGCACAAGCCAACTAGTAAACTAAGGATGTATCCCCCTAGATTATTCTCAATCATAGTTAGAAGCAATTGAAAGGAAATTACCTAGGGTTGTCAATTCTCAAAAATCTAAGATCAATGGACTAAAGACTTGTCCTTAAATCAACAACTTAGCATTTTCATCCTTCATGATTCATTGAAATGAATTTAACTCACTAAGCCTTTCAAGGGAAGTTCTAAAGTGGCTCTCTTCCTAAGTTCTACATTTTTGATGAAAAATGGAGTTCACTCAAACACAACTATGGTTCTTGCACCACCATAGGCTTACTTATTATCTACTCTCCACCATTATTCATGAATTGGATCCACACCTATAAAAGCTTATTCAAACAAGTTAAAGAAGATATATGCAATGATAGAGATGAAATAGAAAATTGAGGGACTTGATACTTATGAATCACAATAAAGAAAAATAAAGAATATGATATGACAAAGAGATATGGCAAAGCAAAGAAAATAATATGATAAGGAAATATGAAGAAGAAATATAGCATGATAAGAAATATGGAAAAATTAGGGAAAGTGGAAGACTTGGACACTCAAAAATGTATCCCAATGCACTTTGCCCATTTCTTTTGAAAAATGCATCCCAACTTCACATTCAAAGTCTAACCTTTATTTCCCTTCATGTTTTTCTTTTCTTTTCCTTTTCTTTTCTTCTGTTTTCTGTTTTCAACTTCTCTTTTTTTTCAATGATTCAGCTACTCCATAGCTTCCCTTCTTCATAACTTGGAGCTTTTCATGAAAATTGAGAACTAAGTGCTCCACTTATACACTTTTAGCTCTTGTATTCCACTTGGTACATTTTTGCTTGTTGGTTGCCAAAAAATTAAATTTCCCTCAAAATTTGATAATATGCTTGCATACTCCCCCACACTTAAACTTTTGTCCGTCTCGGGCAAAATAACATTAAGAAACATTAAGGTATCCAAGTCCATGCAAAATATTATGATAAACATGAAAAAGAGGGAAAGAAAATATGGACTAAGAGTGTATCGACAAGGAAATTGCAAAAATGATATAAGAAAAGAAACAAAGTGATTTATCTCTATAAATGTGGTCCAATCATAGAAATATAGCTTTGAAAGAACCTAAGCAAGTTCTAGAGTACAATCACATGTGTGTATCACAAAAATTTGGCCAATTCCTCACTAGGTAAAAAGAATTCATCTCGATTCATCAATTTAGAATCCAATACTAAGAAGTACTCAAGCAACCAAGAATTTTCATCCAATGGCTTAAATCCTAAGTTTTGACAACCAAATTTAATTTACTTTCAAAGGACTCTAAAACGATATAAGAAAATCTAGATGGATACATTTATTCCTAATCATGCAAGAAGTAAAATGCCAAAAGGGATAAAATGATATCTACAATGACTTTTATGCGTTTTAAACCATCTAAGCATTTATTAGTAAGACCATCACTCAAAAGGAAACATTTATTGCATTGACAACTATAAAATGATATTTACAATGATGTAAGAGAGTGAGAAAGTTAAATACTCCCCTTCAAATTGGGTAGAGAGCACGGAGCATCCATCTTGGAAGAACTATCCTCAAATAGTCAATCTCGTAGTGCACGAATTTTTCCCTTATTAATTTTGCACAAGCATCTTCCGGTGGTCGGAGACGATTAAGGTTCAGAACCCACTTAAGAGGTGAAGTGCTACTAGTCAAAATAAAAGCAACTCCTCCCTCTTGATGCTTTTTGGAAGTCCTTCCAGGAGGTTGTTGGCTATTAAGTTTCAGTACCCATTCTAGAAGCCTTGGAGAACCTGCAAAATAATGTAATACCTCTCTCAAGCGTGTAGGGTAAGAAAGAAGTGTAATACCATCAATCTCTATATAAAAAGAATCGAGGTATGCATCAAATCCAATGAAATCTATCTTGGGTACCTCTATTAGTTTTTCACCGTCAATATCTGCATAAGATGTGTCCAGTAATTCATCAGAACAAATAACATCAACACTAGGTACCTCAATGGAATTTTCATAATCAATTTCTAAATAAGATGTAGCAAGACATGCATCACAACCAATAAAATCAACCATGGGTTCCTCCATGAGTTTTTCACAATCAATTTCAGCACAAAATGTACCAAGAGATTCATCACAACAAACAACATCAATTGTAGGCACTTTTAAAAGTTTTTCGCAATCCATATCTACAAAAGATGTACCAAGTAATCCACCACATTCGACAATAAATTTTAGGTGCCTCTACAGATTTTTCACAAACAATTTATACAAAAGATCTGGCAGTAAATTCATCACAATGAACATAATCAATTTTAGGCACCTCTACGAATTTTTCACAATCAACATTTACATGAGATGTATCACAACATGCTTCACATTCCACAAATTCAACACTAGGTACCTCTCTGAATTTTTCACAATCAAATTCTATAAAAGATGTATCCATAAGTGTATCACAAACAATAAAATTAGTTTGAGGTGCCTCCATTGATTTTTCCAAGGACATAAGAGGAATACTTACCTGATCATGCTGAAGAATACCTGGAGGTTCTACAAGAATAGATGTATCCATAGCTTCCTCCCAGTCAAGTACAGGTTCCATCTCAGGCTCAAGTTCTGGTGGGCATTCAACTGAAACAGGTGATTCTTGGGTTCTTGCTTCCACTATGCAAGTCCCTACACTTCCATGCTGATCTTCTGAATCTTCTAGTGTACCAGTCAATGGTGGTGGTCCCTGGGGCTCAGTGCAATCCCCTACACCTATAGATTTATCTGCAACGCATACTCTATCAACCATATCTGCAACAGCCATATTAGAAAAATTAGGACCGTCAATAACAATATCATCACAAAATAAAAAATGAGAAGGGTCTTGTAGTGCTTCAGAATCAAGTCCAAGGTTGTCACAAGCTTCTCTGTCAATTTCCTCCAATGCCTCTCTCTCTACTGCATCTTCAACCTTATCTGAGCTAAAATCTCCTCCTACTATGTCAAGTGAAACATCATCAGCGATAAACTCTGCCTCAACAACTTCATCTGAAATATCCATGCTAATGTTAGGAGGATCCTCTCCATGCCCCTCAGAATTAAAAGTGGCTTGAGAAGATACTTGTCCTGATCTTTGGGCTTTTATTTGATTCATTTGATCAACCAATTGTCCAAGGCGTCTTCCGATGTCTTGAATCTTTTTTTGTTCTTGAAATGTGACATAAGGTTGCTGAAAATCAAGAGTAGGCTGTGCATTCTGAAATTGGAGTTGTTGGGGCTGTTCAAATGATTGAATGAGATGATATTGTTGCTGAAATGGCTGATAATTAGGCTGGAAAGATGGGTGAACTTGTTGAGAATTATAACCTTGAAAATCCTGGATCTGAGGTTGAAATTGTGGTGGTGAAGACTGAAATTGAGTGGGCTGGAAACTCTGATTTTGTGGCTGAAAATTCTCGTTGTAAGGCTGAATTTGCTGTGGAAATTGATATGGTTGCTGGTAATTCAAATTATCTTGGTACCCTTGCTGAATTCCTTGAAAAGGTGATTGATCTTGTTGATAAGGTTGCTGAAATTGGGGCTGGAATTGCTGAATTGGTTGCTGAAAACTCTGGAATTGTGGCTGCCCATTCTGAATTTGCTGGAAATTTAGTTGACTTGGCTGAAAATTATGCTGGAATGATGGTTGAACTTGTGGCTGAAAAAACTGATTTGTTTGCTGAAAATTCGAATAGGGTTGTTGGAAATCTTGCTGTGGTGGCTGATTGAAAGGTTGGTTCTGCTGAAAATTTGAATGGGATTGTTGAAAATATTGGTTTTGCTGCTGAAACTGTTGACATGGCTGCTGGTAAGTAGATGAATGACTGTTGGGTCTTTGTTGGAACACATGCTTCACCCAAAACTTTAACTCTGACAGTGCACTTTTGATCTCTAATTGTTCAGTTGAAAACATTTTGAATCTACAGTCCTGTCACAAAACAAGTAAAATGGCAGCAATCGTATACAAAAGATAAAGCAATCAAGAATAGAATCAAAGGATATAGTTATCAAGCACCACTACATTCCCCGGCAACGGCGCCAAATTGATAAGGCTCGCGTGTCGCACCGCGAGTATCAAATACAATGTAAGTATCGAACTCCTCTAAACTAATGTAAACTAATGTAGCATAGAGTAACTCGAGTCGTTTCCCAACGAATGTAGTTGATGGATGATAGAACATCACAAATGAAAATTTTGTTCTAAGAGGCATTTAACCAAACACAAGATAGGCATGATTGAAATTGCTTCAAGTATGTGCCAATTGATATAAGAAAGATCTATCCAATACAAACATTCAACAATCTATCAATCCAATACATCAGACATCAAATCAAGCTTGCGGAAGAAATATTATGATTCGGATTGGCTAAAAAGGCTGCCAGAAATGCTGTGAAAAGAAACTTGCAGAAAATAAAAGACAAGTTAAACCTGATTGGATACAAACGTAAACAAGAACTTCAAACTATTGAAAGAAGCAATTTAAGCATGAATTGAACTAAGTTAACTGCAACAAATGGATAAACCATTGATTGAAGAAATTCATAGAACACTTAACCATGTATCAAACTGAGTCAAAATGCAAGCAACTAAACATGGGAGATCAACAATTTATGGATGCATTGAACACACAAGTGAAACACATCAACTGGCACAACCCAACTCATCGGACAATTGACCAACTCTAATGAAGAACTGCTATGAAATATTGGACCTGGTGTGGAGAAGTAAAACTTTATTGCTATGAAGAATTAGATCGGATCAAGGAGCTGTAAGGAAAGCTGCTGGAAATCTGCTGCCGGAAGGAAGCGGTGAAGAACTTCTGTGAAATGAAATTGCTGAAAGGAAATCGAATCTAATCTGATGAAGAAAAAGCTGCTGGGCACGAAAGAGATAGCTGCTGGAATCGAATTGCTATGCAGGTAACTACCAATGAAAATCTGGGAAGAAGATCTGCTGGCTGGAAAAATTGTGATGACATAGCTGCCGAATCTGATGAAATTGGATAAAGAAGAAACTGCATAAGGAATAAACTGTGAAGAAACTATTGCTAGAAATGAAGAAATTGCTGTAAATGAAAGCTATGAAGAAACTGCTGTAAAGAAACGGATCGCCGGCGATGAAGATGGTGATCGCTCCCAATCCTGCTCTCTCTCAACCCGAGAGAAAGCTGGATGAAGGTCGACTAGGGCTCGAACCCCGGGCCCTAGCTCGTGCCATGGCGTGCGGTGGAGGAAGATGGCTGGCTGCTTCCCTCAACCCGAAAGGAAGCTGCGGTGAAGTCGACTAGGGTTCGGACCCCGAGCCCTAGCTATGCGGTGATGATCCGACCGACGGTGAGATGGAGAGGTGGAGATCCGTCGGCCAGAGGAGATGAAGCGAAATGCTGAGGAAGAAGGAGGTTTCCCCCTTTGCCGATCGATCCCTCTTCGGTGGTGTGTCGACGATGATTCCCAAGAGCAGCCGATCGAGTAGCTTTTGTGATTTCTCCTCCAATTGGGTTCGACTCAGCTTAGTCCTTTGGATCAGCCAAATCAGCTCTTGGTTCAGCCAAATCAGCTCTTCGTTCAGCCAAGCCAGTTGAGTTCGATCCAGGTTGTGGTTTGGCCCAGCCTCAGTTAACCCAGCTCAGCCCCTTGTTTCAGCCATATGATGATGGAAGCAACGGATGGCTGAGATCAACCTGACTTCATCCAACGGTCGGATCTCTTCAGATCTGAACCAAACTCCACCGATCGCAATCAACGGTCCTGATCTACCTATCCCCAGCTCGGATTAACCAGATCAGTAGCGGATGGTCCAGATCTTCCTTTTTCTTGAATGGATGGTCTAGAACATCTTGAGCTTGATCCAACGGTCAGATTACTTCTGATTTTGTTGAAATTTTTAGATCTTGATCTATTGTCATGATTGACTCTATCCTGAACTCGGATTGACTAGAAGTTGACCGATGGCTCAGATCTAACCGTTCTCTAGAATGGACGACTCTTATTAATCCGATGCTTGATCCCTTTGATCTTGATCCAATGCTGACTCAAGTCTGACCTGATTTGATCTAGGTCCATGATCATTTGAAGCCTACAAAATGATATTCAAATTTAGTGCCAAACAATATTCTAAATATACAAAGATTTGAATTGAAAGCCAAAATAGAGGAAATACATGAAACCTAATACAATTGCAAACTTAAGCATATAAAATGTGGATCAAACATGGATTTTAGAGCAAAAAATAATCAACAAAATGGTGGTTATCATCCTTCCTCCTAGATTTGAGTGGTTTTCCCTACTGTCTGATTGTACTTTTGACCAGTTGACTTGTTATTGACTCTTTTTGGTCATTATGTTGACTAGTTGACTCATACTTATCTATTTGATCTACTGGTTATTTATTTACCTGCTGGATTTTTGAAAAAACACTAAGTTGAAAAAACATTTTACAAGTCAATACCAAAACTTAGTTGGAAAAATAATTTTTAACGCAATTACCATTTTAAAGCAATAATTATTTTTAAAGCAAAATGATTTTAAAACTAATTTTTAATAAAACAGAAAAAAATAGTCCTATTCTACTAAGCACATTCCTAACTACCTTCTTAGTGAACTAAACTCAGATTCAGGAAGTGATTTAGTGAAAATATCGGCTAGGTTAGATTTTAAGTCTACATGTGTAAGTACGATTTCACCCCTGGCTACATGATCCCTGACAAAGTGGTGCTAACTTCAATATGCTTAGTTCTGGAATGAAGTATAGGGTTTTTGGTAAGATTGATTGAGCTGATATTGTCAACAAATACCTTAGTCTGGGTGTAGTCTAGGTTGAAGTCCTTAAGCGTATATACCATCCATAAAAGTTGGGCTACACATTCCCCTAGGGCAACATATTCTGCTTCAGTTGTGGATAAGGCAACACAATGTTGCTTTCTACGGCACTAGCTAACTAGACTTTGTCCTAGTAACTGATAGCTTCCACTCGTACTTTTTTTATCTAATTTACACCCTGCATAATCTGAGTCTGAAAATCCTAACAGTTCAAAATTAGATGTCCTAGGGTACCAAATGCCTACATTTATTATGCCCTTGATATATCTAAAGATCCCTTTAACTGCAGTTAAGTGGGCTATAAAACCCCTTTAGAAATATCTACATAAACTTGGGCTATAAAAATATCTTTTTCTAAAATCTTAACAAATAAAGTTGAGTCAATTTGACCTGGTTAAACCCTTTAGAAATTAGATAGGTGGATAACCTTTCATACCAAGCCTTAGGTGCTTGTTTTAATCCGTAAAGGGTTTTCCTAAGTTTGAACACATAATTAGGGTAGTCAAGATCCTCAAAGTCTGGTGGTTGTCCTACATAAATTTCTTCTTTTATAAGACTATTTAGGAAGGCAGACTTGGCATCCATTTGGTATAACTTAAATCCCTTATAGGCTACAAAGGCTAGTAGCATCCTAATTGACTCAAGTCTGGCTACAGGGGCGTATGTTTCATTATAGTCTAACCCTTCAACTTAACTAAATCCTTTATCTACTAAGCAGGCTTTGTTCCTTACTATTTCACTTTGGTCATTCAACTTATTTCTAAATACCCATTTAGTATCTATGATGGACTTACCTTCTGGTTTAGGCACTAGGTCCCAGACTTGATTTCTTTCAAATTGTGTTAATTCCTCTTGCATAGTTATGATCCAGTCTGGATTAGGTAAGACCTCTTCTATAGTTTTTGGTTCTATCTTTGAGATTAGTGCAACCTGACTAAGGTTCCTATAGGAAAACCTTGTTCTAACCCCTAAGGTTGGATCACCCATAATTTAGTCAGTTGGGTGATTTAGTCTAGGTTTCTTAGATTGCCTAGAGCTTAGTTCAGCCTCAGGTCCAGCTGGTAGGTTTTGGATTGGGGCAGGTTCAACAGTTTGAATTAGTGTATTTATTGGTTCAATTACTGGTTCAATCATTGGTTCAATTGTCGGTTCAATTGTTGGTTCAATTTCATCTTGATCTTGATTAGTAGTAGTTGGTTTTAACGAATTGATTAAGTTAATTGAGTTGGGTTTTGTTATGATTTCTTCGTCAAATATAACATTAGTGGTTTCTTCAATTCTAAGGGTATTTTTGTTATAGACCCTATATACCTGACTCATGGTTGAGTATCCTACAAACATTCCTGGGGTTGATTTTGATTGAAATTTTCTTATATAGTCTTTTGTATTTAGTATGTGTACCTTACACCCAAATACTCTTAGGTAATATAGGTTGGGTGTTCTTTGGTAATAGATTTCATAAGGTGTTTTATTGTGTCTTTTATTTATTAGTATCCTGTTTTGAATATAACAGGCGGTGTTTATCGCTTCTGCCTAGAATTGATTGGTTAAGCTATATTCATTGAGCATAGTCCTAGCAGCTTCTTGAAGGGTTTTATTTTTTCTTTCAACTATCCCATTTTGTTGGGGGGTTCTTGGGCAGGAAAATTCATGAATATAGCCATTTATTTTACATAATTCATTGAATTTTTTATTTTTAAATTCTCCCTCATGATCACTTCTTATTCTTTTAATTTGAGTATCCTTTTGATTTTCTAGCATTTTACATAAGTTGTTAAAAGATTCAAATGTTTCATCTTTGGCTTTTAAAAACCTAACCCAGGTAAATCTAGAATAATCATCAATAATTACTAAGCAGTATCGATTTTCACTTAGTGACTTAGCTCAATGAGAATCAAATAGGTCTAGGTGCATGAGCTCAAGTGTAGCTTCGGGTAAGTTTGATTGGGTTGATTTGTGGGTAGATTTTGTTTGTTTACCTTATTTACATGGGTTACAAATTGAATTTTTAAAGCTCTTAATTTTAGGAATTCCCTTGACTAATCCATTTTGACTTAATTTAGAAATTAGTTTTGCGTGAGTTTGACCTAGTCTTCTATGCCAAAGATTTGTTTCTTCTAGTTAGGTCAGAAGACACTTAGGTGTTGATGGTAAATTAATAGTATAGATGTTATTTTTCCTTATTCCCTTAAGGGTTATTTCTTAGTCATGTAAGTTCCTAATAAGGCAGTTAGAGTTGGTGAAGGTGACTACATAACTAGTATCACATAATTGACTAATGCTAAGCAAGTTAAATTTAAAATTTTCAACCAATAAAACCTTTTTGATAATGAAATCAGAATTTAACTCAATATTACATGAACCAATTACCTTAAGTGTGGCATTGTTGTCAAATGCCACTGAGCCTAGGTTTTTGTACTTGATTTTAGTGAATTTCAATTTATCTCCAGTCATATGCCTGGAGTATCCACTATCCAACATCCATTGGTCCAAACTATTATGTTCCTACACATAAAGTATCTGATTTAGATTTATTTATGTAGAGACGTAAGGATAGATAGATTGAATTTCACTGCCGAGTCCGTCTCACCCAGTCTGGATTATCAGTCATGTTATTCCTATGAATAGTTTTGTGAGACAGGTTTTCAACTTGATTTTGAAAATTGTTAGGTCAAGACCAAGACTTCGTGCTCAACCCTCCAGGTCAAGACTTCTTGCCCAGTTTCACTTACCAAGACTTCTTCCACCTAGCTTCACTCACTAGGACCCAGCTTCACTCACCAGGATTTCTTCCACATAGCTTCACCCACTAGGATCCGGCTTCACTCACCAGGATTTCTTCCACCTAGCTTCACTCACTAGGATTTCTTCCACCTAGTTTCACTCACTAGGATTTCTTTGCTAGTCATCTTAATCCTGAGTAGACTTCTTTCTTCCAACCTTTAGGTAAATATACACTCTTTCTACCAAACCTCAAGTCCAGTTTGGTTCAGTCCTTGGTCTATTTGACCAGATATGAGTTTAGTCACTCTGCCAAACATCAAGTCATGTTTGGCTTATCCCTTGGTCAAATTGACCAACCCTGGGTTCTATTCTCTTTGCCAATCATTAGATCCTATTTGGCTTAACCGTTTGTCAAGCTGATCAAACATGGGTTTACCCTTCCAAACTTCAAGTCCTATTTGGTTTAACCCTTGATCACTTTGACTAAACCTTAGTATATTGTCAAACATCGAAACACTGGAGGGATTGTTCATGACTGATGCTCTTTGCACCAACAGTCCTGGTTCAAGGAATTGGGCACGAAGTCTTGGTCAAGGATCGGGCAACGAAGTCTTTGCCAAGCAACGACTATGGACAGAAGTAGAGACGGGTTAAGGTCAGACGTATAGAGATCCGGGAGTCTCAGAGGCCGAGCACGAAGTCTTGGTCCGGGGGACCAAGCAAAAGACTTTGCTAAGCGGGAATCGCGGACAAATAGAGACGGGTCGAGGTCGGACGTCTCGAGATCCGGGTTCTCGATGGTCGAGCAAAAGTCCAACCGGAGGTCCCGGGTGGCAAAAGGTAGCTTCTCCAAATTGGAGTAGGTGAAAGACGCGTTCCTCAGAAAGTGGAACAATAGGCGTCGGTTCGACCTAGGGTTTCAGGGAGAAATCCAAAAGTTAGAACCAATCAATTAAGGCATTAAGATTATTTTTTTTGTTGTGTGTTTTGTTGTCTTCCAAGTACCTGGAGTTGGAGTCAAGATAGGAGAGCAAAACACAAAACAAACAAGGACCTGGGAAAAGGGGTTCCTAGGCGCCTGAATGAATTCAGGCGCCTGGAACCCAGGCGCCTGAAAGCATCCCAGGCTCCTAGGATGCAGATTTTATCCCCTGCGTCGTGTTCACTGGTTTAGATCAGTTTTAACTGCTTGTGAGGTGCCCCATAAGCTATCAGGCACTTGAGAACCTTGTATAAAAGGGGGTTCGACCCCTCAGCTTAGGACATCAAGTTTCACACCTGTTTATTCATTCTGTGCAAAGCAAAAGCGCTCAAACGAAGCACTGCGACTGAGGAAGCTCCATGAGGAAGTGCATGACGCTTCGAAGTTCCAGATTGGTCGAGATCGTCAACTTGTTTGATTTGCTTTTAGTTACAAGTTGTATTTAAGTTTACTTATTTGTGCTTGTTAAATTACACTGTAAGATGGGTATTCTTCGCCGATAAAAAAGAGAAGAAAAGGGGAAAATACAAGAGGCAGTTCCATTGACTCGGAACCGGGAGCAAAGGTCGAGGCAGGGGGAAGGACGGAATCCAAGAATCTTTTTGTTAGTGGAGTCGAGTGGATTCATGCCGAGTACATAGGCCTTGGACGTATGACCCTAGGAGGTTGGGAACCAAGTAAATAAATCTCGCGTGTCTACTGCTTTATTTTCTTTATTTATTATTCCGCTACGTATTAACTTTTTTGATAGAAAAATGATTGATCGAACGACAAGTTTTTGGAAAAAGTTCGAGTTGATATCCCCCCCCCCTCTCTATCGACGCCACCGATCCTACACTATCCTATCACCATGGACGTTATCCATCATTACCACTTAGACCAGCTTGTCTACTGCACTGATTTCATAGATGTAACCCTATGTGCAGAATTTTACAATAACCTGATTAAGTTAGATGACACCCGTTATTCTACTCGTGTCCAGCAAGTTGATTTTATCATATCTTCTGCATTATTTACTCAGCATTTTGAGTTACGACCATCTGATTCTACTTTCTTATGCTATCAACCTATGGATGGTCCATTTGCTGATCTTTACTCCCATATTACCCTTGGCAGCCTTTTTACTTATTTCTTTGAGGGTGAGAGAGACCCTACCATTTCTTCTTTCAGCTCCATGCAGCTTTAGCCCTAGCACTACGCTCTGTATCGAGTTATTCTTCGTTGTGTTCTACCGATCACCACTAGGGATATCGTGGTGATGAGGCCCTTCCACACTTTCTTGTTATATGCTTTTATTCATCATCTAGATATAGACATAGGACTTCTAAATTTTCATGCTATCACTTATGCATCCAACATCTCTACCCATAGGAGAGTGCACACTCCATATTGCCATCTTCTGACTTCGATTTTTGCATGCTTCAGATGCGATATCCTTAGGGGTCTGGTCACTGATAGACCCAAATGAGGTGTCACGAAAGTGGGTCTCAAATTTAGATATTTATAAATGTGATGGAAACCCTTTTTGCAATCAAAGAAGAAAGGCGTAGTAAAGGGGCCACAGGTCGTATTTTTCCAAGGACTAGTTCAAGTTGTGTGACTCGAGCTTGCGTTTATGTGTCGTTACTATTTTTGGGTTTCAAATAAGAAATGGGTTTGATTTGCAAATAAAAATGACAATGCAAAGAAAAGGGAAGGAAACTTGACTGAGCAACTTAAACTAGGTAATGACAATTAAGGTCTAAACAATTATGAACTTGAACAATTAATAACAAGTACTATGGCAAATGCATTCCAAACACTAAGTAATTGAATCAAAGTAATGCTGGCATTTTAAATTGAATCTAATGCAGAATTATGAGTAACATTTCAGAAATGAAAACTTGATACAAAGTGAAGAGTAGAAACTAGCTTGGACCGCAAGGAAAAGAAACTTATATGC
The DNA here is from genome assembly GCA_024364735.1 of Boesenbergia rotunda. Lineage (NCBI taxonomy): Eukaryota > Viridiplantae > Streptophyta > Magnoliopsida > Zingiberales > Zingiberaceae > Boesenbergia > Boesenbergia rotunda. The sequence goes on from JAGFNQ010002659.1 coordinate 953,157, forward strand.
CAAAAGAAACTTATACCTAGTGCCAAATCTACCACTGCCAGTTTAACCACTACACTGATCAGATTAGCTAAAAGCAAAGCTATGAGTGAAATGATGTGCCAAGGAGAATTAAAGAAGGGTAGCAACAACAAGGACTGATCAATGAAAAGAACTTCTAAATGCAGAATCGAATTTCAGATCTGCCTTCACACTGAAATGCATTCCTAAAAGAATTAACAAGCTAATTGATACACTGATCTAATTTCAGAACAGACCTAAAAGAATTAACACTTCACCTAAATCAAATTCAGCATCCACAAACTGAGAATTGCAGAAATAAGAAGATTTGCAGTAATGAAAACTAAATTGCAGATATGGAAATGCTTCAGATGAGCTAGCTCAGAAATTCAGAAATCCAGTGCTATTTAGACTGAATAAGCTGTAATGAAACTTCAGGCAATAACTAAGAATCACTGATACAGAATTCAAAGACATTAAACTGAAAATTGCAAGAAATTCAATGAACTGACAGAATTCAAGCTAAAATACAGAAATGGAATTCAGATATGCAGGAATGATACATGCAGAAATGAAACTTAAAACTAAAAGCAAAATAAACCTAGCAACCGAAAATGAATGTGCAAAAACAATGTTCAGAAAATATTAAGTAGAACTAATGTAACTGAGCATCAAATTCAGAAACAGGAAACTGAAAACGTGCAGATCCTAACTTGATACGCAGCTGAAATTGAAGCATGAACTAATACGCAACATTCAAGCTATGAAATAAATGGAATTAGAAGAAACTTGTTCACTAACAAGCTTCCTTACTGATTACCTTGCCGAATGAAAACTAATTAAACATTAGAACACTTCAGAAATGAAACTTACAGCAGATGATACGGAACGGAAACAGAATTCAGGACAGAATTGAAATTACAGCTACAAACAAGAAGAAATGCATTAAAAACTAAGCCTCGACCATTCCTTGTATCAAGACCACCTTGTTCATCACGCAAGGGCAAGCTAAGAACCCCTTCAACTCGCAATCATCGGAAAAATCTGTCAATGTATCGAATCTGCCGCAAATCTGCTCAAGTCTGAAAAAAACCACTCGATCTCTTTGATCTCGCTATGTAGATTGGTGATGATGATTTGAAGATGATCAGAGCTCAGCCGAGAACCCCTCAACTAGCTCAGATGGATGGGAAGTGGCACCAAACGAAATCAAATCGACCAAATGAACAGATCTGAAGAAACCCTCATTCATCTCTATTTTTGAGCAAATTGGAGCTGAAATCTTCACACCAACAGTATTCCGACGATCTGATCTCGATCCAAGAATGATTCGAAGTGGTCACGCCCTCTACTAAAGAAAACTGGAAGAAAAACAGTGGAAAATTGCGAAGAAGATGAGCTGTTAGAAGAAGACATGACGCTGAGATCTGAACAGGGAGTTGGTTTAAGTAGTTAAATAGTGAACGGCTGAGATTGATTCCGCTTCATCCAACGGTGGATCCTTGTCCGATTTGATTCAAATTTTCTAGATCTTGATCAGAGGTCAGGATCATCCTCGTGATAGCTCGGATCTTCCAGATTTGTAGCGGATGGCTCAGATCAAGCTGATCTTTGAATGGATGGTCTAGATCCCTCTGATCGTGATCCAACGGCTAGATGATCTCCGATTGAGCTGAAACCTTCAGATCTTCATCTGATCGCTCGATTAGCCTTAACCCCAGCTTGGATTGATCAGAAGTTCTCAGATGGTCTAGATCTAACCGTTCTTGCATCAGACGGTCCAAATGAGTCGACGCTTGATCACTTGATCTAGTCCACTTTTGACTCAACATTTGACCCAACCTGACCTAGGTTCATAATCCCTTCAAGCCTACAAAAGTAAATCAAAAATTTAGTGACAAAACAACTCGAAAATATCAAATTTGCAATTAAGTCCAAAAAGAGTAGAAATCCTAAAACCTAGGGTAAATCCACAATTACACAAGTAAAATATGGGTCAAACACAGATTTAAGCATATATAATGATCAATAAAATGATACTTATCAACTCCCCCACACTTAAGCTTGAGCGTCTCGCGAAAAGTACTAAATATGTATCCCCTAGGTTTTCTCAAACATAAGTAGAAGCAATTGAAAAGAAATTACCTAGGGTTGTCAATTCTCAAAAATCTAAGCTCAATAGACTAGTATCTTGTCCTTAAATCAACAACTTAACAAATTCAACCTTCATGATTCATTGAGATGAATTTCACTCTCTAAGCCTTTCAAGGGAAACTTTTGGTGGCTCTCTTCCTAAGTTCTAAGTACATGATGAAGATGGAGCTCACTCATACACACATGCTTCTTGCACTACCATAGGCTTGCTTATTATCTACTCTCTACCATTATTCAAGATTAGAATCAATCATCCATAAAAGTTTATTCAAAAGTGAAAGACATATGAAATGGTAGAAATGAAATAAAACCCAAGTAAATAGCAAATTTGAATGAGTGGAAGACTTGGATGTTCAAGGATATTCTTGATGCATTTTGCCCTCCTTTCAGTCCATATAATGAAATCCAAAGTGGGATGGAATGAGTCTTTGCAATTGCCCTTCAAAAATTTGATGAAAACTTCATTAATTCCTTGGTGCCAATTTTTCCCTTGCGTGCCAATTTTGCTCTTCTCTTTTCTTTTCTGCTTTTTTTTTTCCTTTTCTCTACTCAATTTAGAATGTAATGGAGCAGATCTTAAATTTGGATGAGAGTATCTTCACTAGTTCATGATACCGAAACTTCAATTAGATACCAACTTGTTTCCTTTGATTTTTTTTTTATCAAACTGCTTTCTTCTTCTTTTTTTTCTGTTTCTTTTTCAAATCAGCTGCTGGCTTCACATTCGGTTTCAGCTGAGTATCTACTCATTCTCTCCTTCATTCTTCAGTTGTATGATACCCAGCTTTTCTTTTCTTCTCATAGCATCTTTTTTTTTCAACTTACAAACTGTTTTCTTGTTTTTTTTTTCTGTTCTGTGTTTTTTTTTCTGTGTTCACGTTTCAGATTCACATCAAATGACTCCAACCTTGCACTCTCTGATTTCTCACAACAATTAACCTCAAATAACAATGGAAAATCCACATGCTTCACTTGAGAATTTCAGCTCAATAAATTCAAGTTCCATCCATGGCAAACTCAATTTCAAGTTGATACAAACTGTTTTTTTTTAAATCCCAGCAACCCCTGCACTGATTTCAGAATTGTATAGCTGCAATTCAGCTCTTAGAAGAGTGCCCGAAACAATTTCATAGCATTCTTTTCACTTTGGCACAAAATTTCTGATTTTTCTTTTGCACAGATTTTTTTTTTCTTCATTTGTTTCACTTTGGTTCAGATTTTTGCACAGAATTTCTGCTTCAATTCAAACTTTACAACTTCAATCCAGATTTAGCAAAGAGTTACTGATTTCATCTTCCATAATTCCTACTTGATCCAAACCCTTTTGTGCTACAAACTCCATTGATTCAAATTATTTCCATAGCACAGTTTTTTTCTATTTTTTTTTTCCGTGTGCCATTTCTTCCCGTTGCAGATTTTTTTTTTCATTGTATTGTATTTGTTTTCCTTGGATCCTCAAATAATGAGCAAGAATCTAGATGCCTCAATTGTTGCCTTCCTTAACTACTTCTTCTTGCTTGATCTTGATACCAAACTCAACTCAATTTGGCACATGATAAATTTTTTTCAAAAGAGGTGCTCCTTGCTAGAACTTGATTCCAAATCACTAACCACTCTCCCCCACACTTAATATTTTGTCCGTCTCGGGCAAAATAACATCAAAGAACTGTTAGGATCGATGACGTACGCTAGAGGGGGGTGAATAGCGTTTCTTCGGTTGTACTTGTACCTACGTTGTTAGTTGCACAGCAGAAACAATAATAATAAAAGTAAACAACGCTAACAAACCGATTTTAGTTGGTATCCACCCCGGTCGGGTGACTAATCCAACAATCCGTCGGTGGATCAAACCCCGGATAACCTCCGGCTAGAACTCGTTGCTCCTTGTGGGTGGAGAAACCTCGCCACAACACCAAGCAGACCTCTGAGCACAAAGACTACTATCTTGCCTTTAACCAAGACAAGATTCGTCAAGAAACTCAGCCACCACGACGTCCTCTTTAAATAGGACTCGGGGCTGATTTCTCGCTACCAGTCGACTGCCCCCAGGGCAGTCGACTGGTGCCAGCTAAATTCGACCGTTGCAACTCCCAACGTTCGAATTTTAGCCAACTCACCAGCCGCTACCAGTCGACTGCCCACAGGGCAGTCGACTGGTCCCAGGCTGAGACCTTTCTATGAGTTCCCTCAGTCGACTGCCCCCAGGACAGTCGACTGGTCTACTCACCCACCTAAGGTTACCCATCCTGAGTACATTCCACTCCGCACTCAAACCCTAGGATTTCCCGAGTACAATCACACTGCACTCGTACCCTCACGACTCAACTGACTCCTCCTCCGCAGCCTCGACTGTTGCCTTCACGCCCTCTTCATCTTCGGCCCTCGTCCTCGGATGCGCACGCAAGCCTCCAGCTTGCCTCCATGCCACCCTTCACGTATGCCTCGAAGTCCACGCCCATCAGCTCATCGTCCCTGCTCTCCAAGGTCCCTCAGATGCGCACACAAGCCTCCAGCTTGCCTCCATGTCATCCTTCACCATACTAAGGCCGTCCAGTCAAGTCCATATGCGTAACCTGTACAACCTGCACACTCAACATACGCATATAAGAATACAAGGGTAAACCTAACTTAAACCCTTTGCCCAAACATCAAAACCCATGGTCACACCGGACCATCTTAGGGCCGATTGCTCCAACAAGAACATCCCCAACAAGCAAGTCTCTAGAAAAATGAAGTTAAGAGCAATATGAAGATTAGGTAGGGAAAATGAGAAATATGAAGTGATACAAGGGAAATTTATGAAATTTGATATGAGATAAGGAACAAAATAATACACCTCTATAAATGTGATCCAATCATTGAAATATGATTTTGAAAGAACCTAAGTAAGTTCTAGAGTACAATCACATGTATGTGTCACAAAAATAAGGCTACCCCTCACTAGGTAAAAATAATTCATCTCAAGTCCTCAATCAAGAATCCATAGCCAAGTAGTACTCAAGCATCCAAGATTTCATCCATGAGCTTAAACCCTAAGTTTTAACAACCAAATTTAATTTGTTTTCAAAAGACTCTAAAATGCTATGAAGATAACCTAAAGGGATACATTTATTCCTACTCATGAAGAAAAAGTTCCTAAAAGACATAAAATGGCATTTATAATGTCTTTTTATTTATTCTACCCTATTCATGCATTTATTAGCAAGAATTCATTTTAAAAGAAAATTCTACTTCTAACAAGCATAAAGAGGAAAAAGGCAATGAAAGAAAATGCAAGAAAAAGTAAACTCCCTTTTATTTCTGGCGATCAGAGTCTATCTAGAAATAATCTCCATCGTGGTAGTGGAGAAGTAGGAGTAGCTGAAAAAATTTCCTTTATTTGCTCAATTTTATTTTGCATTACTCCCCCACACTTATTCTTCGCAGTAAACTGTCCAGGTGGCCGAAGGTGATTTAAATACAATAGCCACTTCAGAGGTGGAGTGCTATATGTCAAAGCAAGATCATCTCCTCCCTCTTTATTCTTTTTGAAAAATCTTCCAGGTGGTTGAAGACTGTCTAGATGGAGTACCCACTCAAGAAATCTCTGGGACCCTGCAAAACTATGTAAAACCTTTCTCAAGCGTGCAGGGTAAGAAAGAACTGCAATATCATCAATCTCTACATAAAATGTATCTAAAAATGCATCGCATCCAATAAAGTCAATTTTGGGTACCTCAATAAATTCTTCACAAGCATATTCTACATGAGATATATCAAGAAAAGTTCCACAGTCAATAAAATCAATCTCGGGTACCTCTAGAAGTTTTTCACATTCAATTTCAGCATAAGAAATAACAAGAGACTCTTCATAATAAACAACTTCAATTTCAGACTCTAAAAATTTTTCAAAATCAATTTTAGCATAATCTGCCTCAAGAATATCATAACAATGCATAAAATCAAGTCTGGGTGCCTCTAAAGAATTTTCACAATTATTTTTCACAAATGATGTATCAGGACATTCTTCACATGCAAATCTAGACATCTCCCTGAAATTTCCTAAAGGAAAAGAAGAAAGACTTACCTGATCGTGATGAAAAATGTCTATTGGTTCTACAAGAAATACCTCCATCTCAGGCTCAAATTCTGGTGGGCAATCAACTGAAATAGGTGATCCTTGGGTACTTGCTCCAATCATGCAAGTCCCTACACTTTAGGGAAATTGTGGTGGTTCCTGGGGCTCTGTGCAATCCCCTACACCTGTAGAATAATCTCCTGTGCATGCCTCCTTAGTAATATCTGCAACAACCTTATTAAAAAGATTAGGGCTATCAAGAACAATATCATCACAAAATAGAAAACAAGAAAAATCAGGTAAAGCTTCCTCTGAAATCAACTCCCCTCTCTCTATGTCAAATGTACCATCATCATCAATGATCTGTGCCTCAACAGTCTCATCTGCGGTGTCTATGCTCAGAATAGAGCGATTTCCCATAGGATCCTTCATGGCGTCGAAAATGCTAAACTGGACTACTGTGTCTCCCACCTCCATCGAAAGGGTGCCAGCATATACATCAATTTTAGTTCTTGCAGTCTTCAGAAAAGGCCTTCCAAGGATAAGTGGGGATCTACGTGCAAGGTACTCTCCCTCCATGTCTAGAATGTAGAAGTCCGCTGGGAAAATCAACTCTTTCACTTTAACCAACACATCTTCAATAACTCCTGCCGGCCGGGTCTGACTCCGGTCTGCTAGCTGAATCACAACTCCAGTGGGCTGTAGAGGACCAATGCCAAGCATCTGAAAGACGGTCCTAGGCATGACATTAATAGAAGCTCCTAAATCAAGCATGGCATCATGTAGCGTGGTGCTTCCTATCTCACAAGATACAGTAAACATGCCAGGGTCTTCACATTTCTGAGGTATGGCATGGATGAGTGATGAAACATTCTTCCCCATGCTGACCATTTCATTTTCCTTAAGCTTCCTCTTGTTAACACATAGATCTTTCAAAAATTTTGCATATTTAGGAACCTGTTTAATCATTGTCAGCAAGGGTACATTAATTTCAACTTTACTAAAAAGTTTTACCAGCTCATTGTACTCTTTTGCTTTCTCCTCCTCCACGTGTCTTTTGGTTGGAGTTCTCCCATTTGGAAAAGGCAAAGGAATAGGAACTTCCTCCTCATGAACCGAAATGGGTGGGGCTGATTTTTGAGTTGCTGCCCTGTTTTTTAGAGCTGCTGTAGAATCTGTCTCGGGGCTAATTTGTGCTTCGTTTTCCACCAAAATTAGAGGATTGCTAGATGAAGAAGTTGGGCACGAGCTAGGGTTGGTATCCACTGAATTTGGAGTGGTTTCGGCACTGATTTGGGCTGAAAATGAAGATGATGCCTTGTTTTCAGAAAATTCAGCTCTTGGGTCATTTTGAGTTAATGCAACCTTCCCACTTCTCAAATAAATTGCGCTAACGTTTCCCTTAGGGTTAGGAACAGCTTGGGAAGGTAGTTGGCCTGATCCTTGAGCTTTACTTTGATTTATGTCACTAGCCATTTGCCCAATTTGCCTCTCAATGTTTTGTATAGCGGCAAAAAGATTTCCTTGTTGTGTTTGTTGTATTTGGGACTGTTGGGACTGATATGATGGCTAGTATTGTTGTTGGAAGGGCTGATAAGAATGCTGGAATGTTGGAGAATGTTGTTGAGAATTATACCCTTGAAAATTCTGATTTTGAAAAGGAACTTGTTGTGGTGGGGGCTGAAATTGATTGGGCTGAAATCCTTGGTTTTGGGGCTTAAAAGTTTGATTCCAAGGCTGGAAATTTTGCTGCGGTTGTTGAACTTGTTGATACGGCTATGGATAACTCAGATTCCCTTGAAAACCTTGTTGAAACCCTTGAAATGGCTGCTGAAATGGTTGCTGGAAGTGCTGATTTGGGGGCTGAATTTGTTGATTTTGTGGCTGTGATTGTTGGGGTTGCTGCTGAACTTGCTGGAAAATTTGTTGGGGTTGCTGCATTTGTTGTTGTGGTGGGCCTTGTTGGTAAAAAGAATTTCCATATCTCAAATTTGGATGATCCCTCCACCTGGGGTTATAAGTAGGAGAGTATGGATTGTTCCTAGCTTGAAATTGTCCCCTCACCAAAGCTGCTACTGACTCATCTTGTTGTAGGTTGGGACATGAATCTGAAGTGTGTTCCTTGCTAGAACAAATTCCACATACACTCATCACCACTTGATTAGCTTGTGGAGAAATCGAAACACTTGAACTCTGAATTGCACTATTAACAGTCAATTGCTTCATAAATGATGTGATCTCTACCAATGAATTCTTTATCTCTTTCTGATCATTAGAACCCATCTGAACTTCATTAACCCCTCTAGTAGATAATGCTCTGCTTCCAAATTGCTGAGAATTTTCTGCCATATTTGAAATTAGCTCCCTAGCTTGATGTGGTGTTTTGTTGACTAAAGCCCCTCCAGCTGCCGCATCAATCAATATCTTATCCATCTGCAATAATCCCTCATAAAAGTACTGGATGAGGAGCTGCTCACTAATCTGATGCTGGGGGCAACTGGAGCAAAGCTTGTTGAATCTCTCCCAGTAGTCATAGAGTGTCTCCCCCACTATCTGCTGAATGCCACAGATACTTTTTCTGATAATCGCTGTTCTGGAGGCTGGAAAATATTTTTCTAAGAAAGCCTTCTTCATGGAAATCCAGCTAGACACATGCCCAGTAGGTAAATAATAAAACCAGTCCTTAGCTGCTCCAGTCAAAGAAAATGGAAAAGCCCTCAGTTTGATGTCTTCCTCTGAAATACCCTGAGGCTTCATAGTGGAGCAAACAACATGAAATTCATGCAGGTGTCTATTTGGATCTTCTCCAGATAATCCTTGAAATTTTGGCAAAAGATGGATAAGTCCAGATCTGAGCTCAAAATCTCCACCCAGCTCTGGATAGGCAATGCTGGAGTACTGAAAAGAAGCATCTGGTGCTGCCAGTTCTTTCATAGTCTTTTGGTGGTCTGTCATCTGATCAACTGAATAGGTGGAAATAGACTGAGTAGGAATAATGTCGAAAGCCTCTGACACACTGAGCTGGCTCCTCCTAGCTCTGAAAGTCCTCGCAATCTCAGGGTTAAAATCCACTAGATCACCACCTGTAGACCTGGTCATAAAAACAAAAACTAATCGCAGTACAAGTATAGAGAAAGATGAAACAAATAAAATCAGATCACAAAATATAGCAGTAAATGCAAATATGGATCAGGAAAAATATGAAATGAGTACACAAGCAAAAATCAAACAACTCAACTAGTATGTTCCCTGGCAACGGCGCCAAAAATTTGATGGACCCAAATGAGGTGTCACGAAAGTGGGTCTCAAATTTAGATATTTATAAATGTGCTGGAAACCCTTTTTGCAATCAAAGAAGAAAGGCGTAGTAAAGGGGCCACAGGTCATATTTTTCCAAGGACTAGTTCAAGTTGTGTGACTCGAGCTTGCGTTTATGTGTCGTTACTATTTTTGGGTTTCAAATAAGAAATGGGTGTGATTTGCAAATAAAAATGACAATGCAAAGAAAAGGGAAGGAAACTTGACTGAGCAACTTAAACTAGGTAATGACAATTAAGGTCTAAACAATTATGAACTTGAACAATTAATAACAAGTACTATGGCAAATGCATTCCAAACACTAAGTAATTGAATCAAAGTAATGCTGGCATTTTAAATTGAATCTAATGCAGAATTATGAGTAACATTTCAGAAATGAAAACTTGATACAAAGTGAAGAGTAGAAACTAGCTTGGACCGGAAGGAAAAGAAACTTATATGCCAAAAGAAACTTATACCTAGTGCCAAATCTACCACTGCCAGTTTAACCACTACACTGATCAGATTAGCTAAAAGTAAAGCTATGAGTGAAATGATGTGCCAAGGAGAATTAAAGAAGGGTAGCAATAACAAGGACTGATCAATGAAAAGAACTTCTAAATGCAGAATCGAATTTCAGATCTGCCTTCACACTGAAATGCATACCTATAAGAATTAACAAGCTAATTGATACACTGATCTAATTTCAGAACAGACCTAAAAGAATTAACACTTCACCTAAATCAAATTCAGCATCCACAAACTGAGAATTGCAGAAATAAGAAGATTTGTAGTAATGAAAACTAAATTGCAAATATGGAAATGCTTCAAATGAGCTAGCTCAGAAATTCAGAAATCCAGTGCTATTTAGACTGAATAAGCTGTAATGAAACTTCAGGCAATAACTAAGAATCACTGATACAGAATTCAAAGACATTAAACTGAAAATTGCAAGAAATTCAATGAACTGGCAGAATTCAAGCTAAAATACAGAAATGGAATTCAGACATGCAGGAATGATACATGCAGAAATGAAACTTAAAACTAAAAGCAAAATAAACCTAGCAACCGAAAATGAATGTTCAAAAACAATGTTCAGAAAATATTAAGTAGAACTAATGTAACTGAGCATCAAATTCAGAAACAGGAAACTGAAAACGTGCAGATCCTAACTTGATACGCAGCTGAAATTGAAGCATGAACACGCAACATTCAAGCTATGAAATAAATGGAATTAGAAGAAATTTGTTCACTAACAAGCTTCCTTACTGATTACCTTGCCGAATGAAAACTAATTAAACATTAGAACACTTCAGAAATGAAACTTATAGCAGATGATATGGAACGGAAACAGAATTCAGGACAGAATTGAAATTACAGCTACAAACAAGAAGAAATGCATTAAAAACTAAGCCTCGACCATTCCTTGTATCAAGACCACCTTGTTCGTCACGCAAGGGCAAGCTAAGAATCCCTTCAACTCGCAATCATCGGAAAAATCTGTCAATGTATCGAATCTGCCGCAAATCTGCTCAAGTCTGAAAAAAACCACTCGATCTCTTTGATCTCGCTATGTAGATTGGTGATGATGATTTGAAGATGATCAGAGCTCAGCCGAGAACCCCTCAACTAGCTCAGATGGATGGGAAGTGGCACCAAACGAAATCAAATCGACCAAATGAACAGATCTGAAGAAACCCTCATTCATCTCTGTTTTTGAGCAAATTGGAGCTGAAATCTTCACAGCAACAGCATTCCGACGATCTGATCTCGAACCAAGAATGATTCGAAGTGGTCACGCCCTCTACTAAAGAAAACTAGAAGAAAAACAGTGGAAAATTGCGAAGAAGACGAGCTGTTCAAAGAAGATGCGACGCTGAGATCTGAACAGGGAGTTGGTTTAAGTAGTTAAACAGTGAACGACTGAGATTGATTCCGCTTCATCCAACGGTGGATCCTTGTCCGATTTGATTCAAATTTTCCAGATCTTGATCAGAGGTCAGGATCATCCTAGTGGTAGCTCGGATCTTCCAGATTTGTAGCGGATGGCTCAGATCAAGCTGATCTTTGAATGGATGGTCTAGATCCCTCTGATCGTGATCCAACGGCTAGATGATCTCCGATTGAGCTGAAACCTTCAGATCTTGATCTGATCGCTCGATTAGCCTTAACCCCAGCTTGGATTGATCAGAAGTTCTCAGATGGTCTAGATCTAACCGTTCTTGCATCAGACGGTCCAAATGAGTCGACGCTTGATCACTTGATCTAGTCCACTTTTGACTCAACATTTGACCTAACCTGACCTAGGTTCATAATCCCTTCAAGCCTACAAAAGTAGATCAAAAATTTAGTGACAAAACAACTCAAAAATATCAAAATTTGCAATTAAGTCCAAAAAGAGTAGAAATCCTAAAACCTAGGGTAAATCCACAATTACACAAGTAAAATATGGGTCAAACACAGATTTAAGCATATAAAATGATCAATAAAATGATACTTATCAGTCACCCGGATGATTGAACGCAATGAAATAGGATTTAGGAATTTTTTTTCTTAGCTGGGTTAGAGGTTAACATAGACGAGGTCCTATCATGGAAGCGAGGTATGGGAGTAGGGACAGCCGACGACGAGGAGGATGATCCACTTGTGGAGATTGAGGCCGCATTAGAGGAGGATCCACCTCAGCAGAATCCACCACTGCCTCCTCCACTCTCGACGGATCAGAGACTGGCTCTACTCGAGATAGAGGTTCACCGTCTTGGGACTGAGTCACACCATCTCGGTACCCAGATTCAAACTTTGCGAGAGGAGTTGGAGGCCCGATACGTAGAGATGGCCGAGACGGCAGCAGAGCGACATGCCGAGCTTATGCAACTGCTACAGTCCTGGCACCCAGGCCCCTCCTCTTAGATTCTGATATTTTGATCAGACTATTTGTCTTTTTCTGACTTGTACTAACTATGATTTGACTATCTTTTGTGTATCTGGTTGTAGTTTTTTTTACTATAGTTTATATTAGATTATACTTTATTTCAGATTATATGTAGCTTGGAATGTGCTTAGTAGAGTAGGTCTTCTTTTGTTTGCTTTGATTTACTCATCTTGTTAAATTTTTTCAAATTCTGTATGTACGTTTTCAAAACTTTATTTTTCAAAACTCGATGTTTTCGGAACATAGTTTTATTCTTTGACTTTAAAACTATCCATTTTAAAACTACGATTTTTTTTTACACAGACTTAGCTTAGGCTTAACCCTAGTATGCATGCTCTTATAGTTCTAGCAGTTAGTATCTCATAAGTACATTAGGATTAACTTGATTAACAATCTAAACTGGGTTGAAATGCATAGAACTATTGCCCTAGACTTAAGATGATTTAACTCAGTGCATCGAAACAAGTTGGGGGCACTATAAATGCAACTCATATAAATCAAGTCAAGTATTTTGGCTAACTTAGCTAATTTCTAAAAAACACTTGACTTGGTTGACCCAAGTGAACGCTGTTGTGTGTTGCAGTAAGCAAGTAGCTAACAGGTCAGACAGGTGCCTAAAAGGAATTGTTTTCCTCTTTTCTAATATGTTTCAATTCATTTTTAATTTTCATGCTTGAACTCAAAATGAAGGTGCCTAGGCTTGACCTAAACATATTTTTTTCTACCTACATCTTACTCTGTTCTAAATTTACATGGGCATCAATTTTTTTGCTATCATACTTAAACTAAATTGCTCTGATATACTTAGTTTTTCTTACTTAGTTTGTTTTATGCTCTAATAGATTTCTTACTATTATATTACATAATTTTGATATATGGCAAAGGGGGAGAAAAAGAAAGAGTTCAAAGTGAGTTCAACGTGTTTTCAAAATATTTTCTAAGTGTTAGGAATATTTTGATACAAAAAGAAAGTGTTCAAAGTGATTTCGAAACCGCTCAAAATATTTAAGTTTTTCAAAGTATTAGAAAAATTTTCGAAGTGTTAGAAAAATTTTTCAAAGTATTACAAAAGTGTTTCAAAGTGTTTTAAAGTGTTAGAAAACTTTTTGCAAAAAAGCACTTAAGCTTCTTCAAAAGTAAGATAAATTTTTTAAGTATTTCAAAAAGCTTAAAGTATTTTTTTCGACGTTTCAAAAAGGCAACATAGTCTCTGAACTGTTTAAATCATACTTAAAAGAAGACTAAGTCCAATTTTTGAAAATATATTTGATTAAGGGGGAGATAACTGGTTAAGGGGAAGAGCTGGAAATAAAAATTCTATTTCCCTATGTAAACCTATTATTTTTTAGCTTAACTTTGAATTAGGTTGCCATAATCAAAAAAGTACTTAAGCTTTTTCAAAAGTAAGATAAATTTTTTAAGTATTTCAAAAAGCTTAAAGTATTTTTTTCGACGTTTCAAAAAGGCAACATAGTCTCTGAACTATTTAAATCATACTTAAAAGAAGACTAAGTCCAGTTTTTGAAAATATATTTGATTAAGGGGGAGATAACTGGTTAAGGGGAAGAGCTGGAAATAAAAATTCTATTTCCCTATGTAACCTATTATTTTTTAGCTTAACTTTGAACTAGGTTGCCATAATCAAAAAGGGGGAGATTGTTAGAGCCGGAAGCACCAGATCGAACCTTGTTTTGATAAGTGGCAAAGGGTTCAAGTTAAGCTAGTTTGTTGATACTGATAAACTTGTGAAGCTTGCAGGACAGTCCTAGGTAAGCTAGGCAAGAAATCTTAACTTGCAGAGTTGAGCACGAAGTCCTGGTCGAGGATCGAGTAACGAAGACTTGGTGAGTGAAGCCGAACATGAAGTCTTGGTCCGGGGAACCGAGCAGAAGACTTTGCCAAGCGGGGATCGTGGACAGGAGTCAAGACGGGTCGAGGTCGAGCGTTGTCGAGTTCCGGGTTCACGGAGGCCGAGTAAAAGTCCAACCGGAGGAGCCGGTTGGCAAAAGATAAACTCTCCTGAGAGGAGTAGGTGAGGACGCATTCCCTGAGGAGGGAACAATAGGCGTCGGTCTGACCTAGGGTTTCAGGTGAAATCTAAAGGTCAGGACCAAGACAGCACTGGCTGTAATCCATACATTAATTATATTTATATTATTGTGGAACTAACCCTTGTTGCAGCTAAATAAGTTGGCTCAGTTAGACTAGGGCGCCTGAATGGGACTCAGGCGCCTGGGAGTTGGTAACGGGTGGCTGAGCTAGCGCAACGGTCAAGCTTGCATGGTGAGTGCTGAGTGGAGGAGCCATGTCGGTACTCAGGCGCCTGAAAGGGATTAGGGGGCTGTGACTAGGGGGCTTGAATAGCAATTCAGGCGCCTGAAAGGCTACTATATAAAGGGGTCAAGGCAGCACCCCAGATAATCAATTCTAACTCTGCAATCATTCTACTCTTCTGTGTGCTGCGCGATCAAAGCTTCGCACCCCATAGAAAGTCTTCAACTCTTCAAAGGAGTTGGTATATTTGTACTATTTCAATTGCACATTTAAATATTGTAATCTGTACATTCTTCCGTTTATTAGTGATTGCTCAATGCAAACGATCATGGATCGTAACCCTTGCAGTAGGAGCCGGTCAAGACTCCGAAGCAAGTAAAAAGAACTTGTGTTAGAGTGCTGTGTTCTATTTTTCGTTGCGTACTCGATCAAATCCGAAAGATTTTCTAAGCAATATTCACCTCCCCCTTTATCGCTCATCTCGATCCTACAGGGGCAATAAATACAATTGATATCAATCAAGTTAAGTAATCAAGCTTAACAAATCTAACATGATCAGACTACTTAACTTGACTAAACCAAGTGAAAGCTACTATTTTATAACAGTTAGTAAGTAACAAATTGGGTCAAACAGGGGCCCAAGGATTTATATTTCTTTATTATTTTTCAAATTATTTTTCAAAATTATTGCTTGCTTACTTTTGTATACTTGGACTCAAATCATGTTTGGACTAAAATGGATGAATTAAATTAGTTTTAAATTTTTTTTTGTTTATTCTTGTTATTTAGTGTTTATTAAATATCTGCCTGACTTAAATTATTTTCTTTTTTACTTACAATTACTTACTTGCTTCTCTAAAAATATTCTTTTGGCATTATTTACTTATCATTTTTTTCGTTAACTTAAAATTATTTTTCAAAATTTACTTGCATTTTCAAAGATCTCAAGGGCTTTGATACCAAAATTTTTCTTTTTCTATTTTTTTCCCTTTCTCCTTAACCAAAATTTTTTTGATATATAACAAAGGGGAGAGTAAGGAAAAGTTAAAAAGTTAATTTTCAAAGAATTTTTTTCAGAAAGAAATTTTTCTCCTAAATAGCAAAAGAATTCTTTTTTGAGATTCACTTAGTACTTTATTTTTCAAGTTTTTTAAAATTTACTTAGTACTTTGTTTTTTTTTTCAAAACTCTATTGGGGAGAGAAAGGAAATTTCAATTTTACTTAGAGTTTCTCAAAATTTATACTTAGAATTTTTTAAAGTTATCAAAAAGTCTTTTAAATTTAAAAATGTATAATTTTCAAAAGCTTCAGAGGGCGAGTTTCATATCAAGGGGAAGCTTCATGCATTTTTAATACTGCAAGTTTTTTTTTAAATTGATCCTTAAAACCTAACTTATCAAGGGGGAGCTTTTTTAGTTTTCTTCTTGTAATTATTTCTAACCTTAAAATAATACTCTGAAAAATTGATCCTACTTTGAAAAATATTATACTGTGTTTCTTTAACTACTTTTGCTACTTTCTTATCTATCTGTTTTAACTTAACTTTAGAACTGGATTGCCATAAATCAAAAAGGGGAAGATTATTGGTGTCGGAAGCACCAGATCAAACTTGATTTTGATAATGACAAAGGATTCAAAGTTAAATATTATTTTGGATTTAAGATATGTTTCACTAAGTGTACAGGAAAGTCCTAGTTTACCTAGGCACGAAGTCTTGACCTACAGGGTTAAGCATGAAGTCCTAATCGAGGACTAGGCATGATATCCTAGGCCAAGGGCTAAGCATCGAAGACCTGATTGAGGGCACGAAGACTTGGTTCGAAAGACTGGGCACGAAGACATGACTGGGGATCAGGCACCGAAGTCCTGATCCAGAAGATCGGGCAGAAGTCTTAGCCGAGCGAGGACAACGGACAGAAGTATGGACAGGTCGAGATACGGACGTCTCGAGATCTAGAAGCTTCGAAGGCCGAGCAAAAGCTCAATCGGAGGTACCGGTTGGCAAAAGATAACTTCTTCAGAGTGGAGTAGGTGAGGACACAATCCCCGGAAGAGAGAACAGTAGGCGTCGATCTGACCTAAGATTTTACTTTGAAATCCAAAGTCAGGATCGGACAGCTCCGGCTATTGAACATGCATTCATTTCATATATATTATATATTATTTGTATTTCGGACTAATCCTGTGTTGCAGTTGAAGAAATTGGAGACCAGCAACATCCAAGGCGCCCAAGAAGTTAAGCCCGAGAGGTATCGAGCGCCCAAGTCCACAGGCGCCCGAGAGGTCTCGGGCGCCTCTATGTGTAAAACTCAGCCAGGGTGAGGCTGAGTTGGCGGTTGTTGATTAGATGTGCCATGTCACCTACACAGGCGTGATGGGTATGGCTTGGCGGGTTTTCTAAGCGAATACTTGGTCATCCTTGAGAGACCTCTCCATGTCCACGGATTAAAAAATTAATCCGAATGGAGACTCGTCTCCCAAACGACCATCTCGTCATCGTATCAATCGGTTCAAATTACAACTTGGCCAATCTCAAAGATTGAGCTTTGTAATTTGCCTAACTGTTCGACCACGGAATAGATGACGAGTGGATCGCCAATTTTTATATTTATTATCGAGGTCCAATTAATTAATTATTAACCATGATTATCAAATAATCAAAACCATAATAATTAATTAGCATCCACATGAAATGATAAGAATAACAAGTAGCCAAGGAAGAAAATTATACCTTCCTTTACCTCGTAGCCTTCTACCTTATGTCCCTTCCCTCCCGGACGTCGTGTTGGTGACGAGCTACCAAGAACTGGAATCACCAAGGGCTCCTAATTAATCACCTTCTTCTCTCCTTGCCAACCAAGAACCCTAAGCCTAGGGTTTAGCCACCGGCCCACTTCCTCTCCTTATTCCTTACGTCGTCGGCCACCCAAACTCACCGGCCACAAGGAGGTCCTTGAGAGGAAGATGAAGAAGAAGGAGAAGAAGAGGAGAAACAAGCCTCTCCATCACCCAAACAATCGGCCAAACACCCTCACCTTGCACCACAACCCTTGCATCGCCTCCTCTCCTTGAGTCGGCCGCCGGCTCCCTTTCCACCCTCACCGAGCTGTTGGGTATGGCTTGGCGGGGTTCCTTAGCGAAAACTTGGTCGTCCTTGAGAGACCCCTCCATGTCTACGGATAAAATAATTAATCCGAATGGAGACCCGTCTCCCAACGACCATCTCATGCCGTACCGAACGATCCAAATTACAACTCGGCTAATCACAAAGATCAAGCTTTGTAATTTGCTTGACCGTTCGACCGCGGAAAAGGCGACGAGTGGATCGCCGGCTTTTGTGTTTATGGTCGGGATCCAGTTAATTAATTATTGGCTATGATTCGCAATCAAAATAATTAAATAATTCACATGAAATGACGAGACTAATAAACATGGCACAATAAGATAAGTAAAAGAGCCAAGGAAGAGTATATACCTTCCGTTACCTTACGATCTTCTACCGTATGACCCTCCCGTCTTGGACGTCGTGTGGGCGATGATCTACTAAGAACCATGGTCACCAAGTCGATCCCTTCTCCTTGCGCCAACCAACCCCTTACCAAAGGGATGTCGTCGGC
This sequence comes from Boesenbergia rotunda, assembly GCA_024364735.1. Classification (NCBI taxonomy): domain Eukaryota; kingdom Viridiplantae; phylum Streptophyta; class Magnoliopsida; order Zingiberales; family Zingiberaceae; genus Boesenbergia; species Boesenbergia rotunda. The sequence continues at coordinate 971,486 of JAGFNQ010002659.1, forward strand.
CACTGCAAAGAAAAAGAAAAAATCGAACACAAACCCTATTACCCCTCACCTCCACCACCGATGCCCGAGCTTTGAGTTGTTGTCCATAGCAACTCGCCTTCTTCTCCCCACATCAACTTATCCACAGTCTAAAAGTTGTGTGAGCAACCTTTCCACAAGATGAAAGTTGCTGCCTGGACAAAGTCGCTTTGCTCTCCGCGCAACTTGGATGAAGATTCACACAACTTGGCTGGAGATTTCTCTCCAAGCTGCGTGAACTTTCTCCAATCTGCCCAAGTTGCATGAGCAACATTTCTCCAATCTGATTGGAGAAGAAGAATTAATTTCTTCAATTTTGCCGTGAGCCAATTGGCTTGGAGAAGAAAAATACTCCATGTTGTAACTTGTTGTTAATTGCATGCAATGCAATTAACTGGTAGGGACCAACTTTAATTGCATGCAACGCAATTAATCGGAGAAGAAATTGCATGCAATGCATGGAGAAAGAATTGCTCCAAGCGCGTGGAGAAGAAACTGCATCTGTCGTTCGGCGCCACTGAGAGTGAGAGATGAGAGGAGAATTTAGGGTTTTCTTGTATTCCATTGGATCAATTGGTTTCACGCCACATGGGGTATATATAGGGCTACGATAGAGACCATGAGGAGGAGTTGGATCTTAGCCTGCTAATGGATCCAAACCTGATCCATTAATGAAAATTCATTCCACTAAAGGATCATCATTGAATTACCTCACCAATCCCATATTTAAATATGGGCTCCACTTATTACGGGTCGTTCATCCCCGTGTTTATGATATCGAATACCCATTAATTAATTTAAATTACTGACAATTCAAATTAATTAACTTCTGGATCCTTGATTAGTACCACTCAACCTTATCATCATACCGGATCAAATCCACCTGCAGGGTTTAGCATGATGAACCTTTTGAGCTCATCAAGGGGGCATCATCATCCCGACTCACCAAGACACGGATTCCGTCAATAATCAACGGCACACCATATCATTAATATTATCTCTCAACTTACTGGGTCTATCGATCTAACAGAATAGATCTCGTCCATTGGCAAATCAAAGAAATAATTATTAATAATATATGCCCGTTATTATATCAGGATTAAGGGATCGTACTCCATAATAAAATCTGAGGTTCTATCCAATTATCAAGTCAGTACAAATTATATAACCTCGGGTTTTGGTACTGCTCAATGTACTCAAAGCACACTAGTGTAATTCTATGGTCAAGACCAATCACACCTAATTACACTACAACCATCCCGGTGGTTTGTCCAATTCCATCTCAGTTGTGAGCCTCTACTTATACTAGGCAAGGAACTGATAACATGATCTTCCGTGTGACACCACACACTATGTTATCTACAATGCGGAGTAATGGACCTTATGCATGTACTAATATAAACAGGCACCTAGTATAGTGATTCTCTTTTCAAAATTTAGATGATCTCATATATAAAAAGAGCAATGTCTTTTAGTATACACATCTAACAATCTCCCACCTATACTCAAAGACTTTGCTATTCTCAAAATGTCATACATCTGACTCCCTGATCCTCCACATGCCTAAAGCTCTCGCCATCAAGGCTTCAGTGAAAAGATCTCCCAGGTTGTCCTCTGATGTAATCTAGGCAACAACAGCTTTTCCTCTCCTGGGTGGTACTTGTGCTCTATGTGTTTACTCGCCTTATGGGCTCGTGATTCCTTCGAGTTTGCAATTGTACCATTGTTTGTCACAACAAAATGTGATAACTCTGAGCAAACCAGGAATCACATCGAAGTCCATCTTGAGGTTCCTGAACCATGTAGCTTTCTTAGCTGTCTTAAAGACTGTCATCCATCTAGCTTCCATGGTGGAGTCCATCACGCAGCCGCTTCGCGACACTCCTCCAACTATGGTTCTACCTCCTAAAGTAAACACAAAACCCCGAGGAATACTTATATTTGCCCCTATTCGACTGAAAATCTATATCCATATAACCCACAGGAGATTGGTCTGCCCGGTAAACCATCTAGTCCTTAGTCCTTCTCAGGCACTAATATATGCTTTTACCACAATCCAATTTCCTTGACCTGGGTTACTCCTGTTAGTGATATGAGAAAAATGTCCTAAGGCAATCGCCTTATGATTGTAATCATTTATTTTAATAAATGAATATTCACTATTTGAGTATACATATTTATGTATTTGATTGAGATCTTAAACTCATTTACTGAATGTCCGCAATACAATTTACAGCATGAGAGAATTTATGATGAATTCACAACTAGTGATTATCTCTACATGTGCAATTGTGAAGTATTGAAATTGTCCCTAGTCGATGAATTGATAAATACGGACACTATCAATTTTGTTGAGACTAGCATGAGTTATTCTCTAATCAGCTGATTCTCACTGGCTGGTGTCATTGGGATGTCCGGAGATAAACATGAATGCTAGTTAAGGGAACTAGTTCATTGGAGTGACTGGCTGTAAAACTTCATATGGTAGTCTACATATAGATATGTCAATGAAGTTCTTACTGCAGCTTAAGTGCGATGTTCCTTTGACTTGCGGTGTTCAAGTCATCTTGGTCATGGAGACTTATACTTTGACATCTTAAGCAAACATCTCTAAGGAGATGTGGGCCCAGGATGATTGGGTATAAGCCGAAGTGCCCGAAGATGTTTGAACAGCCTACAGAGGATTCACCACTCCTTGCGAGGAGATGTATACCCAAGGCCTATCGTCGGATTGTTACTCGAAACCTCTGGCCAGAGCATGACATATTCAGAATATGAATCTCTTAAATACATGAGAGTAATTAGAATTCGTAGGACGAGAAAACGTTACTTGGGCTAGGTGTGACGTAGTCAGCCTAGTGGGGACTGACACACATAGACCATGTCCTGAACCAAGTGGGTATAAGATGGTGAAGGGAATGGGGCACGATTCATTATAGCTACTGAAGGATTTCAGAATTGTTTCTGAGGTCAACCGTTGATCTTTCGATTAATTGGGGATCATGATGTACTACTAGGTGCCACTCATGATCGTTCTATAATTGATTAATTATAGACGGCCAACATAAATCGAAAGCCTATTTAGTCACACGCACTACGAGTGATCCGAGGGATTTAAAACGAGTTGAAAATTGGATTTTCCAATCAAGAGAGAGATTAGGTTTGGTTAAGCCAAACGATAAGTCAAATTTGAATTTTTCAGAGACGCATCGGAAGCGTAAAATGGCTAAGTTTTTTGAAGACTTAATAGATGAATTAAATAAGTTTAATTCATTGGGGCGTGGCTTGGATGGGCCGGCCAAAGAGGGTCTCCATCCTCTTTGCTTGGCCGGCCACAACAAAGGAAGAGAACCAAGTTTTTGGTTCAATTTATAAAATAAACCAAGTGTGGTTTGTTTTATAAAATTATGGATGATATAAATTTTTATATAATAAACCAAGGTTTGGTTTATTTTTCATGGAAATTAAAATGAACCATGGATTGGTTTATTTTATTTTATAAAATCAATCATGGATTGATTTACCATGATAAGAAAATTTATTCCATAAAGAAAAAAGGAGACTTGGTCGGATTTTTATCATGAATTAAAAATGATAAAACTTGGCATGATGGAATAAGTCATAGAAAATTTATTCCATAAGAAAAAAGAGACTTGGCGGTTGAGAGACCACTATATAAAGGACCCAAGGCAAGGCTTGGAAATCAATCCAAGTATTCTTGCCTGGGCTCTCTCCCTCTCGTCCCTTCTTCCTCTTGGCCGGCCACAAGGTTCTTCTCCCTTCTTCTTGCCGTGAGCACAAGGAGAAGCACCGAGGCGACGAAGTTATTCCATTGGGACGATCTTCCTCTCCAGCCATCATCACCTTGGGATTGGGCGCAAGTCATCTTCCTCCTTCTCGCCGGAATTGTGATTCCGGCCAACCTTGGTAGTGAGTTTTTTGATGTGATTACTTCTCTCTTGGTTTTTCTTGTCACGTTCTCGGAGAATCTAGTAGTTCTCAAGAACACGAAACTTGTGGCTTTGCGAAGTCATCCCGAAGATACTCGGCGTGGACGCGAATAGAGACGGAGCTTCCAAGGGACGCTTACGGTTGGATCTCGTCCCTTCCTTCGAGTTACGCGAGGTAATACGTAAATTAGTTTATGTTTCTGCAAAATTATAAATATATGATCATGTCTACACAAGATAAAGTTGCATGCTTAGATGTGTGGTTAAATAATTTGAGAAATTATTTATACTAAACCTTCCGCTGCACGTAATTAATTTTAAAATTACGAACCCGCATCCATGTCAACATGCACCCGGTCCCAACAACTCCGATATCTGCTAACCATGCCCATGGCACAACAAATATCTGGTCTCGATTTTAGCATACATGAGGTTTCCTATAATCAATGCTAAAAGAACCGCCATTACCTGCTCTATCTCCTTTGATAATCTAAACATATCTCCTTAGATAGAGTAGCTTCACAGCTGAAAAGTACAAAACTTTTCTTGGAGGTTTCCATGCTAAAACGAGTTAAGACATTGTCTCTGTATGAAGCTTTGGATAAGCACAACATCCTTCTCTGGTGATCCCTTAGAACTTTGATCGCCAAGGATGTGTCCTGCTTCTCCTAAGTCCTTCATATCAACTGTTTAGACAATCATACCCTTACGTCTGATAATACTTTGTCATTGTTGCCAACTAACAAAATATTATCTACGTATAGTACAAGAATACCACTACGTTTCCGTCACATTTCTTGCATACACAAATCTCATCCGTCCTTTGAACAAATCCATATGACTGGATTATCTCTTCAAAGCGGATGTTCCTCGTCATAGGTCCAGGGATCTTGATTCATGGTCGCCAGAGATCGAGTCCGAAGACCCTCCCAAGAACATGAATCGTTCTGGTTGACTAAAAACCCTCCCACTACGACGAGGTACCACCTGTGTATCTTCTGTGACACGCAATGCAGTGACTTGTGGTGTATCCTCTTGTCCAGTTGGTACTAAGGACAGAACATCCCCTCTTAATTCCTCAAGAACTAGTCTACTCATGGGCTTGTGAGTCACATAGTCTTCTTCTAAGAATCTGGTATTCATGCCAACGATTACCCTCTGATCCTTAGGACTATAGAACCACCTTTCGTTCCTCTAGGATAGCCTATGAACAAGCGCATGAGATTCCAATCTTATCGGTATCCCCTCTCAGCACATGTGCTGAGCTATCCCATGTCCGAATATGTCTTAGACTTGGCTTTCGCCCAGTCCACACTTCTATGGGAGTAGAAAATACTGACCTAGATTGTATCGCTATCGTTTCCAGAGCATATCCCCAGAACGAATCTGGCAACTTGGAGCAGCTCATCATTGTCCTAACCAACTCCATAAGAGCTCTTTTCCTTTGCTCTGCTGCACCGTTCTGTTGGGTCGTACCGGGTGCAGTCAATTTGGATTGACTCCCAACCTTTGATAAATAAGTCCTAAACTTTCCCAAGAGGTACCCATCACCACGATCCGATCGTAGTGTCTTGATACTTTTACCTTGATGTTTCTCCACAACTATCTTGAATTCTTTGAATTAATCAAAGATTCAGACTTGCGACCATCAAGTAAATGTATCCATACCTTTGAATATTCGTCTCATGAAGTATTCAAAGCTACCTCTATCCTGGATAGGCATAGGACCACACAAATCAGAATAAACCAATTCTAACATATCTTTGGCTCTATACTCCTCGGCCTTGAAAGACCTCTTGGTCATCTTACCTTTCAAGTAAGATTCAAAGGTTAGGAAGTCTCCCACCACCAATGAACCCGAGAGCCCATTGTCTATTGACCTTTGAATCCTACTAAGGTTAATATGACCAAGCCTTAGATGCCAAAGACATGTTTGGTTCATCTTGGAAGGAACCTTTCTCTTATTTTGATTAGATGATGAGTTATTAGCTACTATTTGCATCATGGGAGACTTTGGTTCTAATTGCTTAAATTGCTTATTTATGTTCCTAAACAGATAATCTTTCTATTCCACTTTTCATAAAAAAAAGCAATAGAATATCCATTATTTCAGAAACTGAACCAGAGTTCTTTCTAAAATTAGGTATATAAAAGCAATCTTCTTAAAACCAAAACTTTATTTTCCTATCTAAAGACAAATAAATAACTCCCACTGCAATAGTCGCCACCTCCGTAGCATATCCCATGTAGACGGTAATCTCTTCCTCTGCTAGTCGTCGGGTTTCCTCGAACCCTTGCAAAGAATTACAAACATGTTTAGTGGCATCCGTATCTACCCACCAGGTACCGGTAGATAACTCCGCTAAACATGTTACAACGACAAAAGAAAAAGATATACCTATCTCTTGACGATGAGGACAGTTCGCCTTCTAATGTCTAGTCTGCTGGCTCGTGAAGCACTTGCCTTTCGGCTTCTTCACACCAGCCTGAGGTCCCTGCAATTCTGCTGCCTTCTTGAACTCACCTTGTTTATTCTTCTTCCTGCCTTTCGGCACAGAAGTAGAAACCTTTTAAGTGACCAAGGCCTGCGAACCCTGACAAAAGAGCCCCTCTGTCGCCTGGAGCTCTCCTAGTAGTTCCCTCAACGTATACTCATGCTTATTCATGTTATAGTTGAGCCGGAACTGCTCAAAACTTCTAGGCAGAGATTGGAGTATTATATCGACCTGGGTTTCCCCGTCGATTTATCCTCTAAGATCCTCAATCTCAATGAGGTGGGCCATCATCTTCAGGACATACCTCGAAGAGCACATATTTGTACTCTTCAGCAGTAAGGACAACGTCTAGATTTCTTTTCCAGTCTATGTAATTGGGGCTAGTAAGTTTATTTTCCTTAAGTATGGTCGATAGTGGGCTATAGGTCATTTTGAAAAACCTGAGGATCACAACATACACTACTTTAGAAATCGAAAATAAATTGATTCCTCAAAACAATAAATTTATGAAATCAACCAACATCTCAAACACCGAGAATTTGCATGTCACGTTAGTGTGGACGTATACAAACCCTACATTCGTTAGAGAAGGTTTTACCCATTAATCTTACTATCTTGTCAACCTAACTTTTTGACAAGTAAGACTAATAGATGGTCAACTTCGACCCTACAAGTTATTAGCAGTGACTCCGTTGGGGAGAATACTAATAATTGTATCTAAGTGTTTACCATTGCACGACACTAAGAGAATTATTTAAGATTATGTGCCTTCCGTTGGGGAAGTACACACGCTCTTCAATAATCCTCTATAATCTTTTCTGACCTTGTGATCCGCAGAACAAGTCTATCCGTTATGGAGGAAGGCACTCAGAGCTAACGCGCGGGCTTGTTCGTATCACATATCAGATTGCAATGGAGGTCATGGGACCCTTAGGGTCCCTCTCCCACTTAGTAATTTATTTCGAGGAATTTTAACTAGCACAACCACACAACAAGCACATAACCAACATATGAAAAATACAGAAAATCCTAGATTTTTCAACTTTCATGGCTTTGGTCTCTAATACGCCTCCAGTCGTGTCGTTACTTTGTCCGCTCCTCCCTTCCTTATGCGCAAGCCACCTTGAGGGATCTCCGAGCCGAAATGACTAGCTAATTATTTACATCATCGATCCTATACTCTACAAAGGAGTGTACATGAAAACTAGATCGAAAGTAAAATAAATAGCTCGGCTAAACATGTGCCGTATTTAATTTCAAAAATTAAATACCTAGCCTCGTCAACCCCGATGATGAATTAATTTACAATAAATTGCACAACCATTCATAAAACCATTATTTGGCCATGACAAGTTGGAATCTCGTGCCTACAACACAAAGTTAATCTACACACATCCATATATCGTCCAACAAAATAAAATGTATGAAAATGCAAAAAATTAACCAATCCTTAAACACACAAAGTCGGAAACCTCAGCTCTGATACCAATTGTTGGGTATGGCTTGCCGGGTTTCCTTAGCGAAAACTTGGTCATCCTTGAGAGACGTCTCCATGTCTACGGATAAAATAATTAATCCGAATGGAGACCCGTCTCCCAACGACCATCTCATGTCGTATCAAACGATCCAAATTACAACTCGGTCAATCACAAAGATCAAGCTTTGTAATTTGCTTGACCGTTCGACCGCAGAAAAGGCGACGAGTGGATCGCCGGCTTTTGTATTTATGGTCGAGATCCAGTTAATTAATTATTGGCTATGATTCACAATCAAAATAATTAAATAATTCACATGAAATGACGAGACTAATAAACATGGCACAATAAGATAAGTAAAGGAGCCAAGGAAGAGTATATACCTTCCGTTACCTTACGATCTTCTACCGTATGACCCTCCCCTCTTGGACATCGTGTGGGCGACGATCTACCAAGAACCTTGGTCACCAAGTCGATCCCTTCTCCTTACGCCAACCAACCCCTTACCAAAGGGATGTCGCCGGCCACTGCAAAGAAAAAGAAAAAATCGAACACAAACCCTACTACTCCTCACCTCCACCGCCGGTGCCCGAGCTTTGAGTTGTTGTCCATAGCAACTCGCCTTCTTCTCCCCACATCAACTTATCCACAGTCTGAAAGTTGTGTGAGCAACCTTTCTACAAGCTGAAAGTTGCTGCCTGGACAAAGTCGCTTTGCTCTCCGCGCAACTTGGATGAAGATTCACACAACTTGGCTGGAGATTTCTCTCCAAGCTGCGTGAACTTTCTCCAATCTGCCCAAGTTGCATGAGCAACATTTCTCCAATCTGATTGGAGAAGAAGAATTAATTTCTTCAATTTTGCCGTGAGCCAATTGGCTTGGAGAAGAAAAATACTCCACGTTGCAACTTGTTGTAAATTGCATGCAATGCAATTAAATGGTAGGGAGAAACTTTAATTGCATGCAACGCAATTAATCGGAGAAGAAATTGCATGCAATGCATGGAGAAGGAATTGCTCCAAGCGCGTGGAGAAGAAACTGCATCTGTCATTCGGCGCCGCTGAGAGAGAGAGAGAGAGAGAGAGAGAGATGAGGAGAGGAGAGGAGAAATTTAGGATTTTCTTGTATTCCATTGGATCAATTGGTTTCATGCCACATGAGGTATATATAGGGTTACGATAGAGACCATGAGGAGGAGTTGGATCTTGGCCTGCTAATGGATCCAAACCTGATTCATTAATGAAAATTCATTCCACTAAAGGATTATCATTGAATTACCTCACCAACCCCATATTTACATATGGGCTCCACTTAATACGAGTCGTGCATCCCCGTGTTTAAGATATCGAATGCCCATTAATTAATTTAAATTACTGACAATTCAAATTAATTAACTTCTGGATCCTTGATTAGTACCACTCAACCTTATCATCATACCGGATCAAAACCACCGGCAGGGTTTAGCATGATGAACCTTTTGAGCTCATCAAGGGAGCATCATCATCCCGACTCATCAGGACACGGATTCCGTCAATAATCAACAGCACACCATATCATTAATATTATATCTCAACTTACCGGGTCTATCGATCTAACAGAATAGATCTCGCCCATTGGCAAATCAAAAAAATAATTATTAATAATATATGCCCGTTATTATATTGGGATTAAGGGATCGTACTCCATAATAAAATCTGAGGTTCTATCCAATTATCGAGACAGTACAAATTATATAACCTCGGGTTTTGGTCCTGCTCAATGTACTCAAAGCACACTAGTGTAATTCTATGTTCAAGACCATCCCGATGGTTTGTCCAATTCCATCTCGGTTGTGAGCCTCTACTTATACTAGGCAAGGAACTAATAACATGATCTTCCGTGTAACATCACACACCATGTTATCCACAATGCGGAGTAATGGACTTTATGCATGTACTAATATAAACAGGCACCTAGTGTAGTGATTCTCTTTTCAAAATTTAGATGATCTCATATATAAAAAGAGCAATGTCTTTTAGTATACACATCTAACACGAGCACCACAAAAGGAAGAGGACACCCCTCCCTTTGTCTAGTGGTCGTCGACCACCAAGTGGAATGTTGGGATCTTGGCATTAAGCTAGACGAGGGTGAATAGCTTCTTTTCGATTTTCTCTACAAAAGTGTTCGTGAAAGCACAAGAACAAAATCGATGAACAATAAAAACAATGCTAACCCCCTGATTTACTTGGTATCCACCTTCGTGAAGTGACTAATCCAAGGATCCACACCGTGCACACGAGCTTCACTATGAAACTCTCCTTCAAGGTGGAGAAACATTCACAAAGATGCTCTCTTCCTCTTTACAAAGTAAAAATGAAAGTGAGAGGAAGAGAATGAAACTTTGAGCACTTAGAATAGGATTCTATTCTCTAGAACTGCAACCCTATTCTGCTCAAAGTTTTTCCTTATAGAGGAAAGGACTGTTCTTAAAACAGTCCAGTCCCGACGCCAGTCGATTGCCTCAAGGGCAGTAGACTGATCCCCAGCCAGTCGCTAGCCAACGGTAAGTTTTTTGAATTGATCAGCCGACTGGTCCTGGACCAGTCGACTGATCTTACTGTGAGTTCTGGCAGTAGACTGGACCAAGGGCAGTCGACTGCCCAGCTTACACTTTCACTCGCACTCACTCCGAAGACCACCCTTCGCATATGCCTTGAAGTCCACTCCCTTGGCTTGCCCCTTGAAGCTCTCTTCCTTGGCTTTCGTCCCTCGGATGCGCACACAAGCCCACGGCTTGCCTCCATGCCATCCTTCGCGTATGCCCTTGAAGTCTACTTCCCTGGCTTTCCCTTGGAGCCCACTTCCTTCGGCTCTCGTCCCTCAGATGTGTACATCATGTATGATTCACCAAGTCCTGCACGACTCAACCACACATATCAAACCAACATAACAACCTAACTTAATCATATTGACACACACACATAAAGCCATGATCCACTCGATCATACTTGGGCTGATTGCCTCAACAATCTCCCCTTTTTTGATGTGTGGCAATATGTTTAAGTTAGGTATAATAATAACCATTGAAAATTCATGACATAGTAAGAAGCATAAACATGTATCCTCCCCCTTAACCTATACCCTCCACATAATTTTCAATTTTTTAGAAGTTAAGTTACAAAACTAACTTAAACCTCCCAATTCTCCCCCTTTGACACCATCAAAAGGATTGCCCAACACAACAACAACTATTGGCATTAAATAGAGATACTTTTTTTTCTTCTGAGAATCCCAGAAATCAAAAACCAAAAGGACCAGTCGACTGAGACAGTTATCAGTCGACTAGTGCCTTCTTACTGTCAATTCACAGAAAGATCAGTCGACTGCGCCTTGGGGGCAATCGACTGATACGTTTCAGCCTAAATACTGTAGATTTCTGAGCAGAAATTCAGAAATGCACTATTAACATAAAATTTTATAAATATGTTTCTTATGATATATTCTAACAAAGAAAAATATACTTTCACAAAAAACCCAAACATATTTGACTTTTTGACTAAAATTTAAAACCTTTGAAAATCTCCAATTCTGTATCAACTTCTCATCCTAGTTTTGAAACTCTGTGTTTTGCAAACCTTTGTCATAACAAATAAAGCACAGAAATATTTTCAAATTATTTGAAATGTCCAACTATGATCTTTGGGCAAGATGCCCATTAATTAAACATTTGCTTTCCCCATAGTTGGACTATTTTCAAAATGTGATACATCCAACAACCCAACAATATGTCATAAGCATAAGTTGTTGGTGCAAGAAGCATCAGTGATGTCCTCCTCTAAGTGTTTGAATGATTAACAATATGCTTAAGTTAGTGATACATTGAACGTAGAAGGGTTAGTCAAGAAAGGAGTACAAAAGTGAAGAAAAGTCCAAGTTAACCTAGGCAATAAGTCCTGATTCGAAGAATTGGGCACTAAGTCCTGATCATGAATTGGGCACTAAGTCCTAGCCGCGGGTTGGGCACCTAAGACCTGACCGAGGGTTGGGCACGAAGTCCTGGTTCGTGGAATTGGGCAATAAATCTTGGCCGAGGGCTGGGCACCGAAGTCCTGGTTTGTGGAATTGGGCAATAAGTCCTGGCCGAGGGTTGGGCAGCGAAGTCCTGGTTCATGGAATTGGGCAATAAGTCCTGGTCATGGACTGGGCACAAAGTCCTGGTCGTGAGATTGGGCAAAAGTCCTGGTGAGTAAAGTTGGGCAAAAGTCCAACCGGATGGGCCGGGTGGCAACCGTCTCCTGAGAGGAGTAGGTGAAAGGCGCGTTCCCCCGGGATGGGAATATAGGCGTCGGTTCAACCTAGGGTTTCGTGAAAATTCGAAGTCAGAACCAAGTCCTTAAGGTTAAGATTATCTGCATGTTTGTCTTGTTTTTAATAGTATTGCAGGTACCTAAAAGTTGGAAACAAGGCAGGCAAGCGAACACAAAGCGACCTGGAAGAAGCATCTAGGGCACCTGTATTGAAACAGGCACTCCAGAGCAATAGGCTGACCTGGACTGGGCAGCCACCTCCCAGGCCCCTATTAACACAGGCGCCTAAGAGCTCCTAGGCGCCCTGCATGTGACAGGTGCCTGGGAAGGGGGAGCTTATTCCTGCTGCGAGTTCAGCGTTAAGATGATGGTTGACCAAGCTTGTGAGGCGCCTCCTTCGACACAGGCGCCCTGTAAAAGACTATATAAAGGGGCTTTGACCCCTCAACTCAATACAACGATTCCACGTTCATTTTGAGCATTCCGAACGGAAGAAAAGCGCTAACGATGAAGCTCTGCGACCATGGAAGCTCCGAGAGGAAGTGCGCGACACTTCGGAGTTCCAAATCGGCGAGTCTTCGACTCTTTTGTTTGGTTTGAATTTACATTCTGCACTTATTTTTATCTATATTTTTTATTGTAAATCATGCACTATAAGACGGGTTTCTCCGCCTCCAAAAAGTCCAGAAAGGAGACCATTAGTGGACGGGTGTTTCCCGTGCTTAGGCCTTGGACGTACTAACCCTGGGGGGTTGGGAACCAAGTGAAAAATCTCGTGTGCATTCTGTACTGTCTTTTATTTTCATTCCTTTTTGTTTTACGTTGTGCTACTAACTTTGTGATTAGAACGAACATTCGAAGACAAGTTTTCCACGAGTTTCCGCAAAGTTTTAACGAGTTGATATTCACCCCCCCCCTCTATCGATGGCACCGGTCCCCACAAGTGGTATCAGAGCATGGTAGCTCTTCACCGGACTAACAACCGATGGAGCAAAGACGCCAGGAGTTGAGGGGGAGCCCAGGAGTGAATCAAGTACATTTTTTAAAATGTCAATTTTTAAATTTCATATCACATGCTTTAAGTGCAAGAAGAGAGGACACTATAAAAATTAGTGTCCTTCTCATAAGACTCGAACTTCACCACCGGCAGCAAAGGAGGCACCAGCGCCCGGAGTCCGGAGGGACAAAAGTCAAATAAGGTGTTTCAAATGTCAAAAGCACGGACACTATAGGAATCAGTGTCCGTTCAAGGTACGGAAAATATACGTTCGTAAAAATTTCCAAATTATTGCATAGTCTTTCAAGTATGTTAATAATTTAGATAAATCTGTTGATTTTTCTGATAAATTAGATCTGTTGCATAATCAACTTAGGGTATTGCATGATCAATTACCAAAGGTAGGCAATAATAAATAATCAAAAATTAATTCTTTAATTGTCAATATCAATGCCATGATTTTTAAAATTAATTTTGTTAATATTGAAGTCAATTCTGATAATATTGAAGTCAATTCTGATAATATTGAATTAATTCTAATAATATTGAAATTAATTCTGGTAATGTTGGAATTAACTCTGAAAATGATATTGTAACTGATAATTTTCGTAATGTTCTTGATAATGATGAGATAGAAATTAATAATTCTTTAATGTCTAATATTTTAGATAATATTGATAATATTCTTGAGGATAATAATGATATTTCTGAGAATATTAAAATTATTTCTGAGGATAATAATGATATTTCTGAGAATATTAAAATTATTTCTGAGGATATTTCTGAAAATAGTGAAGATGAAATTTTTTTGATAATAATTTAATTATTTTCTTGGATAATCCTGAAAATAATTATAAAACATTAACTAGTAGCCCTGAAAATTACTCCACCTACTATGAAGATGTAGAAGGATATGATTTTGATAATGAGGATGAGGAGGAAATTGAATTTTCTAGAATCAAGGCTACAGTGAATAAAATTTATAAAAATTCAAACAAATCAGAAATGTTAGAAAAACTTGAAAAATTAAATAAAGAAGAAATAGTAGATTAGTCAGAAATTTTTGAAATCATGAAAATGATGAAATTAAACCCACAACTTTTAATTAACCCAAATATTTTGAAACTTAAATCAAGTTAAATCTTAAAAACTTTAATTAAATTTTAATTACTTTTTAACCTTAATTTAATCCTTTATTTAACATTAAATTCAATTAATCTTCAATTAGCCAAATTTAATTTTAATTTAATTCTTAATTAATTTTAATTAATCCATAATTTAATTCTAAATTAATTTTAATTAATCCCTAATTTAATTTTAATTTAATTCTTAATTTAATTTAATTAATCCTTAATTAATTTATTTTTAATTTAATTCTTAATTAATTTTTATTAATCCTTAATTTAATTTTAATTTAACTATTAATTAATTTTAAGTAATCCTTAATTTAATTTTAATTTAATTCTTAATTAATTTTAATTAATCCTTAATTTAATTCTTAATTAATTTTAATTAATCCTTAATTTAATTCTTAATTTAATGTAATTAATCCTTAATTAATTTAATTTTAATTAATTCTTAATAAATTTAATTCCAATTAATTCCTAAATAAACTTTAAATCTTAATAACTTAAAATTGAATTAAATAAAATCTTACCCAAACTGCAATTATCAATTTAATAAAATTAAATATGTCAAAGTGGGTTGGCATATTCGTGGGTTCACACGACATGTATCAAATCGAAAATTTGATACATTATTAGAAACTTAAGTAAAATGATTTGAGGGGGCACTTGGTAAGCGGGTTTAGAAGTCGGGAATGTGAATGAAATCTATTTCATTCCCATTGATGATGCTTGGTATACGGGATCGGAATCAAAATATGGATATGATACTCATGATTTTATAATCTAGCCCCCACTATATTATCACCAAACCCATAAACCCCTCAATCAAAACTCATTACCATTCCCATTGTCGAATATATACCAAACACCCCTGAATTGTTTGACTCATGCATAACTGTCATGCTCATGCATTTGCTATTTATATATATATATATATGTCATGTCTTTCATATTTAAATTTATGCATGATTTAGAATGATTATAGAAAAAAGACTAGTTAAAACTTGAACAACCTAGTATTAGGTGGAGGTGAGATGATAATACGTTAGGGAAGCCTTTCTAATAAGGTCAAGTAAGGTAAGGTGTACCCTACTTGGTCTGTTTAGTCTGGTGGAACTAGCCAAAGCTACCGATCCAAAACCTAAGCTAATTAGACCAAAATTTTTCAAGAAGTAATTTGAAAATGAACTTTCGATAAAAGACTTTGTCAAAGAAAGGGTTGTTGCTCCAATATAGGGGTGTCAAAAATGAACACGACCCGATAACCCAACCCGAGTCGACACGAAAAATAATGGGTTAGGGTTGGGGGTTTTATGATTAGGGTCAGATTGGGTTGAACCCGAAATCTGACCCGAAATTTTTTTCTGGGTTGGGTTGGGTTTGGGTTAACCCGGGTTGACCCGAATTAAAAATCAGGTCACCCATCAACCCGAACCCACCCGAACCCATCCATTTTTTTAAGTAGTAGTGTGGTAGGGTCACAACTCACAGGGTGCAAGGCGGCAACTCGGCAAGGGTATCTAATTATCCATATAGTCATATAACATATTCGATCATTCATATTGCTTCCTCCTCCTAGGCCAAGCCGCTTTTGTTGACTTTTTTTTTGCTGAACGGCTAAACCCACCACCACCAGCCCAATATTTTATTGGTTCCTATTAATCCATTACTTTTTAAATATAAAAAGTTTAGGGCAAAGTTAATAGTAGCGTCTAGCGAGGAGTTCACAAATCACAAGACAGAAGACACAACTTCTCTTCTGCGGCGATTGTTTCTTTTCCAATGTTCCATTTTAGGGCAAAAGTTTAGCATCAGCCATCAAGTTCCTGGTTTCCCTAACTTCATCATCGTCTCATCGACAAAATGAGTTCACAACCTATTGATCTTGACCAAGAGGAGGATAGCGAGAAGGAGAGATCGGAGGGTGCACCAGCTATATCTACAACTACAAGGGATTTAGATGTTAATGAAGAAACATGTTCGCAAGGCAAGGCCTCCGACACTGGAAGTGGCAAACGAAAGAGACTCTTTAAATCAAAGTGGTGGCAATATTTTGAAATGCTTCCTAAAATAGAGGGAGAAGATTTGCGCTGCAAATGCAAAGCTTGTGGGATTACATACAAAGCGGATAGTAGCATGGGTACAGGTAATCTCCGACGCCATATCCTTAATCAGTGTCCTAGACAAAAAAGCAGTGATATTGCTCAAGCTTTGTTAGAACAAGGCGATAAAATTAGGTCACAAAAGTTCAACCAGGAAAGATTTAGAGAGTTGTTAATCTTAGCAATTGTGAGACATGATTTACTGTTTCAGTTTGTGGAATATGAGGCAATTAGATCAATTTTTACGTATTTGGAACCTCAAGTCAATCATTTCACTAGAAACACCGCAAGGATTGATATTCTAAAGATGCATAAAAATGAATGCAACAAACTAGCTAAAGAAATGCGTTCATGCCCTGGAAAAATTTGTTTCACTTCTGATTTGTGGACTTCTATTGCCACTGATGGTTATATATGTTTAACAGCACATTTCATTGATTCTAATTGGGTTTTGCAAAAAAGGATTATCAACTTCTCTTACATGCCTCCACCTCACTCTGGTATTGCATTGTGTGATAAAATTAATAGTTTATTTAATGCTTGGGGAATTCAGAGAAAGGTTTTCACAATTACATTAGATAATGCTGCTGCAAATGATGTATTTGTTGGCCTTTTAAGGGATCAACTTGGTTTAAATTGTTCATTAGTGAGTGGTGGCGAGTTTTTGCATGTTCGTTGTTGTGCACACATTCTCAATTTAATTGTGCAAGAAGGTTTAAAAAGAATTGATAGTTCTGTTGATAAGATTCGTGAATGTGTAAAGTATGTGAAAGGTAGTCAAGTGAGAAAGCAAAAGTTTATAGAATCTGTTACCCAAACTTCACTTGATTCAAAGAAATCACTGAGGCAAGATGTTCCTACTAGATGGAATTCTACGTATTTGATGCTTTCTAGTGCTATGTATTATCGACGTGCTTTTAATCATTTGAGATTAGCTGATACTAATTTCACACATTGTCCATCGGTTGATGAGTGGGGACAAGTTGAAAAAATATGCAAATTCCTTGAGGTTTTCTATGAGACAACAACTTTATTTTCTGGAGTGAAATATCCTACTGCTAATCTTTACTTTCCCCGCGTCTTTACGGTTCAGTTGACAATAAGCCAAGCCTTGCAAAGCTCTGATGATTTCATGAGATCAATGGCCAATCGGATGTTTCAAAAATTTGATAAGTATTGGAAAGATTATAACATTTTGTTTGCCATTGCTGTGATAGTTGATCCGAGGTTCAAGATGCAGTTTATTGAGTTTTGTTACAACAAGTTATATGGACATGGCAGCAATGAATTAAGTCTTGTAAGATCTAAATTGCTTTCTTTGTTTGAGGAATATATGCATATGGGTATTGCTTCCAAGCTAAATACTGGCAATGCATCTTCAAGTTCTCATAGTGCCATTGATGATAATACTTCTCTTGCTCTAAATTTAGGCAGTGGATGCATGGATGTTTTGAAGGTATTGCTAATAATGTTTGTTTTTTCGCATTATTTTTACTTCTGGTTACCAATACATTTCATTTATAATATAGGAATTTGACACCTTTCAAAGTTTAGAATTCATTGGTAGAGCTCAAAAGAGTCAATTAGAGCTCTATTTGGAAGAACCAACAATTGATAGAATAACAAAATTGGATGTTCTCGGGTTCTGGAAAGCTCACCAATTTAGGTATCCCGACCTTGCACAAATGGCCAGAGATATCTTGAGTGTTCCGATTTCTACAGTTGCTTCTGAATCAGCTTTTAGCACTGGAGGTAGGATACTTGACCAATATCGTAGTGCAATGAAGCCTGATGTTGTTGAGGCGTTGGTTTGTTGTAGAGATTGGTTGGTTGGAGACAAAGGTAAGTGGTTTGTCTTTTTTATTTTCATTTTGTAGTTATTTGTTTTACTAATATTTTTTTTTTAGAAACTATTGAGGTGGGGTTGAATGATTTGACCGAAAATATTATGAATTTATTCACAAATGAGGATGCTGGATTACAAACTACTTCAACAAATGATTGATGATTCTAATGAAAGGTAAGTTGGTTAAATTGTTAAAATTTGTTAATTACTAGTTTTTTAAAATCATTTAGATTTTATTTTTTTTATTTCATTCCTTGTTTTAGGTTTGACTCGTAAAAAAAAGGAAGTAAAATGATGGAGAAGTGGAGCTTGATATGTGAAAGTTATTTTGTGAAGCTTGTAGACTTTTTTTATTTTATATTTTGATATCATAAATTTTTGTCATGTAATTATTTATTTTGTGAAAGGTTTGACTTGTCACTTGTTTAAACAATTTTCCCTAGCATTAATTGTACATTTGTACCATTCTGATTTCTGAACTTGTTTTTTGGCACAAGATGGTTCCTAGTTGTGAAGTTGATGAACTTGTTTTTTGGCACAAGATAGTTCCTAGTTGTGAAGTTGATACATCAGTGCTAAAAGCTTCAGGTTTTGTTTAAGGACTTAATGTTCCTAATGCAAACTTTGTTCCTATTGTGTCAACATCTGATGTAATGGAATTAATGAGCATTGGGCAAAAGAATCGTGCTGTTGGTTCTACAACTTTGAATGATCGTAGCAGCCAATCTCATAGGTAGCATTACAAGTTTGTTTTTGTTGTTGTTATTATTAACTTTCTTTTGCACCTATAAATTGTTCAAGTGTGTTACATGCAGTTGCTTTATGTTCATGTTCAAGGAAGAGATATAACTTCCGAAACTATACTTCATGGATGCTTACATCTTGTTGATTTAGCAGGTAGTGAGAGAGTTTACAAATCTGAAGTCACAGGAGAAAGGCTAAAAGATAAATCACTCTCAACTTAGGTAGTGTATCTATTTTCCCTTTTTTTTGTCATTTTTGTACATTTTGCTTTTATGGACCATAATATCTTTTCCATTCTGGATTAAACTTTATGTACTGTTTTTGAAGTATGACCATTTGGAGTTCCCTGGTGCTGTACCACGTACTTTTATTGGTAAGTTCTGGAAACTCCAAGATAATAATTTGTTTTTGTCTCCATAGACAATCCTATCTCATTTTTTCTAATGTTACGCTTTGAATAACAGATGTTACTTGTGCTAAATGTTTGTGCTGTTTCAGTTGAATTTCTATATTACAACTAAGTTGTTGATGGTCCAAATACCTTAGTAGGTTGTCTCATTGGGTTACACCCATTTAATGCTAGCCAACATTGTTTGTGTTCTTGTAGTTTAACAGAAGCAGCTACCGCTGTTCCCTTTTAAATTTTAGATTTAGCAAATTCACTAGTTCTCTAGCTCTGTGTGTTCAGGACGTGCATGAAATTGTTCCATAACATTCTAAATGCTTATGCAGTTTCATGAATATATTGAAACATTCTAAATAATGCATATGAAGTTGTTTCATGGAATATTGAACATTCCAAATGCATATGACGTTTCATGGAATACCCCATGGGAAAATTATTAGGTTGTCATTTTCTTTGATTCTTCCTTTGTCAATTATATTGTTATAAATGTTTTGTCTGGACAGCTTAGAGCTTCCAGAAATGTTTACAACCTAACAGGATAGGTTGTGCATCATTTTGTCCTTTTTGATCTATTTAGTGAATTAATTAAGTCCAATTATTAAGTTGTTGCTTCGTTGCTATTGGTAGCAGTAGATTTATCTTTCTGGGCTTCTCTTTATTGACAGTGCATCCGTGAGTCTCAACTTAGGGTGATGTTATATCTGCACTTGCACAAAAGAACTCACATGTTCCTTATAGAAATATCAAACTCACACAACTTCTTCAAGACTCTCTTGGTAAGTTGTTTTCTTCCAAGGATGTAGATCAATAAGTTTTATTTTATTTGGATTTAAAATTTTATATCCTTTGTTAAATAGGTGGACAAGCAAAGACCTTGATGTTTGTTCATATAAGTCCAGAAATGGACACCGTTGGGTCCTTAGCACACTTAAATTTGCAGAATGGGTTTCCACAGTTGAGTTTGGTGCTGCACAACTGCACAAGTGAATAAAGAAAGTGGAGAAGTTAAAGAGTTCAGTTAGCAGGTTATTTATTTTATTCTCTCAATAGCATTTCTATACTCCAATAACTAGTGCTCTTTTTTGCACCTATGGTATTCTTAATGTCTCTTTTGAGTTTCTTAGATACAATTGTTTCTATATTGAAAATAGCAAACTTGAAAGCAGCCCTTTCAAGGAAAGTAATTGATCATCAGAATGTATTACCTCGTCCTGATGATGAAAATTGAAAGTAACTTAAAGCCTTAAAGGTCAAGAAGATCAAACAAAAACACCAGATATAAGTATTTTGAATTAAAATATTATTAACTATTTTGAGTTTATATTTAATAATTTCAAAATTTTAAATCGGGTTGGCGGGTTGGCGGGTTGGCCGGGTTGGAACGGGTTCGGGTTCGGGTTTATAGGTTTCGAGTCAAAGCCGAGTTCGGGTCGGGTTCGGGTTGGGGTTTTTTTTAAAAAAAAAAATTAACCCGACCCGAACCCGACCCGACCCACCCGAATTGACACCCCTATTCGCCAGCAAACACTTAACCTGCTTCCCATCGCCAGGTCGCCAGGTCTCCAAGTCGCCAGGTCGCCAGACGCTCCTCTGCAGCTCACCAGCTGCTCATCTGCAACAGCCCAGCTACCACTGAACTCTCCTGGACTCTCTGTATCCTCTCCAGTCGAGCCCCAGGTCAGCTCTTCAGCCGTTGCCAGCTCGTGTCAGAAGACGTTGTATCCTACGAAGGAAAACTGCCAAACCTGATGTAGCAAAAGAACCCAGTTGACCCTCCTTGAGTAATCCTGAGTTACCTGCACACTTAGCAGTTGTTTAGCACAGAAAATCAACAGAGAATCAATTATCAAAAGATCAAAGTAGATAACAGTAGTGTTCAGAAGAAAATCAGAACGCGATCAGAAGTCTGACAGCGTATTTGAAATAAAGTTCAGCTACTGATCGGTCCACAGACCGATCAGAGAGGACCCTGATCGGTCACAAGACCGATCAGGGTAAGCCCTGAACGATCAGGCCCCAGCCTGATCAGTCCACAGTGAGAAAACTAGGATCGTGGACTTATCTGTGATCAGTCACACTGTCCGATCACAGCTCAGGGATCGGTCACCAGACCGATCCTCAATTAGCTGGGTTTCCTCCAGTTTTCACAGCCACAAGGGCCTGATCGGTCACCTGACCGATCAGGTTATGCCTGATCGGTCTGGTGACCGATCAGGTCACTCCTTGACCGATCAGGAGCCATCCTGATCGGTCAGGGTGAGAATTCTCGCGACACTTTGATCAGTTACACTAACCGATCAAAGTTCCTCACAGAACCCTCAGAACCCATCTGAACTCTCTCTGATCGGTCACCAGACCGATCAGAGGCCAAACAGAAACCTTTCTGTTCTATCCCTGATCGGTCACCAGACCGATCAGACTTCCCTGGGTCGGTCACCAGACCAATCCACAATAGGAGTTCATGCCAACTCCCTGATCGATCTCCAGACCGATCCAGTGACTCCCAATTCAACCCTAAGTCCAGAGAACAAGCTACCTAGCTTTCTCTGACTCATGCTCAGTCCCTCAGACCAAGACTCCATGCCCAGCTTCACTCACCGGGACTTCATTCAACCTAGCTTCACTCACTAGGACCTGGCTTCACTCACCAGGATTTCGGTCACCTAGCTTCACTCGCTAGGACCCGGCTTCACTCACCGGGATTTCCGTCACCTGGCTTCACTCATCAGGACCCGGCTTCACTCACTGGGATTTCAGTCACCTGGCTTCACTCACCAGGACCCGACTTCACTTACCTGGAATTCCGTCACCTGACTTCACTCACCAGGACCCAACTTCACTCACCGGGATTTCAAATCACCTGGCTTCACTCACCAGGACCCGGCTTCACTCACCGAGATTTCCAATCACCTGGCTTCACTCACCAGGACCCGGCTTCACTCACCGGAATTTTCGTAACCTGGCTTCACTCACCAGGACCCGGCTTCACTCACCGAGGTTTCCGTAACCCAGCTTCACTCACCGGGAGTCGTGCCCAATCCCCGACCAGGACTTAAACCAGACTCATCTCATTAACCTAAACTAAAATCGATGTCAACACCAAAACAACAATCAGGGTCAGACTGCATCAACAATCTCCTCCTTTTTGTTGTTTGATAACCCAATTTTAAGTTTAGGTATTTGAAATTAATTGTAATCAACTCTCACTATCGTAGGAGAATCAGGGTCCTCCCCCTACAATAGTTAAACTCGTAAACATCCTAAACATAACTAACCAAACTCTCGCCCTTTGTCAAACACCGAAAAGGGTGTAGGCTGGTTGTTAAATTTAAAAGACCTCCCCCTCAACCCAGGGTCTCTCCCAAAAACAACAAAAGATATGATTAAGAAAGTATATAAACGACATATGGTAAAGATAAAGCACGACAGAATATACATATGCGTCATATGAAATAGAAAACGGCATCAAATAGCAATAATCATGAAATAGCAAGTCATACATGAAATCAGTCAAATAGTCAGATACATCACAAATCATGGAAGCATAAACAACATCAGAGTACAAACACAGTCAATCCTAGGCAGGTGGGTCGTCAGACTGCATGGGGTCATATGTCATGTCATCGTCTGGTAGGAAAGACCCCGGGGCAGTGCTGCTAGAGGGTGCAGCTCCAGGAAATATAAACTGGTACGGATGACCAGCTGCCCAAGCGCGCCACTCCGCAATCCACGCTTGCTGCTCGGCGTGCATCATCGACTGATACGCCTCCTAACTGGCACGCAATCTAGAAATCTCGGATCGAACCTCAGTCTGAAATGCCTCCTGCCTGAGCTCTATCAAGTGTAACCGATGGTCCATAGTTTGCTCGAGCTGCGTAATCTTCCACCGGAGGTCAGGATCCGGCTCATACTCCTTATAGTCGGCTTTCGCAGGCGCCTCGTGATGTCCAGCTGGTGCGGCTGGTACCTGTATATGTGCGCCCTAAGGTAGCTCTCCTAGACCTTGCCCATCCTTCCATATAAAGCCCTGGTCCTAAGGTCCAACAATGATGCCAGACTTGGCAAACGCACGTTTACCAAATTTGCAGTCTTGCCGAACCATCGGCACAGTCCTGCCCTTGGACACATCTATACCGGATAACTGAAGCCAGTCAATAATGAGGTGCCCGAAAGGCATGTAGACTGTACGACGCTAGATCTGACTATAGGTGATAATGGAAAAAATAGATGGCCATCATGATGTCAAAATCGAGCTGTCGATGCATCCCATAGAGCATCACGCAGTGGAAAGGGCGAATCTCAGCTAGAGGTTTTGAAGTGATTGGCAGTAGATAGTTGGTTATGATTTTGAAAAGGATAATATCAACTGGAGATAGTCGGAGAGCAGCAAAAGTGGGGAAGTCACCACCAAGCTCATCGAGACCATCCGGCCTGGGGTGGCCGAAAAAGTGCTCGTAGATAGAATCAGGAGTGACCTCAGCGAAAGGAGCTGGCAGAGGCTCTGGAAGACAAGGGTAAAATGGAAAGATATTACCCGATTGTCGACACGCTAGATACTCAGAGAAAATGGGATAACTAAAATTAAGATTGGTTGGGGCGACCCGAGTGGTAAACCCCGTACCACCGACACTCACAAGGTTATTATAGAATTCTGACACCAAATCAATATTGATATCCCATTCAAGAAACAGTATTGATTCCAGTTCATAATATTCTATAATTTGTTACACCATGGACAATGTTCATATACAAATGGTCTGTCTACAGATCGACAAGGGAGAAGTTTGAAGGTGTAACATTGGAAGGCCTGTTCAAGATGTGAGTTGGGAAATCATGAATTAGAGGAAGGTTGAGGCCTACGAGAAGGTGTAGAGGATGAAGGGCATTTTCCCTTTGAAGTCCCCTCGGCAGGTTCTTTGCCCTTGGAAGATCTCCTAAGGGTTGGAAATTTTGATCACGACAGTTGAATGAATCAAATGAGGTTCACCACAAAGACATTGATCGAAATTAAGATCACGGCATAATTATGGGATTGATCAGTGAAGTGAATACAAAAACAAGGATCAAATTCAATTAAGGTCATGGCACAGATTGAAATGGACCAAGTGAAGGTCACGACACAGATAGGAGAAATTTTGATCAAATAAGGATAAGCCGTGGCAAGGGCAAGGTCACGGTAAACAATCACAAAAAGAACCAACATGGTCAGCACAAAACTCATAGATTAAACATACAAGGAAAAATGCACAAGCATGATGAACAAGCTCACTTTGGTGTCATTCGGTTGGCTGGAGAAGGATTTGACAACTTAGAAGCGGAGAGGAAACTCAGAGGTTGCACCCGCAGAGCTCTTGCTCAGTCCACAGATTGCGCACAGAAGATGCGCAAGAAGAAGTTGCGCAAGAAGTTGCGCAAGAAGATGAGAACCTCAGGAGCTTGCTGGAAGAGGAGAAGCACCCACCGAGCTTCCCAAAGAGCTTGCAAGAATCGTAGGAGACACAGACTTGAGCCTAAACTCACAGAACTTACAGAGAACAGGAGAAGGATTCTCACGCAGGAAAAGGAGGAAGAAAAGCTCTTGTGCGATTTGCGCAGGTGGAAAGGAGTCGGCTAGGGTTTGGAGGCATAAGGAGACGAAGTTAATAGGTTGGTGGACCGATCCACCAACCGTAGTAAATGCGATCGTTTGGATCACCGTTCGATCTAGGAGTGCCCAGACCGATCAGGGAACCTCCTGATCGGTCTGGCTGGGTCCTAATCGATCGGGTGATCGATCAGGGAAGCCCCTGATCGGTCTGCCGATCGATCAGGGAGCGAACAGAGAGTTTGCAAGATTTTTGTGACCCTTCTGATCGGTCTGTGGACCGATCAGAAGGGTGGCCAGATCGGTCAGTGGACTGAACAAATCCAAGACAAAAGGACTTTTGTGGATTGTTGCGAAATTTTGTGATCGGTCTGTATGACCGATCAGGCCAACCCCTGATCGGTCCGGTGACCGATCAGGGAGGTCCCTGATCGGTCTGTTGATCGATCAGGGACCGAACAGATTAGTCGGGGTTCTGTGAGCTCACTGATCGGTCTGTGGACCGATCAGAACAACTCTGGATCGGTCGGTGGACCGATCAGATGTCAGAAACTTTCAGAAATTGTAGTTTTAGACTTTCTTTTCAAATTCTAATACAATTAGATGGATGTTTATCATCCTGGGGGTGTTCCCTTAACTAGAATTGATTCCTTAACAAGAATCAAGAGTCCTTATGAGTTTAACAACTTCATAACAAGTTTATTATCAGAGTTTAATCCTCCATTAAGTCCTAAACTCAATTACTAGAAACATATTACACCTACTCTCTTTCCAAGTAAACTGAAGATTAAACATGGCATACATAGCAAAGAAAAATGCTAGACTACATCGGGGAAGCAACATCATAAAATCTTCATTCAATCCTTAACTATACTATTCATGATCAAAAATTACTGGCCAAGACTTATATCATTACAAAAACCAAACCAATGGGGATCATAGAATTTAATAGGAATTTTCCAATCATGATCATGTGTTTGGA
Organism: Boesenbergia rotunda; assembly: GCA_024364735.1. NCBI lineage: Eukaryota > Viridiplantae > Streptophyta > Magnoliopsida > Zingiberales > Zingiberaceae > Boesenbergia > Boesenbergia rotunda. The sequence goes on from JAGFNQ010002659.1 coordinate 997,501, forward strand.
GCACCTACTATCAACACCCCATATTGATAGATGCTCCCACTCAATCAATGCTATACTACCCGAAAGATAGAGGTTTTAGGTACCCAAATTTTGGGGCCTAATGCATCTACAATGAAGGCCTTGGGCACCTATGCCTTAGTCATTTTCTTCTTACGTCCATGAACCCTAGAATCATTTGGTGGACTAATACGAGTTCTAGACATTAACGACACAAAGGTGGGTTTTTTAGGTCGGTAACCTATACCGGCCTTGTTGTAAACCGCTCTGTGTGAATTGAAGATCATATCTAAAGTTTTGGACCTAGTTGAAAATTTCTCAAGAATATTCTTGAGGTTTTCAACTTCGCTCTTCAAGTCCTTATTTTCATCCTCAAGAATCTTAACATGCAAGTCATCAATATCATGGTCTTTAGGTGTTTTCAATTGTTCTATTTCTAATTTTAAAACCTTCACATTATTCTTAGATTTTTTTAAGCATGTTTGTCAAGCAAGCTATTATTCTATAGCATTTATCTAGTTCGGGAGAAATTACCCCTTCATCATCCGAAGATGATGAAGCCGCGGTTGAGGAGTCACTCGATTCGTCATCACTTTCCTTGTTTGACTCTTCTAAGGCCATGAAAGCCACATGACAGTGGGTCTTCTCCTCCTCCTTGTCCTTCTTCTTCTCCTTCTTCTTTCTTTTGTCACCTGTCACAAAAGCTACACCTTTCTCCTTTGGATTTTTGTTAGCGATCTTGTGTAATTCCATCTCACAAAATAAATCTTCTATTTTAACAAAGGAAAGATCCTTGGAAAAGCTTTTAAAACGTACCTCACAAGGTCGCGGTTCTCGACCTTTTCGTCAATGGAGTGGAGACCGTTGAGTATCTCCTTGAATCTACCATGAAGTTCACTTACCGTTTCACTCTCCTACATGGAGAGATTTTGTAGTTGATTAAGGAACAAGTCCCTCTTGGCTATCCTCGAGTCCCGGGTGCCCTCATGGAGTTCGATAAGCTTATTCCATAAATCCTTGGCGCTTGTGAAGGGACCAACTTTGATTAGTTGATCCTTGGTCATCCCGCATTGCAAGATGACCATGGCTTTCGCATCGGCTTCCCCTTTATGAGTTTGTTCAGCCGACCATCGCAAGGACTCCAACTCTTTTCCCTCGGCATATCTTGGAGGGATGAATCCTTCCTTCACGGAGAACCACATTCCAATATCGGTCTTGAGGTAGTACTCCATGCGAGACCTCCAATACTGAAAATCAGATCCGTCGAAGAAGGGAGGTCGGGTGGTGCTAAATTCTTCCCTCATTGCCATTCTTGTTGACTCTCGGGTGTTAGTCCGTTTGAGCAGAGCCCCAAGCTCTGATACCACTTGTTAGTACTTGGATGGCTAGAGAGGGGGGTGAATGTAGCCAGACACAGATTTTTCGCCTCTTTGAAGTTTCTGCACTTATGGGTTAGGCAGCGGAAGACAAATGCAAAAACCAAAACAAAACAGAAACCCAAAACAAAGAGAGCAAAACACACAGATGCTAACACCGCGATGTACAAGGTTCGGGGATAACTTGCCCCTACTCCTTAGCGTACCCGTAAGGTGGGCGATCCCTTGATCGTCGGCAAATCAAGCCCCAGAAATTCGGATATCAAACCTCCTTCTCGGTGGAGAAACCTCTCCACAATAAGTCTCCACAGACATATATAAAGTGAAAGCACAGAGACAAAAATAGACTTACAGAGCACAAGGAGAAACGTCTACAAAGTAATACTCACAACCCAGCACAACCTCGGCAAGAGCCTTCACTCAGCTCTCCCTTGTCTACTTGTTGATCGCCTCGCAACGTTCTCTACTGGCTCAAATCGCAGATCCAACATATCGCTCAAGGTGTATACAATATCAGAGTGTTGGCACTTCAAAGATTCAGAGTGATTGCACACTAGGATGAAGAGTTGTTGCCCCCAGAGATCCCTTCTCTTCTTCGCCAGCCAACCCTTAACCTACTTCCTATCGCCAGGTCGCCAGGTCACCAGACGCTCCTCTGCAGCTCACCAGCTGCTCATCTGCAACAACCCAGCTACCACTAAGCTCTCCTCATGTCAAATGCTTTATGAATACCTACTCATGATATGCTTTTATTTTATGTTACACTCTCTATGTTATGTCTTTCTATTGACGATATGTGACGTATGGTTTCAGTGAGTAGGAATGGGTCTTACTAAGCCTATGTGCTTATAAGTTTTATTTTCTTATACCGTAGATCAAGCAAGAGGATACTAAGCTAAGGGAAGCAGCAGGAGGGGCAAGTGTGTGTGTGTGGCAGTGACATGGCAAAAGAAAAAGAAAAAGATCCTATTACTCATAATTGTCATATGTCTTATGTTATGCATTATCATCTTTAGTTTAATGCTATACTTTATGATGGTTTTCCTAAACAACAACTTACTAGTTACTTATGTTGCTTATGAACAACTTATGTTGATTTCTATATCATGCTTTATGGCTATACTTATCATTGCTAAATTATGATGTTAACATGCTATATCATGATGTGTTCGTTTAGAGAGATATGTTGGTTTTAAGCATGATGATAGGATAAGTTATGTTTAATGCAAGCATGTTCAAGAATGTTATGTCTCTCATGTTATGACTTAGGTTATGACAATGCTAAGTTTACCAAGTAACCATGTTCAAGAATGATAGTTAAGATGTGTCAACATGATTCAAGTTTTAATTGGGCCAGATTGCATCAACAATCTCCCCTTTTTTGTTATTTGACAACCCCGATTTAAGTTTAGATAACATGATCAATTTAAGTCCACTTAATTATCATAAGGGAATCAAGATCCTCCCCCTACACTGATTAACCTTAAACTTAATCAATCATTCTCTCCACCTTTGTCAAACATCAAAAAGGGTATGGTTATTAAGTTTAAACACACCTCCCCCTTAACCGAGGGTCTCTCCCCAAACCCAAAATGATCAAAGGATAATTTTTGAATTGCACATGACAACATATACAGAAAAATATCATGGTCAACATGTATATGTTTCATATGACAAGCAAGTAATGCAACTTCATCAGACTGAAGATTGATATAGAAAATTTTCTGATTTATCTATGGACGATCAGCTTTCAAAAAAATATCTATAATTCTGAATCGTTCAAGATCAGACTGCATTAACAATTGAAATCCCATTACAGGGGTGTAGACTTCATCGACATTCGATATTTCAGAAAAATTTCTGAACCATGGTTTGGGTTTCTTGACTGGAAATTAATCCTCATCAAAGAGCAAGAGATCAAGAGACATGATTCAAACAACCCGTTCATATGAATTTCAAAAAAATTTCAACATGGGTTTGTATCGAATCAGTATTAAATTTGCTCCAAGTATGATTAGGATGTTTCAATTGTACTTGGTTTGATCAGATTTGTTTGTATCAATATGATCAGCAATCTGATACAATTTGATGAAAGGGGATCGGACTGAGGAGTTTTTGACCCAATCAGAGAATTTCCTGATCTGATCGGTCACCAGACCGATCAACGTGAGTCCTGATTGGTCAGTGGACCGATCAGGTGTGATACAGAAGGTTTTCTGAAACTGATCAGTTTCAGAGACGGGTTTGTTTCAACTTTTTAACCATTCCCAAACCCTAATTCAATTAGGTTTAATTTATTTGATCCTAAGAAGGGTTTCCCTTAACCAAAATATATTTCTCTACATTAACCAAAAAACATCAAGGGAAAATTTTGTTAAAACATCTTAAAACAAACAGGCATGTTCAGGTTTGTTTAATATATTAAGTCCTAGACCTTGATTCTGTTTGGTACAAAGAAATCACTCAGTCATACAACATAAGCAGTGAATCTTGGAACTCAAGTTATTCGTTTGGTGATGCCTTGTGAGATTTTCAAAATGATCATCACAAACTATGTATTCATCTTGTTCTTAACCAAAATTTGCATGTCATAGATTAATGTTACTAATACATACAGTAACTCATGGCATACTCGATCATGTTCACGAAACAAAACACCTTAAGCTTGAGTTATTTAATCAGGTATTTCAAACTAGTTAGGCATGCGATGGTTCTATAGCACTTATCTAACTCGGGAGAGATTACCTCTTCATCATCCGAAGATGATGAAGGCGTGGTTGAGGAGCTATTCGCTTCGTCTTCACTCTCCTAGTTTGACTCTTCTAAGGCCACTAAAGTCACGTGACAGTGGGTCTTCTCCTCCTCCTTTTCCTTCTTCTTCTCCTTCTTCTTCTTCTTGTTGTCACCTGCCATTAAAGCAATACCTTTCTCCTTTGGACTTTTGTTAGAAATCTCATGTAGTTCCATTTCATAAAATAGATCTTCTAACTTAATAAATGATAAATCCTCGGAAACCTTGTAAGTATCCACCATGGAGGACCACAAGGCGTTCCTAGGGAAAGCTTTGAGAACATACCTTATAAGATCTCGGTTCTCTACCTTCTCATTTATGGAGTGTAGACCATTGAGGATCTCCTTGAATCGTCCATGGAGTATACTTATAGTTTCATCTTCTTCCATGGACAGCTTTTGAAGTTAGCTGAGAAGGAGGTCCTTCTTGGTTGTCCGGGTTTCATGCGTTCCTTCATGAAGCTCAATAACCATGTTCCAGAGGTCCTTGGTAGTGGAAAAGGGGCAGACTTTGATCAACTCTTCCTTGGTCATCCCACATTGTAGGGTGACCACAGCTTTGGCATCGGCTTCCCCTTTTCGAATCTGTTCAGCCGACCAACTTGAGAACTCGAGCTATTTCCTTCAGCATCTCTTGGAAGGATGTAGCCCTCCTTCACAGCAAATCACATATTAATGTTGGTCTTCAAATAATACTCCATCATCGATCTCCAATATTAGAAATCAGTGTCGTCGAAGAATGGAGGTCGGCTGGTGCTGAACCCTTCTCTCAAAGCCATCGTTGTTGTAAGCTCTCGAATGTTAAGCCGTTTGAACAGAGCCCCAAGCTCTGATACCACTTGTTGGTACTTGGATGGCCAGAGAGAACCCTAATCGGTCACCGGACTGATCAGGATAGGCTCAGACCGATCAGGCTCCAGCCTGATCGGTCCCCAGTGAGAAACCTGGGATCGCGAACTCATCTATGATCGGTCACCCTGACCGATCAAGTAATGGGGATCGGTCACCAGACCGATCCAACAGGTGAGGACAGATCCTTCACCTTCGCATCCCACACCCCCTGATCGGTCACCTGACCGATCAGGTTGTGCCCTGATCGGTCTGGGGACCGATCAAGTCACACTCTGACCGATCAGGCTCCAGTCTGATCCGTCCAGGTGAGAAACCTTGCGACAATTTGATCAGTTACACTAACCGATCAAGGTTCTCTGATCGATCATCAGAACGATTTGAAGCCACACAGAGGCTGAACCAAAAGCTTTTGTTCTCTCCGTGATCGGTCACCAGACCGATCAGACTCCTCTGGATCGGTCACTAGACCGATCCACAACAGGGAGTTCATGCCAACTCCCTAATCGGTCACAAGACCGATCCAACCAAGGCCAACTCCACCATAAGTCAAGAGAACAGGCTTCCTAGCCTTCTCTGACTCGTGCTCAGTCCCCCAGACCAAGACTCCGTGCCCAGCTTCACTCACTGGGACTTCGTTCAACCTAGCTTCCCAAGCTAGGACCTGGCTTCACTCACGAGGGTTTCAGTCAACCTAGCTTCCCAAGCTAGGACCTGGCTTCACTCACCAGGGTTTCATCCAACCTAGCTTCCCAAGCTAGGACCTGGCTTCACTCACCAGGGTTTCATTCAACCTAGCTTCCCAATCTAGGACCTGGCTTCACTCACCAGGGTTTCACCTAGTCCCACTAGGTCTTTTTCCATGCCAGCATGCGATCTCCCAGATCCACCTAGACTTCACCTAGTCCCACTAGGTGTGTCTAGTCCCACTAGGTCTTTTCCCATGCCAGCGTGCGATCTTCCAGATCCACCTGGACTTTACCTAGTCCCACTAGGTGTGCCTAGTCCCACTAGGTCTTTTCCCATGCCAGTGTGCGATCTCCCAGATCCACCTGGACTTCACCTAGTCCCACTAGGTGTGCCTAGTCCCACTAAGTCTTTATCCGAATTCACTCAACCAAACTTAAATCGTTGTCAACACCAAAATAATAATCGGGCCAGACTGCATCAACAATCTCCCCTTTTTTGTTATTTGACAACCCCGATTTAAGTTTAGGTATTAGATCAATTTAAGTCCACTTAATTATCGTAAGGGAATCAAGATCCTCCCCCTACACTGATTAACCCTAAACTTAATCAACCATTCTCTCCCCCTTTGTCAAACATCGAAAAGGGTATAGTTATTAAGTTTAAACACACCTCCCCCTTAACCAAGGGTCTCTCCCCAATCCCAAAATGATCAAAGGATAATTTTTGAATTGCACATGACAACATATATAGAAAAATATCATGGTCAACATGAATATGTTTCATATGACAAGCAAGTAATGCAGCTTCGTCAGACTGAAGATTGATATAGAAAAATTTCTGATTTATCTATGGACGATCAGCTTTCAAAAAAATATCTGTAATTCCGAATCGTTCAAGATCAGACTGCATTAACAATTGAAATCCCATAACAGGGGTGTAGACTTCATCGACATTCGATATTTCAGAAAAATTTCTGAACCATGGTTTGGGTTTCTTGACTAGAAATTATTCCTCATCAAGGAGCAAGAGATCAAGAGACATGATTTAAACAACCCGTTCATATGAATTTCAAAAAAAATTCAACACGGGTTTGTATCGAATCAGTATTAAATTTGCTCCAAGTATGATTAGAATGTTTCAATTGTACTTGGTTTGTATCAGATTTGTTTGTATCAATATAATCAGCAATCTGATACAATTTGATGAAAGGGGATCGGACTGAGGAGTTTTTGATACAATCAGAGAATTTCCTGATCTGATCGGTCACCAGACCGATCAAGGTGAGTCCTGATCGGTCAGTGGACCGATCAAGAGTGATACAGAAGGTTTTCTGAAACTGATCAATTTCAGAGACAGGTTTGTTTCAACTTTTTAACCATTCCCAAACCCTAATTCAATTAGGTTTAATTTATTTGATCCTAAGAAGGGTTTCCCTTAACCAAAATATATTTCTCTACATTAACCAAGAAAAACATCAAGGGAAAATTTTGTTAAAACATCTTAAAACAAACAGGCATGTTCAGGTTTGTTTAATATATTAAGTCCTAGACCTTGATTCTGGTCGATACAAAGAAATCACTCAGTTATACAACATAAGCAGTGAATCTTGGAACTCAAGTTATTCATTTGGTGATGCCTTGTGAGATTTTCAAAATGATCATCACAAACTATGTATTCATCTTGTTCTTAACCAAAATTTCCATGTCATAGATTAATGTTACTAACACATACAGTAACTCATGGCATACTCGATCATGTTCACCAATCAAAACACATTAAGCTTGAGTTATTTAATCAGGTATTTCAAACATAACTGCTATTTTGATATTATGGCTAACTCCTAGATTTTCAGTAACCCAAAAATTGCAACAATAAAACTAATTATCCTAAGTAATCCATGGTAAGAACAAGTTATGTGTGAACCTAAACCATTCATGTGATAAATTTTCTTTTCAAGACTTGTTGATCCATTTGGAACTAGTGTAACTTTGTGCATGGATAACAAATTTTCCAACTGCTCACAAATACAAATGAAGACAACCCAAAATTCATGTATCTACATTGTGTAGGGAATTCAAGTTCTCAATTGATTTAAATCTAATCACCTACATTCGAGAGGGAAAATTCATTTCTCATAGGTAGTGTATGATCATCCATTAAATGGGGAAATATTAGGCACATCTCTAACTAGGAATGGACATGTGTTTGGAGCACCGAATATCAACCACCCATGTTGATAGATGCTCCCCCTCAATCACAACTATTCAATTCTAAAGATAGAAGTTTTAGGTACCCAAATTTTGGGACATAATGCATCAACAATGAGGGACTTAGGCACCCATGCCTTAGTCAATGTCTTTCTAGCTTTTTGAACCCCAGAATTATTTCATGATCTAAATTGAGTTCTAGAAATTAATGATATAAAAGTTAGTTCCTTAGGTCGGTAACCTATACCGGCCTTGTTATAAACCGCTCTTTGTGAATTTACTATCATGTCTAATGTTTTAGAGCTAGTTGAAAACTTCTCAAGAATATTCTTGAGTTTTTCAATTTCACTCCTCAAGATCTTATTTTCATCCTCAAGAGCATTAACATGTAAATCATTGCTATCATGATCCTTAGATGTTTTCAATTTGTCTACTTCTAATCTCAATAACTTAGCCTTGTTCTTGGATCTTTTAAGCAAACTAGTTAGGCATGCGATGGTTATATAGCACTTATCTAACTCGGGAGAGATTACCTCTTCATCATCCGAAGATGATGAAGGCGCGGTTGAGGAGCTACTCGCTTCGACTTCACTCTCCTTGTTTGACTCTTCTAAGGCCACTAAAGTCACGTGACAGTGGGTCTTCTCCTCCTCCTTTTCCTTCTTCTTCTCCTTCTTCTTCTTCTTGTTGTCACCTGCCATTAAAACAATACCTTTCTCCTTTGGACTTTTGTTAGAGATCTCATGTAGTTCCATTTCACAAAATAGATCTTCTAACCTAACAAAAGATAAATCCTTGGAAACCTTGTAAGCATTCACCATGGAGGACCACAAGGCGTTTCTAGGGAAAGCTTTGAGAACATACCTTATAAGATCTCGGTTCTCTACCTTCTCATTTATGGAATGTAGACCATTGAGGATCTCCTTAAATCGTCCGAGGAGTATACTTACAGTTTCATCTTCTTCCATGGACAGCTTTTGAAGTTAGCTGAGAAGGAGGTCCTTCTTGGCTGTCCGGGTTTCATGCGTTCCTTCATGAAGCTCAATGACCTTGTTCCAGAGGTCCTTGGTAGTGGAAAAGGGGCATACTTTGATCAACTCTTCCTTGGTCATCCCACATTGTAGGGTGACCACAACTTTGGCATCGGCTTTCCCTTTTCGAATATGTTCAGCCGACCAACTTGAGAACTCGAGCTCTTTTCCTTCAGCATCTCTTGGAAGGATGAAGCCCTCCTTCACAGCAAACCACATATTAATGTTGGTCTTCAAATAATACTCCATCTTCGATCTCCAATATTAGAAATCAGTGCCATCGAAGAATGGAGGTCGGCTGGTGCTGAACCCTTCTCTTAAAGCCATCGTTATTGTAAGCTCTCGAATGTTAAGCCGTTTGAACAGAGCCCCAAGCTCTGATTCCACTTGTTGGTGCTTGGATGGCTAGAGAGGGGGTGAATGTAGTCAGACACAAAACTTAGCTCTTTTCAAAGTTTCTGCACTTTGATGGTTAGCAGCGGAAGCAAAAACAAAAGCAGAAACAAAATAGCAGAAACAAAATAGACAATCACAAACGCTAACGAGGAGGATTTACAAGGTTTGGGGATAGCTTGCCCCTACTCCTTGGCGTGCCCGTGAGGTGGGCGATCCCTTGATCGTCGGCAGATCAAGCCTCGGAGAATCCGGATAAAATAGCACCTCCTTCTCGTTGGAGAAACCTCTCCACAGCAAGTCTCAACAGAGTATATGGAATGAAAAGCACAGAGACAATAAACACACTTACAGAGCACAATGAACACAGACGGAAACACTTCACCAAGCTCACCCAGCACAACTCTCACGCAAGAGCTCCCAGCTCTTCGTGTCTGCTTGTTGATGGACTCGCCAAGTTCTCCTCTGCTTCAAGGTGCTCAAGTTGCAGAAGCTTTAAAGGATGCTCAAGAGTATGCTTCAAGGTGCAGTATGATCGAGAGTTCAAGTCACGTCTTCTCTTCTTCGCCAGCCAACACTTAACCTGCTGCCCTTCGCCAGGTCACCAGACGCTCCTCTGCAGCTCACCAGCTGCTCATCTACAATAGCCTAGCTACCCCTGACCTCTTCTAGACTCCCTCCAGTTGAGCCTCAGGTCAGCTTCCCAGCCGTTCACCAGAAGACAGAAGATATTGTATCCTGCGAGAGCAAACAGCCAAACCTGCTATAGCGAAAGCCTCCGTTTGACTCTCCTTGTGTAATCCTGAGTTACCTGCACACTTAGCAGTTGTTTAGCACAGCAAATCAACAGAGGATCAATTATCAGACGATCAGAGCAGATATCAGTAGTGTATCAGTAAAAATCAGGACGCGATCAGAACTCTGACAGCGTATTTTGAATTAAAGTTCAGCTTCTGATCGGTCACCAGACCGATCAGAGAGAACCCTGATCGGTCACCGAACCGATCAGGATAGGCTCAAACCGATCAGGCTCCAGCCTGATCGGTCCCCAGTGAGAAACCTGGGATCGGGAACTCATCTATGATCGGTCACCCTGACCGATCAAGTACTGGGGATCGGTCACCAGACCGATCCAACAGGTGAGGACAGATCCTTCAGCTTCGCATCCCATGCCCCCTGATCGGTCACCTGACCGATCAGGTTGTGCCCTAATCGGTCTGGGGACCGATCAGGTCACTCCCTGACCGATCAGGCTCCAGTCTGATCGGTCCAAGTGAGAAACCTTGCGACAATTTGATCGGTTACACTGACCGATCAAGGTTCTCTGATCGTTCACCAGAACGATCTGAAGCCACACAGAGGCTGAACCAAAAGCTTTTGTTCTCTCCGCGATAGAGGGGGGGTGAATATCAATCGTGAAAATCTTTCGAAAACTTCGTAAATCTTTCGAACTACTCAGAGCGTTAGTGCAGCGGAACAGTAAATAAAAATGAAAGCAAGACAGGAACACAGTGGGATTTATTTACTTGGTTCCCAACCCCCCAGGGTCAGTACGTCCAAGGCCTATGTACTCGGCGTGAGTCCACTATTGGTCTCCTTTTTGAAATTTTCGGAGGCGGAGAAAACCCGTCTTACAATGTACAATTACAAGCACAAGTACAGAAAATTAAGTACGGAATAATAAACGCAAACCGAACAAAATAAAGTTGAAGCTCGGTCGATCTGGACCTCCGAAGTGCCGCGCACTTCCTCCTGGAGCCTCTCGGTCGTAGAGCCTCGTCTTTAGCGCGTTGTCGTCGGTCAGAGTGATCAGAATGGTACTTAGCAGTTGTGTGTTGAAGCAGAGGGGTCGAAGCCCCTTATATAGGCCTCCTGGGGGCGCCCTGGACGCTGGGGGCGCCCCGATAAACCTGGTCAAACTTTATCCCCGCGTCGACCTCGCCGCAGCTGATAAAACCTTTGACCAGGGTGCCCCGAACCTCCCGGGCACCCTCATGAGGGCTTGTCTGAGTTTCGGACTCGAAACTGCAAAAACAGCTTTGAACCCGGGCGCCCCGGACGCTCCGGGCGCCCCGCTTGACACTTATTCTGCTTACTTAACAAAAACTGCATTTTACTCTTGACTGGGGGCGCCCCCATCATCTCGGGCGCCCTCATCAAGCCTTTAAACCCAATACTGGGTTTTATACCTTGCTCTGGGTGCCCCCAATAGTGGGGGCGCCCCCATCAACCACTTTCCAGCAACTTGCCTGCTTTGTCTCCGGTTCTTGGTACCTGCAAGATACACAAAGACAAATCACATATACACATATTCTTAACCTTAAGGACTTGGTTCTGACTTTGGATTTGCACGAAACCCTAGGTCAAACCGGCGCAAGTTCCCACCCCCGAGAACGCGCCTTTCACCTACTCCTTTCAGGAGACGGTTGCCACTCAGTCCTTCGGGTGGACTTTTGCTTAGCTTCCTATACTTCCGGACCTCGAGACGCTCAAACCCTGACCCGTCTCTACTCCTGTCCTTAGTCATCACTCAGCTAAGTTGCCCAGTCCCTTGGGCCAAGACTTCATTCCCTAGCAATCCTTTACCAGGTGCCTAGCAGCCCTTCGCTAGGTCTTCGTTACCAAGCAGTCCTTCGCCTCGTGCCTAGTAATCCTTCGCCAAGTCTTCGGTACCAAGCAATCCTTCGCTTGGTGCCTAGCAGTCCTTCGCTAGGTCTTAGACTCCTAGCAGCCCTTCGCTAGGTGCCTAGCAACCCTTTCGCTAGGTCTTCAATTCCTAGCAGCCCTTCGCCAGGTCTTCAACTCCTAGCAGCCCTTCGCTAGGTGTCTAGCAGCCCTTCGCTAGGTCATAGGGTTTCGATGCCTAGATTAACTAGGACTTTTCTTCAACTTAGGTTACTTCTCCTTTGCTCCCCTTTGTCTGTTCAATGTATCACTGACTTAAGTATATTGTCAAACATTAAAACACTTAAAGGAGAACATCCTTGATGCAACTTGCACCAACAATCTCCCCCTTTTTAATGTTTGACAACTTAAGTTAGATTGGTTAAAGGGACTAACTTACTATTCTTGGGATAAAAAAAAATAAAAAAATGATATAAGTTTTGAAACTATTTTTGATCTTTGGGAGAAAATTTTTCTAACTTAAGCACACCTCTCCCCCTTTGTCATACATCAAAAAACTATTAAGAAAATACTTGCACCAACAATGAAAACTTTTAGTTCTTTTTGAAAATACTTAGTGCAAAATTTTTGAAAGCATTGCACTTTGAATGATATATTGCATTTTTTTTAAAAATGCATAATTTTGAAAAAGATGCTATGCGCTTTAAAAAGTACAAGTACTTTGAAAATTATTATGATCTTTTTTCTTTTTTTTTAAAATGCAAGTACTTTTGAAAGATTATGTAATTTTTGAAAAATATAAGTACCTTTGAAAAATGTATTGAATTTTTTTGAAAAATTAAGTACTTTTGGAAAATGCATAATTTTTGAAAGAATGCTATTTTGGAAAATATAAATATTATGCATATTTTGCAAGTACTAACTATTTTTGAAAAAGATGAGACTTTGAAAAATATAAGTAATTTTTGAAACATAATATTTTACTTGACTAGGTTTCTTTTCCAGTCTGACACAATCCTAGGAAACCTTGTTAACTACAAGGACATTTTTCTAAGTGTCCTGGAAATTCTTCAAACTCAAGTAAATATTAACAGAATTTTGCCAAAAAAAATGATAGTACTTTTGAAAATATATGCTAGTGGATTTTAAAAAAATGTGTGAACTTTTGAAGACCCAATATTTTACTTGACTTGGTTTATCTTCCAGTCTGACACCATCCTGGGAAACCTTGTTGACTACAAAGACATTTCCTAAGTGTCCTGGAAATTCTCCAACCCAAGTAAATATTATTTCAAAAATAATTTCATAAGTCACACAAATTCTAACAAATAGAATAATAGTATTTTGAAAGACTTAGATTTTTAGCAAGATTTTGAAGATATGAAAACATGTTATTAAATAATTCTTTTAATTTGACCTCCCCTAAACTTGACTCAGTCCTGGGAAGCTTGTTGACCATAAGCACTCTTCCTCTGAGTCTTAAGGTTTGATTCAGATTAAAAAGAAATATTTAGCAAAAAAATGAATAATTACCAAAAAAAACTTTTTTGAAATTCTTCTTTTGACTCAGACTCCCCCTAAATTTGACACATCCTAGGAGTCCTTGAAGATCATGAAGTGGACCTTTCCTCTGTGCCTTTAGGGTTTATCAAAGTCAAAGAAACAGATAAATTTTTGAACATATAATTTTTACAACATAACCCATTTTTGAAAACACAAGTAATAATGATTTAAAGCACAGTTTTTGAAAAGTATTTTTCAAATGATAGTAATGTTTAAAGTGCAGTTTTTGAAAACCATTTCAAAAAAAATGAAAAGCACTCCCCCTGTACCCGATACCGTTTGACTCTATCTAAGTGCCTTAAGGAACTTTAGTGTTGTCCTAAGAGGCTTGTGTCTAATTGTGTGAGTCAAACAATTTTCAAAAGAATATAATTTTTGAAAGCATATACTGTATTGGCAATCAAACAAGCATGAAATCCATACAAACATTATTATGTTGAAGCACTATTTTGAAAATATTTTTAGAAAAATATTCTAGCAATTTTGAAAGATAATTTTGAAACATGCTTATCAATTCAAAAAGTCCTTAACATCTCACCCATTCTAGATGTATCAATACAACAAGCATGGTTGCCTTATAGGTGTATTGTGAGATGCTTGAATCATTTTTCTTAACTTATTATTAACTCTAAGATTTAATTGAAGCTTGTGTTAGATTTGAATTTGACAAGAGGTAACTTGAATTTGAATTTCAAAAATTGGCTTCCAGGTCTTGGCGAGGCACTAGGCCTTCTTTGGCCGTAGCCTTATTGGATCATCAACCCTTTCCTTGACAAAGCCTTTTAGTGAAATTTCATTTTCAAAATTACTTTTTGAAAAATTCTAGTCTAACTAGTTTGGGTCTTGGATCGGTAGCTTCGGCTAGTTTCACCAGTCTAAAGAGACCAAGTAGAGTATACTTGACTTTATTAGAATTGGCTTCCCTAACGTACTATCATCTCACCGCCACCCAATACTATGTTGATCAAGTTTCAATTATTCTTTTTCCTATAGCCGTTCTAATATATGCATAAAATTTAAATATGAAAGACATGTCATATATTTAAAAGAAGTAGCAAATGCATGGCATGACAATTATGCATGAGTCAAACAAGTCCAATAATTTTATTTGAGTTTCTAATGATGTATCAAATTCCCGATTTGATACATGTCGTGTGAACCCACGAAATTTAAATATGAATGACATGTCATATATTTAAAAGAAGTAGCAAATGCATGGCATGACAATTATGCATGAGTCAAACAAGTCCAATCATTTTATTTGAGTTTCTAATGATGTATCAAATTCACGATTTGATACATGTCGTGTGAACCCGCGAATATGTCAACCCACTTTAACATATTTGATGTTATTAATTTTAATTGTTATAGTTTAGGTAAAATTTTAGTTTAGTTCGAGTTTAAGTTATTCAAGATTTAGTTGGGTTTTAGATAATTGAGAATTAATTGAAGTTTGAATTAATTTGAAAATGAATTAATTAAAATTGAATTGATTTGAATTAATTTGAATTAATTAAAGTTGAATTTATTTGAAGTGAATTGAATTAATTAAGTTTATTTGAACTTAATTGAATTTAATTTAGATTTAATTTGAATTTAATTTGAATTTAATTAAGATTTAATTTGAATTTCAATAAGATTTAATTAAGATTTAATTTGAATTTCAATAAGATTTAATTAAGATTTAATTTGAATTTAATTTAATTTTAAGTAAATTTAATTTAATTCGGATTTAATTTAATATGAATTTAATTTAATTTGAATTTAATTTAATTTTAATTTATTTTAATTTTAATTTAATCTAATTTGAGTTTAATTTAATTTTAATTTTAATTTTAATTTAGTTTAAGTAAATTTATTTAATTGGAATTTAATTTAATTTAATTTAATTTAAATTTAATTTAATTTAATTTAAGTAAATTTAATTTTAATTTAATTTAATTTTAATTTAATTTAATTTTATTTAATTTAATTTTAATTAATTTAATTTAAGTAAGATTTAATTTAAGTAAGATTTAATTTGAGTTTAATTAAGATTTAATTTGAGTTTAACAAAGATTTATTTTGAGTTTAATTAAGATTTAATTTGAGTTTAATTAAGATTTAATTTAAATTTATTTTAGATTTAATATGAGTTTAATTAAGATTTAATTTAAATTTAATTAAGATTTAATTTGAGTTTAATTAAGATTTAATTTAAATTTATTTTAGATTTAATTTGAGTTTAATTAAGATTTAATTTAAATTTAATTAAGATTTAATTTGAGTTTAACTAAGATTTAATTTGAGTTTAATTAAGATTTAATTTGAGTTTAATTAAGATTTAATTTGAATTATTTGAATTAATTAAATTATTTGAATTAATTTGAATTATTTCAATTGATTTGAATTATTTGAATTAATTTGAATTATTTGAATTAATTTGAATTATTTCAATTAATTGAATTATTAATAATTGTTGAATTAATTGAATTAATTTGTTTTATTAATAATTATGGATTTAAGTTTATCATTTTCATTACTTCGAAAATTTTTGCTTCATCTTTATCTATCTTTTCAAATTTTTCTAACAATTCAGATTTATTTGAACCTTTGTAATTTTTATTAATTATGGCATTGATCTTAGATAGTTCCATATCCTCCTCATCCTCAAAATTATATCTTTTAGTGTCCTCAAAATAGGAGGAGTAATTTGGGCCACTAATTAATGTTTTATAATAATCTTCAAGATTATCTATAATTAAGTTATTATTTAGGAGAATTTTATCTTCAATATTATTCTCAGAATTATCCTCAGAATTATCTTCACTAATTTCAGACTTATCCTTAGAATTATCCTTAAGGTTTTCGAAATTGAATTCAAATTTATCCTTAGGTTTAATTTTATCTGAATTAAAATTATCAGAAATAATTTTATTAGCATTAAAATTATCAGAATTAATTTTATCAGAATTAAAATTATCAGAATTAATTTTATCAGAATTAAAATTATCAGAATTAATTTTATCAGCATTAAAATTATCAGAATTAATTTTAGAAGCATTAAAATTATCAGAATTAATTTTATTAGCATTAAAATTATCAGAATTAATTTTAGAAGTTACTGAATTGATATTCTGAATTAAACAATTAATTTCTGATATTTTAGTCATGTCTACATTTTCTAATTTGACATGCAAGATATTAATTCTATTGTGCAGTAAATCTAATTTATCAGGAAAATTAACTACATTATCTAAAGACAGTGCAGGAATTTGTAAAACTTTTGGAACATAAATCTTACATACCTTCGCCGGGCACTTGTTCTTATAGTGTCCGTATTTCTCGCACTTGAAGCATCTGATGTGATTTTTGTCCCTCCGGACTCCTGGCACTGGTGTCTCCTTTGCCGCTGGTGGTGTGGACTGAGTCTTACAAGTAGGGCACTGATTTTTGTAGTGCCCTCTCTCCCTGCATGTGAAGCATATAACATGGAATTTAAAAATGGACATTTTAAAATTAAAAGTACCTGATTCACCCCTGGGCTCCCCCTCAACTCCTGGCGTCGTTGCTCCGTCGGCGGTTAGTCCGGTGAAGAGCGGCTCGGCTCTGATACCAATTGTAGGACCGGTGCCGTCGATAGAGGGGGGTGAATATCGATCGTGAAAATCATTCGAAAACTTCGTAAATCTTTCGAACTACTCATGATGTTTAATGACATGGCAAAGGATTCTTTTATTTACACATATCGCATGTCTTAGGTTTTGAAATGCCTCCTTAGATTCTATGCTATGCTTATAATGGTTATGCCTAATGAATGACGTAAGACTCATGATGTTTATGGATAAGTTACTTGCTACTTATGATGATTATGAATAAGTTAAGGAATGGTTATATCATGATATTATGCATGTCGTTAATATGCTAAGTCTAATGACACCAGGTTCATGAATGGCAATTTAGGCATGTATAGATGATTCATGTATTAGTTGCATGGTTAAAAGCATGTGTAGAAAAAAAAATTATTCCGCTGCATTAAGATGTTTTATATGTACATGTATGTTTAGCGTAACGCCGCTTCCTCGCCACACCATAAGGTGTGGGAAAAAAAGGCGAGCGCTACAGGTTAGTATCAGAGCGGTTGTCATCTCACTACACACACATCAAGCCTCTTTCCTGCAGCTTCCAAGTAAGTACCTCTATGCATATCTTATTATGATTCTAGAATATGCAAGTATGAATAACACCTTATGATAGATGATGATTCTAGAATATGCAAATATGAAAAACACCTTATGATAGATGATGGAAAGTATTTGCAAGATATGTAAATATGAACGATATTTTATTGTTATTATTTTTTTCCCTTTAATTTAGAAGTTAATATGGGGGGTAGGAATAACAATAACTCATATTATCCATACTTGTCCTTCATGAAGGAAAGCATGGGTAGAAGACAGAGTAACAGACTTAATGAGACTACTCCCTCGCCTGACCTGATGCAATTAGTGACCCAACTTCAGCGTCAAGTTACCGAGCAGCAGCAAACCATTAATACCCTGATGAACCAACAAGAAAATTCTACTACTTCATCGGCGAACCAGACTGCTATACCCGTCGTGCCTACGGTTACGCAAACTCCTCCAACAGGCTCGACCACTGTAGCACGACAAGAGGCTTATCTGATCCAGTGGTTGAGGCTGAAATCGGAAAATTTCTCGAGTGTTGGTGAACCGTGGGACGCCCAAGCATGGTTCAAAACCGTAGAGAGTACAATGGAGCTGCTGGATTGGCATGAACATGAGAAGATCAAGTGTGCATCATTCTGCCTTTCTGGGGATGCCAGAATGTGGTGGGAAAGGGTCAAGGCCAAGAGACAGGTGAACCAGATGACGTGGTCAGATTTCGAATTAGAATTCTTCGAAGAATTCTTCAATATGTGTGTCACAAGCAAACATTACGACGCGAGTTCACGGAATTCCGACAGGGCAACCTCTCGGTCAATAAAGCTGTGAAGAAATTTAACCGATTGGCTCGTCTATGCCCTGAGCTGGTTCGCACTGAGAAAGAAAGGGTCCGACTTATGTTGAAGATGTTGCAGCCCGAAATAGCTCTGAACGTGGCCGGCGGAGTTAACAGACCGCAGACTGCAGAGGAGTTGTTTAGTAGTACCCTACTCACCGAACATTACCTGAACAATATCAACCAACAAAGGAAGGCATTCAATGAAAGTAAGAATCAAGTTCACTCTGGGATTCTCGATTCGTTATCTTTCATTATCCCTAATGTTCCTTCCTTTTATTAACACTCAGGGGGTCAGAAACCTCAGAGTACCAACGCTAATTGGAAAGGAAACCAGGGTGGTAAACGGCAGCCATGGAACAACCCCCAAGGGGGCCCAGCAAATAAACAGTCCCGGTTTCCCCTGTGTGCTACATGCAGGAAAATGCACCTCGGGGAATGTCGCAAAGGTACGAGCCGGTGCTTCATCTGCGGAGTGGAAGGGCACATGGCCTCTTACTGTCCTACCAAGAACCAGGCACCTCCCCAACAGCTTGTTCAGTACCAGGGTGCACCCGCGAAATTACATTATATGCAAGCGGAGCCAGAGAGTACCCTGATGAGCCAAGAGAGATTGGAGGCCCCACCAACTATGCCGGATGCCAGGGTTTTCTCTATTACTAAGGAGGAGGATGCGAATGCTTCAACGATTGTCACAGGTCAGATACTTATTTACAGTCAGTATGCTACCGCATTATTTGATACTGGGGCAACGCACTCGTTCATCTCTACATTCTACACTAAGAAGATAGATATGTCTCCACAAGTTTTAAACTGCAAGTTCTTAACAACCCTGCCTTCGGGAGAAATATTGACATCCACTCACGTGCTGCGTGCGGTGCCAGTCGAAATTGCGGGAAGAGAACTGTACTGCGATCTGATAGTACTCGACATGCAGGACTATGATGTTATAATGGGAATGGATTTTCTGAGCAAATACGATGCTTCTGTCGAGTGCCGTAAACAAAGGGTGGTCTTTCAACCCGAGGCAGATTCTACGTTTGAATTTATCGGAGAGCCAAGGAAAAGAACCGGGAAATTCTTATCGACTCTCAAAGCACGGAAGATGTTAGACAAGGGATATACTGGTTTTCTAGCACATGTGGTTGACGCAGGTCAAACAAAGGATCAGAAGTTGGAAAATGTCAGAGTTGTATGCGAGTACCCAGAGGTATTCCCGGATGAATTACCGAGGTTAGCTCCTGATAGAGAGGTGGAATTCGAGATCGAATTAGTTCCTGGTACTAACCCGATCTCCAAGGCACCCTACCGTATGGCGCCGATTGAATTAAAGGAACTTCAAGAATAGCTACAGGAGTTGCTCGATAAGAGACTTATTCGCCCTAGTCATTCCCTATGGGGAGCTCCGGTACTGTTTGTGAAGAAGAAAGACGGATCTATGCGAATGTGCATAGATTATCGAGCACTGAACAATGTAATGATCAAGAACAGGTATCCCCTTCCGAGGATAGATAACCTGTTTGACCAATTAAAGGGAGCCACCGTTTTCTCGAAAATCGATCTGAGGTCTGGTTATCATCAAGTCAAAGTAAAACAGGATGATATCCCGAAGACGGCCTTCCGAACAAGGTACGGGCATTTTGAGTTTGTTGTCATGCCCTTCGACGTGACCAATGCTCCTGCTATGTTTATGGACCTTATGAATCGGGTATTCTCGTCTTTTCTCGACAAATTTATAATCGTCTTCATCGACGATATCCTTATTTATTCGAGAGACCAAGAAGAGCACGCCAAGCATCTGAAGATAGTACTACAGACTCTTCGGGAAAAATAACTGTACGCCAAGTTCTCCAAATGTGAGTTCTGGCTTGACCAAGTGGGCTTTTTGGGCCATATTATTTCCAAAGATGGGGTTATGGTAGACCCAACAAAGATTGAAGCTGTGAATAACTGGAGTCGGCCGAGGAACGCCAGCGAAATCAGAAGTTTTCTTGGGCTGGTGAGCTATTATCGGAAATTTGTGGAGGACTTCGCAAGAATTGCATCCCCTCTAACAGCTCTCACCCGGCAGGATAAGAAATATGAATTGATGGAAAACTGCGAAAGAAGTTTCTTGGAGCTAAAAAGGAGACTTACAAGTGCTCCAATTTTTACCCTTCCGGAAAGTAACCAGGGCTTCGACATGTATAGCGACGCCTCCCGACTGGGACTTGGAGCTGTGCTTATACAGAATGGTAAAG
Organism: Boesenbergia rotunda; assembly: GCA_024364735.1. Classification (NCBI taxonomy): domain Eukaryota; kingdom Viridiplantae; phylum Streptophyta; class Magnoliopsida; order Zingiberales; family Zingiberaceae; genus Boesenbergia; species Boesenbergia rotunda. Next base: position 1,018,263 of record JAGFNQ010002659.1, read on the forward strand.
TCATTGCCTACGCCTCTAGGCAACTTAAAGAACATGAACAGAATTACCCCACCCACGATCTGGAATTGGCCGCTGTAGTCTTCGCTCTTAAGATATGGAGGCATTATCTGTATGGAGCGCAGTGTAGGATTTATACAGACCACCAGAGCCTGCGGTATTTCTTCACTCAGAAAGACCTAAATATGAGACAACGCCGGTGGCTGGAGTTGGTAAAGGACTATGACTGCGAGATCTTCTACCATCCAGGGAAGGCAAACAAAGTGGCCGATGCACTCAGCCAGAAGTCAAGTGCCACCTTGATGTCCATATCTAGATTACCCCGACCACTCGAAAGGGAAATTATGAAGTCTGGGGTCGAGGTCATCTCCGGATGGCTTTCTACCATGACATTATCACCGACGCTGTTCGAGGACATATTGGACAAACAAGATGGTGATCCGAGTCTTCGGAGAGTCAAGCAGGAGATCCTAGAAGGAAAGGGTGATGGTTTTCATATCGCCAACGGGGGAGTACTCTATCTTAGGGATCGTCTATGTATTCCTAATGATCCGGAGCTGCGGAGAGCGATATTAGTAGAAGCTCACGAAACCCCTTATTCGATGCATCCGGGATCCACCAAGATGTATCAAGATCTGAAAGAGAAATTCTGGTGGTCCGGTATGAAGAGAGATGTGGCTCAGCATGTTGGCACTTGCCTGACCTGCCAATGAGTGAAGGCAGAGCACCAGTGACCCGGAGGAGTTCTGCAGCCACTTCCGATTCTGGAATGGAAATGGGAAGATATCTCTATGGATTTTATTTCAGGACTTCCCAAGACTACAAATGGATATGATGCGGTATGGGTAATTGTGGACAGGTTGACGAAGTCTGCTCATTTCCTAGCAATCAAGATGACTTATTCGATTGAGCAACTAGCTCAATTATATGCTAAGGAGATAATTAGACTTCATTGAGTTCCCAAGACCATCATCTCAGATAGGGATGGTCGCTTTACTTCACATTTTTGGGAGTGCGTCCAGAAGTCCCTCGGCACTAAATTACGATTCAGTACAGCTTTTCATCCTCAGACCGATGGGCAAACTGAACGAGTGAATCAAGTGCTGGAAGACATGTTACGGGCTTGTGCCCTGGATTTCAAAGGGAGTTGGTGTCGATATCTATGTTTAGCGGAATTCGCCTACAATAATAGCTACTAAGCTACTATCGGCATTGCACCTTATGAAGCTTTGTACGGGAGGAGATGTAGGTCTCCGATCTGTTGGTATGAAGGCGGTGGAAAGAAGGCGATGGGGCTCACGACGGATCTCATCGACGACACCACCCGAGCTATACAGAACATTCGACGACGGATAGAAGCTGCTCAGAGTCGGCAGAAGAGTTATGTAGATGTCCGGCGTAGGCTACTGGAATTCAATATTGGAGATCTGGTATTCCTCAAAGTAGCTCCTATGAAAGGGGTAACGAGATTTGGGAAGAAAGGGAAACTGAGTCCGCGTTATGTGGGACCGTATCCGATACTGCAAAGAGTCGGCAAGGTAGCATATGAGCTAGAGCTGCCTCCAGAGATGTCGGCTATCCATAACGTGTTCCATGTGTCAATGCTCAAGAAGCATGTTCTAAACATAGATCAGGTGATTGAGCCACAGACAATACAAGTTCAGGATGACCTAAGTTTTGAAAGCCGACCTATTCAGATCTTGGATCGAGAGATTAAAAAGCTAAGGAACAAGGAGGTACCCTTAGTCAAGGTCCTATGGCAAAGTCAAAGGTTCGAGGAAGCTACCTGGGAACGCGAGGACGAGATGAGACGCAAGTACCCGGAGCTATTCTAAGTTCGAGGACGAACTTTCACGAGGTATGGGGGATTGTAATGACCTAGAAAATTTTCTCAATATTTTCTTTAAAAATATTGACCATGCCTAGATAGATTCTCGAGGAACGTAGGGACACTAGTGTAAACCTTAGTATGATGCTCTATGATTTTCGATATAGAATAAGAAGCTAGGTGCTAATAGGTCTTACATGGGTTTTTCTAGTACCATGGTTATTAGTGGATTCTAGGTAGAATTTAATATAAATAAAAATGGGTTTTAATTAGGAATATTAGCATGATTATGGGTGGGCCTTAAGGGAATTTTTGAAAAAAAAAAAAATAAAGTGCATGCACCAAGGATTGAACCTTGGACCTAGGATAACACCATGCATGTACTAACCAATTCACCTAGCAAGGGAGTGCTAGGAGAGAATGAAGTGAATTTTTGTTAAGGCTAAAGGAAGTGAAGAGTCACCATGAGAGGAGGCACCATGTCTCTTCACTTGCCCCCTCTTCATTGTGTATAAATGAGAGGGATGATAACTTAACACTTAAGATAGTTATTCCTCTTCTCTTCATCCACCAAGCCTCTCCTCTCCTTCTTCTTCCTCCTTCTAGCCGAACCCCATAGGAGGGTTCTCCCTTGGGGAAAAGTTCACAAGAAGGCCTCTCCTTCAAGATCCAAGGCTTTTTACAAGGTTACAAAGGCTAGGGGTGGTCAAGGGACAACAATGTCTTCATGCTCCTCCCTATCTAAGGTCTATAACCAAGATAAACCAAGGTAAGACCCCCTCACCCGTGGTATGATAGCTTCCAAGTTGTTTGTCATGATCTAAGTTCTTGTTGGCATACTATGTTGAGAAATCCATAGTTAGGGCTTGTGAAGGTTTCGGCCAAGCAAGTTTTTGGGGCTAAAATCATATTGAAAACCCCTATTATGTTTCCTAATGTTTACTCATGATAAGTTAAGCATAAAAGTATGATTTTGGAAATTTTGTAGCACCCTAAAACCCCTTTAGGGTTTCGGCCACCATCAAGGTACCATGGCTAGGTTTAAACTTCAACCCTTCAAGCATGATTAGTATGTTTCCTATGATATCATACGGGTAATAATGGTGATTTATATGAATTTTTCCTATGGGCTTATTACCCTTCTAGGGTTTCGGCCAATACATGGTTTAGGTCTAGGACTTAGGGTTAAATCCAATCAAGGGTTCAAATGATTTTCTATGGCATGATATGTAGTATATTGGATGTTAATCATGACCTATGTGAATTTTCCATGGACCCATGGTCCTTTAGGGTTTCGGCCAAGTCCCTAATATAGGGCTTGGATTGGGTTAAGGTCTCAAGGATGCGTGTTTATAGGTTACTATAATGTAAGTGTATGGTTAAGCATGATGTAAGGGTCTTTATGTTACCAAACCCTAGCTTTGTGTGTTATGCAATATGACTTTGTATGTTAGGTTCTATGTTATGTTTTACTCATGAATACTTAGGTCATATACCATGAACATGTGTAATTGATGTAGGGGTATGTTATGTTAAATAGAATAATGCATGTAGGAGGTGAAATGCCTATAATAGATATGTGTGTATGAAGGTCTATGCATGTTTTATGATGAATGTCATGAACCTAAGTAGTATGCATCATGTTTATATGTAATTTACCCATGCATGCTCTATGATGGATACTAGGATTATGTATGCTAGATGAAATGTACCATGTATGAAATGTATGTTTATCTTATGTACCATAATCATGCAAGCTTTATGAACCAAGATAATGTTTATGCCTGGAGGCATGATTATGTATGTATGTCATGTTTTTATGAATAAAAGAAGATGGATGAAGATGATGTTTATGCCTTAAGTACGAATGATAAGTATGAATGATGAAGGCATAATGATGTTATGAAATAAGTATAAATGATGAAATGCCAAGCATGTTTATGTCATGCTTCATGTAACAAGATTATGTTATGTCCTAAGATATGTCAAGTATGAATGATGAAGCATGCATAGTTATTTTACTTTATGAATGGGCTTGTACCGGACCGAAATAAGGGTCCAAGGGATGGGCACCTTAAGAACGTCTCGGTTCTGGACTACCGTAGCTGTCCACGGTTCTGGGACTACCGTAGCTGTCCAACAGGGATGGGCACCTTAAGAATGCCTCGGTTTTTGGAACTACCGTAGCTATTCCTACCCTAGTAGGTCGAGGCTAGCTACCTCATATTTACTTAGGGATACGCGCTTATGATGTATGTATGTGGTACAAACCGGGGACCCCAATGATGTTATGATTATGTTTAAGTATTTAAAAGTATGATTTTAAATTAAGCATCCTTATGTATATGCATTTGACTCATGCATCCATTCATGTTATGCATTATGCCATGATAAGTATGTTTCATGCTCCTGTATATTAAGAATTATGTCATGATAAGTATGTTTTATGCTTATGCTTATGTTAAGACTGTGCTTATGCCCATACTAAGAATTATGTCATGATAAGTATGTTTTATGCTCATGTATATTAAGAATTATGTCATGATAAGTATGTTTCATGCTTATGTATATTAAGAATTATGTCATGATAAGTATGTTTCATGCTCATATATGTTAAGAATTATGTCATGCTAAGTATGTTTTAGGTTTATGTTTATGTTAAGAATCATGCTATGTTAGTTGTTCATATGCTTATGATTTACGACAAGACTATGTTTATGTTTTATGTTCAGAATTATGTTATGTCAAATGCTTTATATATTTATGTTTAAGTGACGTATGGTTTTAGTGAGTAGGAAAGGGTCTTACTAAGTCTATGTGCTTATAGTCTTATTTTCCTCGTACCGCAGATTAAGCAAGAGGTTACTAAGGGAAGCAGTAGGAGGGGCAAGAGCATGTGTGTGTGTGGCGGTGACATGGCAAAGGATTCTTTTATTTACACATATCGCATGTCTTAGGTTTTGAAATGCCTCCTTAGATTCTATGCTATGCTTATAATGGTTATGCCTAATGAATGACGTAAGACTCATGATGTTTATGGATAAGTTACTCGCTACTTATAATGATTATGAATAAGTTAAGGGATGGTTATATCATGATGATATGCCTATCGTTAATATGCTAAGTCTAATGACACCAGGTTCATGAATAACAATTTAGGTATGTATAGATGATTCATGTATTAGTTGCATGGTTAAAAGCATGTGTAGAAAAAAAAATTATTCCGCTGCATTAAGATGTTTTATATGTACATGTATGATTAGCGTAACGCCGCTTCCTCGCCACACCATAAGGTGTGGGAAAAAAAGGCGGGCGTTACAGGATCGGTCACCAGACCGATCCACGACAGGGAGTTCGTGCCAACTGCCTGATCGATCACCAGGCCGATCCAGCCAAGGCCAACTCCACCATAAGTCAAGAGAACAGGCTTCCTAGCCTTCTCTGACTCGTGCTCAGTCCCCCAGACTAAGACTCCGTGCCCAGCTTCACTCACTGGGACTTCGTTCAACCTAGCTTCCCAAGCTAGGACCTGGCTTCACTCACCAGGGTTTCAGTCAACCTAGCTTCCCAAGCTAGGAACTGGCTTCACTCACCAGGGTTTCAGTCAACCTAGCTTCCCAAGCTAGGACCTGGCTTCACTCACCAGGGTTTCATCCGGGAAGCTAGGACCTGGCTTCACTCACCATGGTTTCATTCAACCTAGCTTCCCAAGCTAGGACCTGGCTTCACTCACCAGGGTTTCACCTAGTCCCACTAGGTCTTTTTCCATGCCAGCGTGCGATCTCCCAGATCCACCTGGACTTCACCTAGTCCCACTAGGTGTGCCTAGTCCCACTAGGTCTTTTCCCATGCCAGCGTGCGATCTTCCAGATCCACCTGGACTTCACCTAGTCCCACTAGGTGTGCCTAGTCTCACTAGGTCTTTTCCCATGCCAGCATGCGATCTCCCAGATCCACCTGGACTTCACCTAGTCCCACTAGGTGTGCCTAGTCCCACTAGGTCTTTATCCGAATTCACCCAACCAAACTTAAATCGTTGTCAACACCAAAACAACAATCGGGCCAGACTACATCAACAATCTCTCCTTTTTTGTTGTTTCACAACCCCGATTTAAGTTTAGGTATTAGATCAATTTAAATCCACTTAATTATCGTAAGGGAATCAAGATCCTCTCCCTACACTGATTAACCCTAAACTTAATCAACCATTCTCTCCCCCTTTGTCAAACATCGAAAAGGGTATAGTTATTAAGTTTAAACACACCTCCCCCTTAACCGAGGGTCTCTCCCCAAACCCAAAATGATCAAAAGATAATTTTTGAATTGCACATGACAACATATACAGAAAAATATCATGGTCAACATATATATGTTTCATATGACAAGCAAGTAATACAACTTCATCAGACTGAAGATTGATATAAAAAAAATTTTGATTTATCTATGGACGATCAGCTTTCAGAAAAATATCTGTAATTCCGAATCGTTCAAGATCAGACTACATTAACAATTGAAATCCCATAACAGGGGTGTAGACTTCATCGACATTCGATATTTCAGAAAAATTTCTGAACCATGGTTTGGGTTTCTTGACTGGAAATTATTCCTCATCAAGGAGCAAGAGATCAAGAGACATGATTCAAACAACCCGTTCATATAATTTTCAAAAAAAATTCAACACGGGTTTGTATCGAATCAGTATTAAACTTGCTCCAAGTATGATTAGGATGTTTCAATTGTACTTGGTTTGTATCAGATTTGTTTGTATCAATATAATCAGCAATCTGATACAATTTGATGAAAGGGGATCGGACTGAGGAGTTTTTGACCCAATCAGAGAATTTCCTGATCTGATCGGTCACCAGACCGATCAAGGTGAGTCCTGATCGGTCAGTGGACCGATCAGGTGTGATACAGAAGGTTTTCTGAAACTGATCAGTTTCAGAGACAGGTTTGTTTCAACTTTTTAACCATACCTAAACCCGAATTCAATTAGGTTTAATTTATTTGATCCTAAGAAGGGTTTCCCTTAACCAAAATATATTTCTCTACATTAACCAAGAAAAACATCAAGGGAAAATTTTGTTAAAACATCTTAAAACAAACAGGCATGTTCAGGTTTGTTTAATATATTAAGTCCTAGACCTTGATTCTGTTTGATACAAAAAAATCACTCAGTCATACAACATAAGCAGTGAATCTTGGAACTCAAGTTATTCGTTTGGTGATGCCTTGTGAGATTTTCAAAATGATCATCACAAACTATGTATTCATCTTGTTCTTAACCAAAATTTGCATGTCATAGATTAATGTTACTAACACATACAGTAACTCGTGGCATACTCGATCATGTTTACCAAACAAAACAACTTAAACTTGAGTTATTTAATCAAGTATTTCAAACATAACTGCTATTTTGATATTATGGCTAACTCCTAGATTTTCAGTAACCCATAAATTGCAACAATAAAACTAATCATCCTAAGTAATCCATGGTAAAAATAAGTTATGTGTGAACCTAAACCATTCATGTGATAAATTTTCTTTTCAAGACTTGTTGATCCATTTGGAACTAGTGTAACCTTGTGCATGGATAACAAATTTTCCTACTGCTCACAAATACAAATGAAGACAACCTAAAATTCATGTATCTACATTGTGTAGGGAATTCAAGTTCTCAATTGATTTAAATCTAATCACCTACATTCGAGAGGGAAAATCCATTTCTCATAGGTAGTGTATGATCATCCATTAAATGGGGAAATATTAGGCACATCCCTAACTAGGAATGGCTATGTGTTTGGAGCACCGAATATCAACCACCCATGTTGATAGATGCTCCCCCTCAATCACAGCTATACAATTCTAAAGATAGAAGTTTTAGATACATAATTTTGGGACCTAATGCATCAACAATGAGGGACTTAGGCACCCATGCCTTAGTCAATGTCTTTCTAGCTTTTTGAACGCTAAAATTATTTCGTGATCTAAATTGGGTTCTAGACATTAATGATACAAAAGTTAGTTCCTTAGGTCGGTAACTTATACCGGCCTTGTTATAAACCACTCTTTGTGAATTTACTATCATGTCTAATGTTTTAGAGCTAGTTGAAAACTTCTCAAGAATATTCTTGAGTTTTTCAACTTCACTCCTCAAGATCTTATTTTCATCCTCAAGAGCATTAACATGTAAATCATTGTTATCATGATCCTTAGATGTTTTCAATTTGTCTACTTCTAATCTCAATAACTTAGCCTTGTTCTTGGATCTTTTAAGCAAACTAGTTAGGCATGCGATGGTTCTATAGCACTTATCTAACCTGGGAGAGATTACCTCTTCATCATCCGAAGATGATGAAGGCGCAGTTGAGGAGCTACTCGCTTCGTCTTCACTCTCCTTGTTTGACTCTTCTAAGGCCACTAAAGTCACGTGACAGTGGGTCTTCTCCTCCTCCTTTTCCTTCTTCTTCTCGTTCTCGTTCTTCTTGTTGTCACCTGCCATTAAAGCAATACCTTTCTCCTTTGGACTTTTATTAGAGATCTCATGTAGTTCCATTTCACAAAATAGATCTTCTAACTTAACAAAAGATAAATCCTTGGAAACCTTGTAAGCATCCACCATGGAGGACCACAAGGTGTTCCCAGGGAAAGCTTTGAGAACATACCTTATAAGATCTCGGTTCTCTACCTTCTCATTTATGGAGTGTAGACCATTGAGGATCTCCTTGAATCGTCCATGGAGTATACTTACAGTTTCATCTTCTTCCATGGACAGCTTTTGAAGTTAGCTGAGAAGGAGGTCCTTCTTGGCTGTCCGGGTTTCATGCGTTCCTTCATGAAACTCAATGACCTTGTTCCAGAGGTCCTTGGTAGTGGAAAAGGGGCCGACTTTGATCAACTCTTCCTTGGTCATCCCACATTGTAGGGTAACCACAGCTTTGGCATCGGCTTCCCCTTTTTGAATCTGTTCAGCCGACCAACTTGAGAACTCGAGCTCTTTTCCTTCAGCATCTCTTGGAAGGATGAAGTCCTCCTTCACAGCAAACCACATATTAATGTTGGTCTTCAAATAATACTCCATCTTCGATCTCCAATATTGGAAATCAGTGTCGTCGAAGAATGGAGGTCGGCTAGTGCTGAACCCTTCTCTCAAAGCCATCGTTGTTGTAAGCTCTCAAATGTTAAGCCGTTTGAACAGAGCCACAAACTCTGATACCACTTGTTGGTGCTTGGATGGCTAGAGAGGGGGGTAAATGTAGCGAAACACAAAACGTAGCTCTTTTCAAAGTTTCTGCACTTTGATGGTTAGCAGCGGAAGCAAAAACAAAAGCAGAAACAAAATAGTAGAAATTAAATAGACAATCACAAACGCTAACGAGGAGGATTTATAAGATTCGGGGATAGCTTGCCCTTACTCCTTGGCGTGCCCGTGAGGTGAGTGATCCCTTGATCGTCGATAGATCAAGCCACAGAGAATCCGGATAAAATAGCACCTCCTTCTCGTTGGAGAAACCTCTCCACAGCAAGTCTCAACAGAGTATATGGAATGAAAAGCACAGAGACAATAAACACACTTACAGAGCACAATGAACACAGACGGAAACACTTCACCAAGCTCACCCAGCACAACTCTCACGCAAGAGCTCCCAGCTCTTCGTGTCTGCTTGCTGATGGACTCGCCAAGTTCTCCTCTGCTTCAAGGTGCTCAAGTTGCAGAAGCTTCAAAGGATGCTCAAGAGTATGCTTCAAGGTGCAGTATGATCGAGAGTTCAAGTCACGTCTTCTCTTCTTCACCAGCCAACACTTAACCTGCTGCCCTTCGCCAGGTCACCAGACGCTCCTCTGCAGCTCACCAACTGCTCATCTACAACAGCCCAGCTACCCCTGACCTCTTCTAGACTCCCTCCAGTTGAGCCTCAGGTCAGCTTCCCAGCCGTTCGCCAGAAGACAGAAAACGTTGTATCCTGTGAGAGCAAACAGGCAAACCTGCTGTAGCGAAAGCCTCCGTTTGACTCTCCTTGTGTAATCCTGAGTTACCTGCACACTTAGCAGTTGTTTAGCACAACAAATCAATAGAGGATCAATTATCAGACGATCAGAGCAGATATCAGTAGTGTATCAGTAAAAATCAGGACGCGATCAGAACTCTTACAGCGTATTTTGAATTAAAGTTCAGCTTCTGATCGGTCACAAGACGGATCAGAGAGAACCCTGATCGGTCACCGGACCGATCAGGATAGGCTCAGACCGATCAGGTTCTAGCCTAATCGGTCCCCAGTGAGAAACCTGGGATCGGGAACTCATCTATGATCGGTCACCCTGACCGATCAAGTACTGGGGATCGGTCACCAGACCGATCCAACAGGTGAGGACAGATCCTTCAGCTTTGCATCCCACGCCCCCTGATCGGTCACCTGACCGATCAGGTTGTGCCCTGATCGGTCTGGGGAATGATCAGGTCACTCCCTGATCGATCAGGCTCCAGTCTGATCGATCCAGGTGAGAACCTTGCGACAATTTGATCGGTTACACTGATCGATCAAGGTTCTCTGATCGTTCACCAGAACGATCTGAAGCCACACAGAGGCTGAACCAAAAGCTTCTGTTCTCTCCGTGATCGGTCACCAGACCAATCAGACTCCTCTGGATCGGTCACCAGACCGATCCACGACAGGGAGTTCGTGCCAACTGCCTGATCGGTCACCAGACCGATCCAGCCAAGGCTAACTCCATCATAATTCAAGAGAACAGGCTTCCTAGCCTTCTCTGACTCGTGCTCAGTCCCCCAGACTAAGACTCCGTGCCCAGCTTCACTCACTGGGACTTCGTTCAACCTAGCTTCCCAAGCTAGGACCTGACTTCACTCACCAGGGTTTTAGTCAACCTAGCTTCCCAAGCTAGGACCTGGCTTCACTCACTAGGGTTTCATCAAACCTAGCTTCCCAAGCTAGGACCAGGCTTCACTCACCAGGGTTTCATTCAACCTAGCTTCCCAAGCTAGGACCTGGCTTCACTCACCAGGGTTTCACCTAGTCCCACTAGGTGTGCCTAGTCCTACTAGGTCTTTTTTCATGCCAGCGTGTGATCTCCCAGTTCCACCTGGACTTCACCTAGTCCCACTAGGTGTGCCTAGTCCCAATAGGTCTTTTCCCATGCCAGCGTGCGATCTTCCAGATCCACCCGGACTTCACCTAGTCCCACTAGGTGTGCCTAGTCTCACTAGGTTTTTTCCCATGCCAGCGTGCGATCTCCCAGATCCACTTGGACTTCACCTAGTCCCACTAGGTGTGCCTAGTCCCACTAGGTCTTTATCCGAATTCACTCAACTAAACTTAAATCGTTGTCAACACCAAAACAACAATCGGGCCAGACTGCTTCAACACTCCTCCCTTGGCTCTTGTCCCTTCGTGACTTTAGCTGACTATTCACCAGCAGCCTTGACTTTTGCCTTCGCGCCCTCTTCATATTCGGCCCTCGTCCCTCGGATGCACACAAGCCTCCAGCTTGTCTCCATGTCATCCTTCACGTACACCTCGAAGTCCGTGCCCCTCGGGGTCATCATCCCTGCTATATCAAGGTCCCTCGGGTGTACACAAGCCTCCAGCTTGTCTCCATGCCACTCTTCACCATACCGAAGCCGTCCAGCTAAGTCAATATGTGTAACCTGTACAACCTGCACACTCAACATACACATATTAAAACACAAGGGAAACCTAACTTAAACCCTTTGCCCAAACATCAAAACACATGGTCACTCCGGACCATAGATTACCTCAACAATCTCCCCCTTTTTGATGTTTGGCAATACGTTTAAGTTAGAAAAAATAAATAGTAATAAATAGCAACAACAGTGCTAAACAAACAACTAGACTTACATTGACAAGACTCCACCTTGGACTTACACCGCCAATGCATATGCAATGCAAACATGGATCCTATCCCAAGGCATCCCACACCTAACTTCCCCCAAGTTAGGAATTTTCACCAAAACGGGTTTTTTAAAACCTATCCCAAGGCTCCCCCTACATTGGACTTACAAAGGTTTTTTAAGAACCTCTCCAAGGTTCCCCTTATGCCAAGAATGGAGCAACAATGCTCCCCCTTCACCTAGGCTCACCCTAGACCTAGGATTTCTTGCAAAGGTGTGTTTGGTTTCCCAAATTAAACCCAACACTTCTCCCCCTTTGCCTAAATCAAAAAGACTCCAACAATATCTCAATTATTGGATCTTTTAATCTCTAATGATCATAAACAATGTGTACTAGCCCCCCATATACTTGTTTTACATCATTTGAACCACTTCCCAACTGCTGATACAAAACTCAGCTCTGACCAGTCGACTGCCTACTAGGGCAGTCGACTGATACTCTGAAAATCAGAATTTTAGCTTTTCTGGCCAAATTCAAAAATGTGCCAGAAATTCCATAAATCTCCAAAAATTTCTAAATTTTGTGGAGAAGTTTGTGGTACCCATACCTACTTGGGAAAAATACATTCCAAAATGTATCTATCATCATTCTCAAGTTTGACACAAAACTCAAAACTAGCTAAAAGGTTCACTTAAATCTTGACCAAAAGTCCTAGTTTTGGTTTCCCCTTGATGTCTCTGCTCATACCAATCCACAATGTATCCATAGCATTGATTTATATGAGATTTACACATCAAAAACTAATTTTCATGCATTATGACCAAAATGTCATATTTTCATGCATGAAACCTAAATCTAACGTGTCAAAACCTAAGAATTGAGACTCAAGTCCGTCTCCAACTCTTTTGGCACACTCCATGGTCTATCTAGACCTTTAGGAGCACCCCTCCCAAGATCTATTCACCACATATCCCAAAGGCTCCTAGAGCTCCCCCTTGAGCTCTTAGCCTTAGCCACCTCCCTAGGCGACTCAACAAACACTAGACCACACCGGTGTTCCCCCGGTGACTCTTAGACTACAAACTCAACCCTCTTAACCTTGGACCCCTTGTCCTTAGTTAAGACCTTTTTCTTCCCTTTAAATGGCATTCCCTTGCCATTTTTGGACTGCCCCTTCTTGCCATAATCATATGCTACCCTAGCATATTTATTTTCATTGGCATGGAGACCTTAGACCGGTATCCTAACCCCGATCTATCATTGTTGCGGTTTAGACCACCCAACACCATATCCAAACCCTTAGATCTAACCGTGAATCTCTCTAGTGTTTTCTCTAACCTATCAAGCTTTTCCCTTAAAGCTTGATTTTTCCTTTCTAGGTTCATAAACCTAGAATCCACATGTCCACCTTGGACATTCCTAGATCTACCTATCTTCCTAGGCATATTCTCCCTTTCTTGGGATTTTTGCCTTGATCCTTAGGTCCTAAAGTCTTGGGTTTATCATGATGCATAGTTTTTCTAGGTTTTTGATCCACAATGCAAACCATACTCCTATCATGATATTTAAATCCTAAATTATAGATGGGTAAATAATTTACACTATTTTTAGCATGCATGGAGGAACTTAAATTTGAATTACATTTAAATTTAAGATTAGGGATCATTTCCCTTACCCTTGTAGCTCCCCCCTTGATGTGAGCTTCTTTTCTTCTCCCTTTCTTCTTTCTCCCATCTTCTTAAGTGCTCCATTTTCTTGAACTCTTTACTCCTTAAGCACTTTGTGTGGTAGTGTCCTAGTTCACCACATGTGAAGCATCGAATCTTCTTTCTTTTCTTTTGAGCTTCCTCATTCCTACAACCCATGTCAGAATTTAAATGAATTGAGATGAATTTAGGGTTTACCTCATCTTTCTTACCCTTTGGACACTTGTCCTTGTAGTGCCCCTTTTTGTTGCACCCAAAGCATACAATGTGGTCTTTAGTCCTTGCTTTGGTAGAGATAGGAGCTTCTTCTTGCTCCGGTATGGATGAGGGTCTCTCCTCCCCTTCAATTCTTGAATTTGAGACCTCTTCTTCTTTTCTTGAAGAAGTGGATGATTCTTCAACTTCTTTTTCCTCCTCTTCGGATGTTGAACTTCTCTCCCCATCCGATTGCCCCTTTTCCTCTTCTCTTGATGACGTAGAGGATTTCTCACTTGATTGTTCCTCCTCTTAGGCTCTTGAGCTCACTTCCTCGTGTTCTTCCACTAATTGACCTCGTGTAAGGGTTTCATGAACTTCTTCTATCTTTTTTCATAGATCATGTGCATTCTTATATACCCCTACACTACTCAAAACATGGTTAGACAAAATATTAATCAATGTACCAATTACCTTTTCATTTTCCCTAGATTGATTTTGTTGCTCTTGATTCCAATATTTAGGCCTAAGCTTCTTCTCATGCTTATCATTTGGAATTTCGAATGGCTCTTCAAGCGCAATCCTAAGGTCCCACTCCATTCCGAACCATGTTTCTATCCTTGTCTTCCAATATCTGAAATCTTTATGGTCGTAGGGGGGTGGAGTGTAGATGTCATCCCCTAGCTTATCTTCCATCATTTTCCCTCTAGATTTCTTGCTCCTTTGGCGGTTAGTCCAATAAGAGCGGTCCTTCACTCTGATACCACTTGTTTGATCGTTGATGGTTGCTAAAGGGGGGGGGTGAATAGCACTTTTCGGTTCTTCTACCTACGTTGTTAGTGTGCGTAAGCAGAAATAATAATAATAAACACAAACAACGCTAACAATACCTATTTACGTGGTTCGAAGATGAAGACTCCTATTCCACTACAGTTCGTGAGATGGACGATCCCTCGATCCTTTGGCGGATCACTCCACGGATGCCCTCCGGCTAGCTCATGTAGCTCCTTGTGGGTGGAGAAACCTCACCACAACACCAAGTACACCTCTGAGCTCTCAAGACTACTAACAAGCCTTAACCAAGCTTGTTTCGTCAAGAGCTCTCAGCCCAAACCGAGTTCTCTTAAATAGAACTCAAGGCTGAAACTCACGCTGGCAATCGACTGCTCCCAGGGCAGTCGACTGGTCTCGGGTCAGAAACCTTCTGTATGTTTCTGTGCTTGCTGGCAGTCGACTGTTATATTCCCATGTCGACTGCCCAACTTACAAACACACTCCTACTCACTTCGAAGACCCTCCTCCTCACGTGCCTTCAGGGACACTCCCTTGGCTTGCCCCTTGAAGTCCTCTTTCACTGTCTATCGTCCCTCGGATGCGCACACAAGCCTTCCCTTGGCTTGCCTCCATGTCACCCTTCACGTGTGCCCTTGAAGTCCAGTTCCCGACTTGCCCTTGGAGTCCTCCTCCCTCGGCTCTTGTCCCTTCGTGACTTTAGCTGACTCTTCACCAGCAGTCTTGACTGTTGCCTTCGCGCCTTCTTCATCTTCGGCCCTCGTCCCTCGGATGCACACAAGCCTCCAGCTTGTAGTTCGTGCCCCTCGACTCATCATCCCTGCTATATCAAGGTCCCTCGGGTGCACACAAGCCTCCAGCTTGTCTCCATTCCACCCTTCACCGTACCGAAGTCGTCCAACTAAGTCAATATGTGTAACCTGTACAACCTGCACACTCAACATACACATATTAGAATACAAGGGAAACCTAACTTAAACCCTTTGCCCAAACATCAAAACACATGGTCACTCTGAACCATAGATTGCCTTAACAATCTACAATGCAAAGTAATTGGACTTCATGCATGTACTAATGTAAACAGGCACCTAGTGTAGTTGTGATTCTCTTTTTAAAATGAAGATGTTCATATAAAGAAATTCATGTCTTTCAGTATACACATCTTACACGCATGACCCGTGTGGACTGTTGCACGCCCCCTATAAAGGAGTCCCCTTCCCCTGGAGCACACATCTTTGGTTGAGGGCTTGCCCGTTTGACCTTAGGGAAGGGTTCTCCCCTCTAAAGAAGACCCTACAGCCATCGTCGTCGCCTCCATCCACAATGCATCCACCTCCGGAGCAAGGAGATCCTCCAAGAAGACCTACACTGCATTGATAAGCATTCTTATCACTCTCTATCTTTATTTAGGGTTATAGATGCTTTATTTCTTGTCTTCTTGTTGTATTCTCCTTGTGATATAGTAGATTCTTCGTATTTAGGATGTAAGGAGTAGCTATAATGTGATGATGTTGTATGAACTATGAATTTGAGTATTTTTTTATTCAATGAAGTGTTCATGACTTGTTCTATGTGTATTGCGCCTTATATGTGTTTGATGAAATGCGTGTGTGATGAATACATATAGTTGTGAGGGTTTGACCGTCACATAGGGGAAATGCCCGAGATTGTATGATCGGGGAGCCCTTCATGATAGAGGGTTACCTTTAATTGGACATCTCGGGCATTGCCTCAAAATGAAGATCAACCCTTTTGCAAGAGATTAGCTAATAATACTTAATGAATTTCTCTCTATCTCATGTTAGGAAGTGTTTGACATAATCTAGAGACGTATAACCGAGGGAGCTTTAGTGATAGAGGCTACCTTTAACTGGACTCTCTAGGTTACTTACTCTACTTAATAACATTAGATGGCTAAGAGGGAAGCCACTGATAAAAAGACACAACTACTGAGAGTGCCCGAGAACTTGCATATGTAATGGAATCTAGATAGTTATATGCCATCACACTCATATCCTATATCAATCATCCTCTTCATGTGCAGGTCTTGAACAATACAATAAGATGGATAAAAAGATACAGAATAGTTGTGAACTTTTGTTAACTGGATTATAAACAGTAAACTAACAGAAAAATTAGGTGCAAAAAGAACATTTTCAAGAGTGATATTTGCGATGGGCTTGACAACACCTCCTTTCATAATCGGAGAATAAGTACCATTGGTTAGACGAACAGGGGATAAAGATGAGGAAACAAAAGAGGAAGAGAAAATAAACTTGTTACCAGTAATATGAACAGACACACTGAAATCCAGAATCCAAGACTTATCACAAGACACGACAAATGCATCTGGAGAGAATGAGGTAGCTGTGGCAGAGAGAATGCTAGCAGAAGAGCAAAATAATTTCTCATAATCAATACGAGAAATAGAGACCATATCTTCATGATTGTCAGGGTCTAGTAATGGAGTTATAGTTCAGTAGATGCATTATTAGCCTATTTAGGTTTACTAAACTTGCCCAATACTTCTCGGAGACATGGTTGGAACAACCACAATGAACACACAAATGACTATTCTTAATTGTATCAGTTCCATGACCATGACCATGTCCACTATTACGACCAGGACTGTGAGGATGAGAAAAAATCGGTGTTAGGATGACCCATGGTCACATGAAAAACCCGAGATAAAACATTTGATAATGTGGGAATGTTATCACTTGCTAACAGATTATCTCTAACCATTCGTAGAGTGGAATCCAAATCAGATAGGAACTTTGCAATCAAGAATTCTTACGACCGATTCTTTCGAGTCTGAGCATCACAAGACAACAGATGATATAACAAAATTTCATCAGTAACCCCCTTAAGAGTAGTAAAATAGTTATTAATTAATTAAACATTCTGGCGAAGAGAGAAGAACTTTTCATATAATTCGAAAACTTGAGAAACATTCTTATCATTCAAATATATGCCCCGTAAGGCATCCCACATCTCCTTGGCAGTTTTCACAAACATAACATTAGTGCTCATAGACTCTTCCATGTCGTTGAGAAGCCAAGCCAAAATAGAATAATCATCTGAAACCTAATTTGAATATTTTGGATCTTTAGGGTCAAGAGGGTTAGATAGAATATGTTTTTTCTTCTTGTGAGAACCTAAGAATAATTCAAATGAACGTGACCTCAAGAGATAGTTGGTCTCATTCAATTTAACAGTGGTAGCCAAATTAGGTTTAGAATTTAAGGACTCATCATTAGGAGGAAATCAAATGTAGAACTTGAGTAGTAACAGATTAGAGAAGTGATAGTTGATCCAGCAGTAGGCAGCGATAAGTCGCAATAGAAGGCGACAGCAAGGGACGTCAACGCTGAAATCGACAGTAAGGGACGTTGGTGTCGAAATCGATAGCAAGGGGAAAAAGTCAGAGAAGGAGAATTGACTCTAATACAATGTAAAAGAGAAAGAGATAATTTATTTTCATATTTTAATATGAATACAAGGAGGTATAGAGGATCTTTCAATTAAGGATTTTATCCGTGAAAGTATTTAATATCTTAATCTCTATAATCAAGCTCATAATGATCCTTATAATTAAGGATCTTATCCATGGAAGTATTCAACACATACAATCAAGGAGAGAGAATAGAGAATTTTAAAGGAAAAAGATAAAAGTTGTTGCATGCAGATGAGAAAGGAAAGAGAAAAAATTATTCTATACAGATGAGAGAGATTAAAATAATTGAGTTTTAGCCACATTAAATCACTCATGTCGGATGTCGTTCACAATTACACAGAAGGCGTCAGGCAAAATATCAAATTCACACATACACATATATATAGAGAATAGATCTACTATGGACTCCTTGCCACCCACTCATGCGCGATTCAACTCAAGGCGCCTCTAATAATTGGAGGTGCCTTGAGTATTTTTTTTTAAAAAAATACTAAGGCGTCTCGATTTCATACTTTTTTAAATCAATATTTTCTCACATAAATGTTAAATACATATAATATATCCTCTGAATAACTAAAATTTTTTATTTTGAATACTATAACTCAAGAGGGAAGATTGAATTCTAGAGGGAAAATCTTATTAGCTTAAACCCCCTATAACCCAACTCTAAATCTTAAAATTTTAAACGCTAAATATATATAATATACCCATTAAGTATCTAAAATTTTTTATTTCGAACATTATAACCCAAGAGGAAAGATTGAACTCTAGAGAAAAAATCTTATTGACTTAAATTTATTATAATTCAAGTCTTAAATCTTAAAATATTAAATTCTAAATATATTCTAAAAAATTTAAAAAAAAAAAAAAATAATCTATTTCATTCAATCTAAGATGTCTTGGATTGAATCACGATGCTCTAAATAGGTGGACAGTATCATGACCTATAGCATATCGAATCTGTGTATATATAATTAGACACTCAGTAAAAAAACTAAATGAAACGCACAGTGAATGACGTGACACTTTGCATGTACACGTTTGATTGTCGTTCGGACACCATCAGAGGCCTTGAGCCGTTGTTCCGAATCAAACTATATCCTGGGGGTATGATGAATCCGTCGAAGATCGTTATATATAAAATGTCACATTATTCATTGAGTTTTTTTTTTAAATTTTTCATTGAGCATATTATTATTATTTTTTAAATAAAATGAGATGAAATAGGTATAAGTCGAAAACCAACGGCAAAGGCGGCCTCGCATTTGAATACTTTCACTTGGATAAAAGAGCCCGCGGGGGGAGTTTTGCATTACTGACAAAAAGCTGTCTCCCTCTAAAGAATGTGACCTTTGCTTCACGTGGTCTGTTCCTTGTTCACGACTTCGTCTCGCTCTCTCTCTCTCTCTCTCGCACTGGATACTTTCCTTTACACTGTTTTGTTGACTCTGACCAGCTTCTGTGATCCCTGCTCTTCTTTATCGGTAGAAGGACCGCGGAAGGAAGAAAAACTAGATCTTTTCTCAGATCAATGTGCGCTTCCCATTCTTCGTCTCTCATTGCTGTTTATACCTTTAAAAAAACATTTCCCCCTTAAATGATCACGCTGTTTGGGTAAGGTTGTGATCGTTGCTCGCTCGGGAAGATTCTGCTTTAGTTTTCTGTTGATTTCATTTGCGCGATTTTTTTGCCTTGTCCGAGATCGCTCCTGTAGAAAAGCTTACATTTTGGCTTCTCCAACTGGTGAACGAACGATCTTGGTGCCGCTGGAGGAAGGATCTACATTTGCTTTTCTCCATCTGTTCTTGACCTGCTATGGGGTTCATCTCGAGAAACATTATCCCAGCGTGTGGAAACATGTGCGTTTGCTGCCCGGCGTTGAACCCTAGCTCTCAGCGCCCTGTGAAACGATACAAGAAATTGCTAGCTGAAGTCTTCCCCAAAAATCTCGTAAGCGTTCATTTGGAAAGTTTGCTATCCTCATGATCTCATTGGTTTGTTTCGGTGTAATAGACTGAGATTCGTCTCAATTCTGTTGTTGCATCTGCTTTCATTTCTCTATGTGCATGTTGGGTGATTCTTGAAATGTTAAATATTACCAGTCCATTTGCAAGTTTGAAAACCTAATTCCGTTTGCTGTTTCAGTTCATGCTGCATAGATGACATACAACCATTAAGGTGTCTACCTTTTTATATAATCGTTATTTTCATAAGATGGATGGTAGTCACAACCAAGAAATAGCTATTTACACTTCGAACGGCTTTCATATAATTGAAAATTAGATTAAATAGAAAGATATGAGATACATATATTTAGTGAATCTCAACGTATCTAGGAGAATGCAATTAAGCAAGCTTATCCCATTTAGTCAAGGTTATCATGAACGAGATAGTAAGGAATGGTGAGAGAACATAGGAATGGTCTGATGCTTCATTAGATTACAACTTAGAATTTTCCAGAAATTTGGGTTGCCTAGGCCATTATGAATCATAGTGTCATAATATCCTAAGGTTTGTATCATAACCTTTACATACATTCATCTATCTAGGAACTCTGGTCAACATTCTACATGGTATGAGATGAGGTACTGCGCTTCATTGATTTTGAATTTTAAGAGTTGAGAAAATTTCTCCAGTTGCTTTAACTTATTATTTGTATTCATGTTCTTAATAATTTTCACAAGAATATATGGCTAGATACTTTAAATTCGCAGGATGATCTTCCTAATGAAAGGAAAATCATGAAGTTATGTGAATATGCTGCTAAGAATCCACTTCGGATCCCAAAGGTTGGTACATTTGGTACAAAATCAAGTTTCTGATTCCTAACAGTCTGAAGAATTTGAATATTTAGTGAATCTGACCTTTCCTTGATAGATTGCAAAGTATCTTGAGCAAAGAGGTCACAAGGAATTGCGAAATGGGCATATCAATTTTGTAAAGATTATTACTGAAGTCTATAGCAAATTGCTTTACATATGTAAAGAACAAATGTAAGTTGTGACAACGCTTTGCCTGCTCAATCTAATTTATAATGTTTTTGTTTCTCAGAAAAGCTTATTATCTCTTTTATAGTAGCTCCAATAATGATTCAAGCCATTGCGCTCTTTTCTATCTTGTTGACCACAAATTTTGTTTCCAAATAAATATTTTTCTTTGAATTTGTATAAATTTCTTTGTAAAATTGTAAATTAATAATCTGATATTTATTCGTTAGAAAACTTGGATAAGTTAAGCATGTCTGCTTTTTTTATGTTCGTACACTTTTTGCTAGTAGTTGCCATTATTTTTTGAAAATTTAATTTTACTTATTTTTTTACATTACTACACACAATGGAAGTGAGATAACTGAAACATCAGAGAAAAAGATAGGTCTTACTTTAGTAATGATCCGACATTTGTATTTAGGAATTATATCAATTTAATATTTATCTTGGGGTTTTTGTACAGGTCTACAAAATAGCGATCCCCTTTTTGAGCCATCTTAATATTTTTGATGTTCTATTAGTATACTTTGGCACCTTGTATTGTACATGCTTCTGAATTGATTAATGTGCAGCATTGTGTATTCCTTGTTATGTGACTTTTGTGGCAGTGCATATTTCGCTGTCAGCCTGTTGAATGTTATTATTGAGCTTCTGGATAGCAAGAAACAAGATGACATAAAGGTTGTTGGATGCCAAACATTAACAAGATTCATTTATAGTCAGGTAAGGGTATGAGGCAATTTTGTATTTCAATGTACCTTTCTTTAATTACTTGGTACCTCAAATTTTGTTGCAATGTTTTGCTCATTTTGACTTCACTTGATTTGATATTTTCCTTTGATAACTTAGTCATTAGTATTTTTATGACAAAAATTGTCTGTTATTATGTTCTGGTTGCTTGAAACTTTGGTGATGGTATAAATATGACTGTTGCATACAAAGTCATAAATTTTAATAAACCTTTTCCTATAACATTTTGCAAAACATTCTAACCTAGAGATAGCTTCCATGTTCTTGTTGTAATTTGATTGGGTAACTACTTATTATAAAGCTTTAGTTGTCAGGAAATGATCCAAACTATTATTATTTTTACATCTTTCTCACTTCGTTAGTGGTTAAGCTGAGCTTGAATTTGGAAGCATATTGCAGGAGAGGGCAAACTCATGCATGATCTTTGCACTAATATGCGCATGGGAAAATTAAGAGCACACATAAAAGAAGGATAATAGGGTGAGCTAGCACTTGAGCTTATGAACTGTGCTTTCATATCATGTTAAGAAAAGGGTTGGCAACCACTAATTCTTAAACCTTAATTGCTAAAGATTTCATTTGATAAATGTGTGGCTTAACAAAGCTTTAAAGGAACATTAAGAATGATGATTATAAAATTCAATTATTTTTTTCATTTTTTGAATATTTTTTCTTTTAATTTTTATGTATGTTGGAACAATATTTAGTTACCTTGCTTTGGAGTATTTTAGATGATTATCCCTTGGGAGCACTTTGTATGCTTCCTAGAACTAGTGGATAAGACTCACTATGATAATTTGCACTCTAAATGCAGTTGTAGTATGAAGTAGCCTATCAGATGCCATGAAGTATTAAATATGTATTATGAACAAAAGTTTTAATCTGATTATAATGATTTTAAAAGCATGGAGTGGTTTTATATATTTATGCTATGATTAAATAGCTGGCTAATGATTCTTTGTCGATCTTGTGTCTGTCCCTCATGCTTAATGCAGTCTGCGTTCAAAGTCTCATGGGCTTTGTCGTTATTGTGCCTGTTTGCTTTTACATTTTCAACACTATTGTCTTTGCCATGCAATAAAGTTTTTTCCTCACTAAGTGTAATTTATTTTGAATTTGATTCATATTTTAAGGCCCTCATCTATTCTCTGTACAATATTATGTCCTTATTCTTATTACACAAATAGGATCTTGTTTTATTTATTTTCATACAATCTATGACTACTATCTTGACAGGCGGATAATACATACATATGGATCATTGAAAGCTTGGTCCTGAAAGTCTGTGTGCTTGCACGTGAGGGTACGGGAGAAGATAAAAAGCTTTTACGGGCTGCAAGTCTACAATGCTTATCTGCTATGGTCCTTGTTCCCTTTTGTTCAGATAATATTACATTTGGCCTTATTGGTTTTTAGTAAATTTTGATCGTCAGAATGATCATTATAATTTGAATTGCAGATTTGGTTCATGAATATGCATTCATATATCTTTGCTTGTTTTGATGAGGTGAGTGATTTTGAACTCTTTGCTTTGTTTGCTTTTAAGAATTCTTATCTGGTAAAGTCTATTTTGAAGCTTCTGAAAATTATGTTTGATGGTTTAATACTTTGTCAAAGTTGATTGCTTGTTGTGGCAGTTGCATTTGTTTGAATTTATCTCTGTAGGATAACTTAAAGTGCATTGTACCTTGTGGCATATGGCTATACCTGCAATGCTTTTGGGATATGGTTCTTAAGTATATGGTATCATTTGCAAAAACATTAAAAGCACTCTGTACTATTTATGCTAAAATTTAAAAGCTTAATTCCTAAATTCCTTTATGACAAAGTTTATATTGTATAGTATTATTTCTAGCTTTTGTTCCCTTTGTTACTTTGATATTATCTTTTATTCTTTCTATATCAATTTTGTTACATTTAAACTATGAATATTGTTAATTTGGTTGTTCCAAAGAAATGGACTCTGTTTCTATTCATTCCAACTAAATGCTATTTATTTAATCAGAACAGTCAATTGATAGTGACAAAAAAGAACTTGGTTTAGTATTTGATTTAATCACATCAAAAGATTGGTTGTGTGTAAATCTGTTGCCATTGCATTTTATCATTTGTTTCTTTCATTGTTGTGTATTTATGGTCTGTGTGACAAGTCTTCATTGCCTTTCGGCATCAGACAAGGTTCTTAGTTAATGCTTGAGAAGCACTTGGATATTGTAATCAAATGAATCATGCTTTTAATGTATAATATCATTTACTAATTCATTTCTCACAAGCTTTATAATTTATATAAATTTTTGTGTGTATGTATATTCTGCCAATATAAATCTTCTATGGAACTTGATCCTCCTTAGGAAAATTGGTTATTGGTTTGATAGAATTGATACTTGCTCAATGCATCAATTGAATATCATGAACATCTAATCTTCCATTTCAGATCATATTTGCTATCTTGGAAAATTATCTAATTGAGGAGCAAAATGATGGTGAGAGATGCGAGTCGCATCATAATTGGGTTGATGAAGTAGTTAGGGGTGAAGCTAGAAGTGTTGTGACAATTATGGGATGTGTTAGTCCTTGCAAGACTGTTGTAAGGCGGCGGCGAGAATCCAAAGATTCTACTTTGCTAACAAGGTAATAGTGGTTGGCAGTATTAAATATCATGTTTGCAATATTATATGTTGCAAATTATGTAGATATCCAGGATGGTTAATCTTCTTGTACTGTGCAATTATGTCATGCCATTATCTGTTTATTAGGAATTTCTCTAAAGAGTTGATTGATTTTGAAGGCTAGCCACACACAGAAATGTGGTTTCTACTTTTGTCGTCATTATCTGTTGAGACACACCAGAATGACAAATAGTATCACATATATCATAATTCTATGTCAATGAGAGACAATGAATTGTTTATTTGCTATGTTAGAGTTGACCTTATCACTTTTTGATCACACATTAAGATAATGGTGGTCTTGACAATTGTTCAAAACTATTCTTCCTCAGAATTACATGATGGTCAAGTGCTGAATTTGTTGATTGTCACTTGTAACACAATCTTGCCATAAAGACTTAAAATTGACATGATCCCAACCAACAGAAACTGGTAGAGAAAAAAGATCATAGATTGAATATTTACTATTATCTACATTCCATTGCTTGGTGGACCACAAATATCCTTAGCATTTTAACGCTTGTTGATAACAACGACTTGGCAAGTTGATTTGCCAATAAATGGTTTAATTGTATTCTTGTCAAATAGAATGGATTTATGTTTATTTTATGGTTTGTCTTGCTAAATTGATTTTCTCTGATTTATATAGAGAAGAGAAAGAATCTCCTGAAGTATGGTTAGGGATTTGCATAGAGAAGCTTGCTGAATTTGCCAATGAAAGCATAACTACACGTCGTGTACTAGAGCCAATGTTTGCTTACTTTGATCAAGGAAGGCATTGGGCTTCTCGGAATGGGTTTGCTTTAATGGTCTTATGTGACATAGCTCATTTAGGGAAAAACTCAGGTAATGCGTCCATGTCATTCTCTTTCTTACTACTACTATTGTTGTCACTACTATTTTTATTTGATTGTTTGCCATAAATTTATTGTATGTAATTTCATTGAGAACTAGAAGCGGGAATTTAGATACTAGATAAAATTTGTAATTAAAAAGGGCATATAAAGAGTTAGCTTCAATTGTTTTTTTTTTCTGATGTAAAATTATGTTGCTAAACTAGAAGTAACAGTTCGTTCTAAGCAAATCCATCTTTATCAACAATATAGAGAATTAGCTTTAATTAATTTTGTTTGGTCTAATAATAAAAGGTAGCATAGTGCACGAAGCTCCTTCCAATGCGAGGTCCTGGGGAAACGGTTAGACCTATTGTACACAGTTTGTCCCTGCATTGCAAGAGACTGTTTTTGCGATTCGAACCCATGACCTCTAGGTCACACGACTTTGTTCTAATAATACACTATTAAATTATAGCAATTGATTCTAATTAAATTCATCTCTATAAATGCCCTTAGGACAAGAGTTAGCTTAGTTGGCTAAGGACTTGGAAGTTGTTGTGGGTTGGAAATTGCTTTCACGTAAATGTGAGTGCTTGAGTACTCTCATATCCATTTTTAAAATAAATCATCTTTAGAAATATAAGTTTATTATTTTTGCTATTTGTTGGTTGAATATGAACTTCTATTAAACTTTTGATTGTACTAAAAAAAATTCCTTAATGCTAACAATTGAGAAATTAATATTGGCCTCCTATTTTATATCCCGCGTTAGCCCTCTTCATAAGGCAAGGAAGACTTACCTTGATGGCAATGACAATTCCACTGATACTCTGCTCAGGTCAGCAAGGGATTGTGGAGACGTCAAACAACGCTTGTAACACATCCACACACGATAGTGATCTAACATTGGAGCAACACATACAAATATAATATTGAAACAAGGGTACCTATTAGAATAGTAGTAACAATAATCCAATTAAATATTTAGTTTAAATGTAGAAATACAAAACAAAGTGCCATAAACATAAAAAAGAAATGCAAGAAAGCAACAATAAGTCTATGGAAAACTGAAAATTTTATTAACTCATGGAATCGATGTCTCAGAGTAGCAAAGTTAGGAATGCACCTAACAACTTGACTGAATCACCCTACACATACAAGCATAAATAAAGGAGGTCAAAAAATAGGTCTAACCATCACTATTGCCATTCAAGATACAACCATACATTAAGTATTACTCCATGCTCAATGCAACAACTCATTGGCATAAAAAAAGTAGGGTAAAAGTACCTATATTGAGTCAGAGTTTTTTCATTCTAAAGTTGCTTTAAGCCACATGATCCCAAGTTTAGAATCAATAATCTTAATTACATATACTCTCCCTATAACTTATGTCATGTGATACTCTCCCTTGTAAAATATATCATTACAATTGATTGTCGTATACTTGTACATACTACCTTGTAATATATCATGATAACAATCCCTCATTCACCTTGACCTATCTTTTGCTCTAAGCATAACTCTTTATGTTAGAGTATTGTTTCACATATATCATGTGAAATAATATCAATATCTAGTCGTGCAATATTATTAGTCTCGAAACAAACACTCAACATTGTTCTCGTCAAAATAAGTAATATCACCAAACATTTATGACTAGCATAGAAAAGATAAACATGCTATTAACATCAACATGTAAAGAGTTCAACATATATAAGAAGTAACACAAGCTACTAACCCAAAGGGAGAAGTGGCATTGAGTTAGGTTATTAGTCAAAGTCTCTGTTAGTCATTCCCAAGGCAAGACCATTATTATTGGGTTTAACCAAAAGGGATAAATGCAATACTATGGGCTTATGCACAAATCTCTCCATTGATTCTCCAACCAAACTTCCCCTCTTATTTTAATAGTGGGTAACCTTCAGATTGACTTTAATGGTAAACACCCATTCGCATCCAATTGCTTTCTTCCTGTAGGTAATTTGACTATGGTCCAAGTACCATTGCTATCCAAAGCAGTCATCTTTTTGATCATAGCATTATGCTAACCAGGATGAGATAGAGTTTCACGAATTGTTTTAGGAAGGGATATAGAATTGAGAGATGCAATAAAGGAATAGGTAGATGATGATAAGTGGTTATAAGACATGAAAGAAGACATTGGATAAGTATTTTGACATTTATCTTTGCCAAGAACAATTGGTCGATCATCACTTGAAACTGGATCACCTAATGAAGAAGATGGCGCAAGACATGGATTAGGAGGAATATATCATGGAGAATAAACTTGCTGTATGACAGACTTAGCCAGAACATATTCAGTAGGGTCAGAAATAGAGGACGTTACGGTATAAAATAACAAATTATCATCCTCCCCTTGACTAGGGCGATTGATAGAGGGAAAGAAAGGTATGGTATCAAGAAAAGTGACATTGGTGGATACCAAATTCTTGTCATGATTAGGAGAGAAACATCTATATCCTTTTTGAACCCGAGAATACTCAAGAAAAACACACTTAAGAGATATAAGATCAAGTTTTGTGACCTGAGGATGAATATCCCAAACAAAGAAAGTACAACCAAATGTTCTAGGTGTAATAGGAAACAATGACTTATTTAGAAAGAGAACATGATGATGAGTCTTACCATGAAGAATGGACGATGACATACAATTACTTAGAAAGCAAGCTGTGGAAACTGTCCCAAAACCATTTAGGAACCTGCATTTGAAATAATAAAGCTCTTGCAATTTCAAGATGTCTAGTCTTTTTCTCAACAATCATATTTTGAGATGATGTGTCTATACAAGTGGTCTGATGGAGAATATCACGTTGAGTCATGTAAGTTTGAAAAGATTCTGATAAATATTCCTTAGCCTTATTATTTCTCAATATTTGTACAAGAACATTAAATTGAGTTTTAATCCAAGCAAAAAAAGCAGAGAAATGAAAGAATAACTCAAAACTTTTCATACTTGTTTTAGTTTATGGTTTTAGAGTTATGATTATGTATTTATGGACTTGGTACGTATATCGTCGGACTTTCATCTTGTCGTATTTATCATTCGAAGTTTATTAAGCTTAGAAATTATTATATTATTATTATCTACGTGGTTGTGATTGTGTGAATGCTAGCCGAGTGTGGCTGAGCTTTATATGTGTGGAGATGTGTATGTATAAGTTTTAGATTGTCCACCGTACAGGGGAGGTGTTGTTCGATTTTCGAGTAAAGCATGAGCCTCTCGGGGCGTGACACAAATATAACAATGTCATACAAGATCATCAACAAAAATAGCAAAATATTTAAACCCAGGTTGAGATATAATATAACAAGGTCCTCAAACATCTAAATGAACTAATTCAAAAGGAGCACTAGTTTGGTTGTTGACTCTTGGACTTGAACTAAGACGATGGTGTTTAGCAAACTAACATGACTCACAATCTAATGAGGATAGACTATAAAATTAGGGATAAGTTTCTTCAATACCGGGAGAGAAGGATAATTGAACTGACAATGTACTTCCAATGTGGTGATTATTCTAGAACAGACGATGAACTTTCATATCTATGCATCAAGGATGTAGAGGCTCTCAGACTCATGTCCTTTACTAATAATCTTCTTATTCATCACAAGATCTTGAAAAAGTTAATAATCAAGAAAGAATGAGACACAAGAGTATGAGTGGATTTACTTATAGAAATTAAATTAAAAGACAAGTGAGGTAAGCTTAAAACAAAGTGTAATGTAATTGAAGGAGTTGGAGTAATTGTTCTAGACCCAAAAATAGGTTAACCCATATGCTAAAGTAATAGTAGAAGTAGAGGTATGTGATTGAAAAGTAGAGAACAAATTAAAATTACTTGTCATATGATCATTGACACTAGAATCAATGATCCATTTAGATGATGAGGGAACAAGACATGTATTTGGTTGACTTGACTTGACGGTAGTAATTGGTGTAGATGAAGATTTTAATAAATCTTGGTACTGAGAGAATTTGAAATATTCATGATCATGACAACTTCTTAGCCATACCACCAAAGAGCAGCAAGAACAAAAATCAAATAGAGAACTAAATCTTGAATATAAAAAAAAACTATAAACCTATTGCACAAAAAAATCCCATATTTGAATAGATGTTGACTCAATAGGTATGCGAAATGTTGTATGGAGCAGGATGGACAAAATAGTGGCAACCGAAAAGATTTTCGAATGCGCTTTCACACGACTTGTGGGACTAGACCAAAACACTAGTAACAATGCGTGTGGCTCACAAGTAGAGATTTCGATGACTGGAATTTGGGCAATGATAGATCGGTGGTTCCTCCTACTCCAACGGCGGCTAATACAAGAGAAGAGTTGTCACCATCAATCAATATTGGGCGAGAAGGAGGGGCTAGGGTTTGGAATGACGGCTAGAGTTTGGGATGACAGCTAGGGTTTGCTTTGATACCTTTTTTTTTTTTAAAGAAAAAATATGTTATTTATTTTATTCATCAATCTCATCCATGTATATAGAGTATCTAAATTTAATTAAATCTCTACAATTAAGGTAAATCATATCCTGAAAATTAAGGTAAATCATATCTTTATATTTCGTATTGTATTTATATCATTTGTAACAATCACAAAATGAGATGTTAGACTTTGTAACTGTAATATGATTTAGTGTTTTGACTAGCCTTTTATACTTTTTAAGACCAATTGTTCTCTCTCTTGGTAGTAATTTAACATGTGTTGACTAATTGGGTCTCGATTATAATATGATTTAGTATTTCAACTAGTCTTTTATACTTTTTAAGGTTAGTTGCTCACTCTCTCTTGGTAGTAATTTGACATGTGTTGACTAGTTTTGGTCTCTATTATGCCAATCTCCTCAAGTATACTCTTAGGCTGAGATATGTTAAAATTCTCGCTCTAATGAATAACCACTATACTAAGAAGGAAAATTTTAGATTACGCTAAGTCTCTAGTCTGAAAATATTAATGAACATATTCTTTCAATTGTATGATCACAATTAAATCAATAATGATAATAATGTCATTCACATAGGTAATGAGGATGTGCCTTCTTCGCTAGGGATGAGATGAAATAATGAATGTGTATGACACTCCTAGTCATGTAATACTAATGAAGAACAAAGCTCTATGTCCCTACGGGTGTGGTGTAGTGGTAAAATATTCGAAGGGTGAATAAAAGGATCAAAGTTCGAATCCCAGTGGGGACAATTCTAGTGGTCGATTCCTGAGTGTGTATAAGTTATACGTCGGATTTATCCCCTAGGTGAACTAGGGGGGCCGTCTACCTCTAGGGTTAGTTTGGCAAAGCTTAGATGTCTAGATTATCCCAAAAAAAAGAACAAAGCTAAATTTTCCAAATCATGATTTGGTGATTATCTTAGCTTGTTAGTGATTTCTTTAGCTTGTTAGTCAGAGCAACACTCCATACAAACCTCTTTAAAAAGAAAATTATGATGAAAGAAGACATTTTTAATGTCAAACTGATGTGACTAGTGAAAGATAATTGCTAAGGAGAAAAAAAGATGAATTAAGTAGTTTGGCCACTGTAGAGAATATTTCAAGGAAGTCTACGCTGATCTTAGCCACTAGATCATCTACAGTATGATTATGTGAGCAATTAAGTGTGAAAAACCACTATAAACTTCCCAGGATGGAGAGGAATCTACTCCCAGGTGCCCATCGGAATGAGAGTATCAATCTGTCTTGTCCACCACAGCTTGCATCTAGCTATGATCCTAGAGAACCTCTAAGACATTTATAGGATTGTTTGTGAAGATAAAGAGGGCAAAAGGTAGAATATTGGACGACAACGATGCATTTTATAAAAAATGAAAAAGTAATTGTGAAGTAGAATATTTTAGAGTACCTTTGCAAGAAAGCAATTTGTAATTACAAATCAGATGTAAGATTTGTGATAGTGGTAGGCGATTAGAGGGGCAGAGGGTCTTTAGAGCATATTTATGTCTTAATATTAGAATGCATGGAAAGTGACAATGGGGTACAGATCAGAATAACCTCTTGCACTAACTCAGACAAAGAGCATAGAGCTAAGAAATAGGGTTGATGACCAATCTAAATGGGGAGAGTAAAAATAGCAATCCTTTAGGAGACGAGAATATCCAAGAAAAATATACTTGATAGACTGTGGGATTCTTTATGTCGTCTAGAGATGAATATCTGGCGTGGAAGGGAATATATAACATCCTTGGAAAGATTCGTGGAAGGGCCATGAAGAGCGAAGGAAGATATGCTAGAAGGCAAACACTAAGAATTGCATCAACATAGAAAGAAAAGAAGAGATGCATATGTAAGGCAAAGTATGAGATGACTTAACTAAATGTTATTTTTTTCTTGTAGCAATATCGTTACAGAGAACTTAATAGGCAATACTGAACTTATTTTTAAACTCAACATAAAAGAAAACAAAAGAGAAATGCATGATACTCTTTTATTGGGAAACACCTTACGATTTGAATCATTTGATAATAATCATTGATAAAAATTACAAAGCACTTGACATGATCCTATACAGATGCATGCGTATATACACTCCTAGATAACAAGGACTTACAATCTTACCTAATAGACATTCCTCACTCGAGAGATGAAAGACTAGATAAACTGAACCATTTTTGATAATTGTTGAAGAATAAGGTTATTGAGACATTGTGTATCTAAAGAGGTGGTGGCGTAACCAGAAGGGTCGAATATAGTGAAGGCATATGCAGCTGCTACAGTCTATGAGATTCATGTCCTATGCTAATCACCTTGCTTGCCCTCAAGTCCTATATGAAATATAAGTGAAATCAAATATTACATAACAATTTAATAGTTCAAGTTTACTAATCGATAATAAGATTACTAGAAACTTAGAGACAACATATGTAAGACATATGCAACAAAGGGTGAAATAGAAACATTCACAATGCCTTTAATGTATGAGCGTCGGTTAGTTATAATGATATTGGTTGGATACGCTAGTACCATATGAGTAGAGAAAGAGCATATGTTATTAGAAATGTGCTTAGTGGTTTTTAATCTAGAATCTATTGGATGATCTAATGGTATGAGATAAGCAAATAATAAAGGTACCTCAATGAGCTAATAATGTAAGTAGTTGAAATAAGGAACTCATTGCTTTCCGAAACTGAAGGAACTGCGAATGCTCGTCTATAGGAATGTAATAGTAGAACCAGACTAAATTGACGAATGTTTGTCCATGAGAAACGGATGACCAAGTGTATATCCGTGAAAAGAGTAGCACAATTGTTTAACATGCCCAAATTTTCCACACTTAGAACATTTAGGCCTTCCTTATCCACAAGTATGACTAATGGCTAAATCCTATACACACTCAGAAGTATCACTATGGATAGTGATTGACTGCCATGTGATCCTTTAGAGAGCGACTCAACTAACAAAGCACAGTGATTGACTGTAGGATTAGAGGATGGTAAAACAGTGCTCATAGCATTGGCATCATATCCAACAAAGGTGGAATGGAGGAGTCTCCTGAGATATGAGTTTTTACTGGATCCATTTTAGTACCCTTCACCTATTTTTAGGTGGTTATCCATGTTAGCATTCATATTTTACTTTCCAAATTAGTTGCACTAAGGCTGTAATATCTGAAAGTTCGTCAAGTTGTATGATTCAAACTGGTTATCTTGTAACTTGTATGAAGGAAGATCTTTTGCCTATTCTTACTACTATACTATGTCCCTTGTAGAGCTTTTTCATGCTGCAAGGACTCAAAATTCTGCATCTGATATATTTTCTGTGTTGGTCTTCAGAAAATGAAATGCTTATTTTGGCTGCTATAATCCGACACCTGGATCACAAAAATGTTGTGCATGATTTACAATTGAAGTCAGATATAATTCAGAATGCCACTTTCTTTGTACGACAACTGAAATCAAGAGTATTGACTGCAGAAGTTGGTGTAGTAAGTGACTTGTGCAGGCATTTAAGGAAAAGCCTTCAGGCCACAGTTGAATCAGTTGGGCTACAAGAATCAACTTGGAATGACTCACTTCAAAATTCCATTGAGGATTGCCTACTTGAAATTATAAAAGGAGTGAGTCAATTTTGTATGATTTCTTTTGAAAATCAGCTATTATAATTACACTATATGCTTCCCTGTGAATGTCTTATATCTTTAATGCTAAAAGTGTCTGTTCTCCTTTGTGATCTATATATCTGATTCTTTTCTGGGGCTAAATATTGTTTGTTATATTTACAGTGATAAGTATTTCATCTGGAATTATTCATTTGACAGATTGGAAACATATGTGTTGTCTTTGACATGATGTCAATAACATTGGAGAAGCTCTTGTCAATGACACCGGACAAGCTGTTGGCGACTGCAATTGTTTCCAGGGCAACCATTAGATCTTTGTTAGTTGTTGCTCATATTATCTCTTTGTCATCTACAAATACTCAATCACAGGTTTGACAGTTCTTTCTAGTATTTTATCTGTTTCTATAAAACAAATTATATTTTTGAAGTGTTTGAGTTTTTTGTTTCCTTGGCGTATATTTGGTGGAATCAAATCTGCAAAGAAAACAAGTTTATTGTACGTTAGCATGACTTGATAGCGTTGAATAGTGATTTTTCAAAGTCAGGCGGTTCTTATAATATAATGTTTTTGAAATATAGCACTAACATGCAGAAGATGACTTCTCATTTCAAAGAAGATTTTTTTCTAAGACTAGAGATGCTCTTTTTGCAAATAGTTTTTGACTCAAATGTAGAGGTTTTAGTGGATTTCGGTCTTTGTTTGACACATGGTTGGTAGAATTGGCCAATTTTGATTCAGATCGTTTGAGTTGGATAAGGATCAATCAAAGTTGATGAGATTTCATTTGAGAAATCATACCACCCTTTAGGATTGGCTAAAGTTGATGTGATTTTTTTTTTTTTTTGAGAAATCATACCACCTCTATATTCCACCTTGGAATCTTCTAGATGAACTGAGGACAGGGTGAGCATGGACATGTGGGCCTAGATCTAGAAGAATTGCTTGCGTGTCAATATCTTCTTTTTTTCATATGTACATAGAGAGGTTGAAGATTAATAGACTAGTATTGGTGACTAGGAAGAAGATGGGAAGTGCTCTATTCGTCTTATTTTCGTCTTCATTGGGTGTTCTCAAGGAGGAAGACAAGGTATGAAGGCCGTGATATCTTTGTTATTGTTGCGTTGCAAGTGCGAGATCTAGAGTAGAAGTTGTGACTATAGGGTAAGTTAGATTTTTAATTGTTAATTAATCATTTCCAATGATAAAAAGTTAGAATTAATTGAATAATTAATTGAAATAATTAAATTAATTTAAATAATAAAATAAAATAAAATTATATTAATTAAAATTACATTTAGTTTGTCTAATTATAATTAATTTAATTAATATATTACAATTAACTTAATTTAAATTGAAATTTTGGATTTTGAATCCAACTTCAATAACTAATATTGGTTAAATCATTTCATATTTATTTTATTAAATTGAATTAATTTAATTAGATTAAGAATAATTAATTAGATTAAGTAGGAATTGATTTAGTTAACTAAACTTAAGTAAATTAATTAAAGCTTAAAAAGTGCTAATTAGAATTAAATTTGATTAAATTAGAATTAAATCTGATGAAATTAGAATTAAATTGATAATTTAAATTTTAGCTAACTTAAAACAAAGTAAAACTTCTGTGATTTAAGAATTCATATTTCTTCATGTTTATATACATTATTTTTAAAATTTTATATCCTTTTGTTTTATTGCTAGTAAATATTCTTATTTTCGTATTTTATTTTGTTGAATTTTTTTATTGATTTTGTCTCACTAACTTAGTAACTACCACCTTGTGACATACCAATACTCCTTTGGATTTTCTGTTCAATGCATGAACACTAAATTAGCTTTCCCAAGATGGTAGTTTATGGTATAGTCAGTTTTTCAAAAACTCCATCCATCTTCTCAGTCTAAGGTTTAATTCTTTTTACGCGAAGAGATACTTTAGGCTCTTATGGCCAATGAATATCATAAATGTAACTCAATAGAGATAGTGTCTCCATATCTTAAGGTAATGACTACTAACTCTAAATCCTGAATAGGATAATTCTTCTCGCGGTCCTTTAATTATTGAGAGGCATAGGCTACTACCTTCGATGGATGCATTAGTGTAAGAATGAATTCATTCTCTCTAGAAGGAATGACTACATGCACCAATCTTTGCTTGAGCTCCTAGAAATTGATTCACAATCTTCTGTCTACATAAATCTGACCCCTTTTCTAGTCAATTGAGTTAAAGGTTCAATAAATCTGTGATAGTAACCAACTAATCCAAGGAAACTATGAAAATGATGTACTGACTTTGGTTATTCTCATTGGACAACCACTTAAATCTTTTACGAGTCTATTACACTCTCTGTTAGAGATTATGTGACTTGTAAATCCCACTAATGTAAGCCAGAAAATATATTTTCTGAACTTTGCATATAGGCGTTTTCTCCGTAATGTTTCCAAAACCATTCTGAGGTGTTGTTCATGCTCTTCTGACCGAGAATATACCAAAATATCATCAATAAATACAATCACAAAACAATCTAAATACTCCAAGAATACCTCCGATTGGATCTATACAGGTTGTAGGAGAATTAGTAAGCCAAATGACATTATCCAAAACTCATAATGTTCATACCGAGTATGAAAGATAGTTTTCTAAATATTTGCATCTCTAATCCGCAATTGATGATAGCATGATCTCAGATCAATCTTTAAGTACACGTTAGTACCTCTAAGTTGTTCAAACAAATCATTTATCCTAGGTAGAGGATATTTATTCTTGTTGTGAGTTGCAGGGGTAATTAGGTCTTTTCTTTCTATCTTGTGCCATTAGGGTTTTGCAGGCTACAAGCTATATAAGTTATGTAATGGTTCTGTTTTAATTTATGTTTTGAAGAGTTTTTTGTTATCCAACATGGTATCAGAGCTAAGTTCTTCAAAACCCTAAATTTTTCTTTCCTATACGGCGCCGTCATCTCTACTCTGCTTCATCTCCTTCCCGACGCCGCAACCCATGATCGCGATCCCATACGGCGACATCTCATCCACGCGAGCAGCGCCGATCACAGATCTCCTCGCGTGAACCCCTTCCTCGCGACTTCCTCCGCGCGATTTTGGTCGACGACATCACCCTCTCGTGAAGGCTTCTTATTCGCGGCTCTTCCCTCGCGCGAAGGCTACTTCGCGACTCTTCCCTCGCGAAGGCTACTTCTTCGCGGCTCTTCTTCTCCGCGGCTTGGCCGGCGGCATCACCCTCGCGCGAAGGCATCTTCTTCGTGGCTCTCCCCTTGCGACGCGTCTTCCCTCACGACGCGTGAGCCCGTCTTCCCTCACGACGCGCGTGGCGTCACTCTTCTTGGCAGACTTCTTCTCGCATCGCAGGGCTCTTCTCGCGCGCGCGCCTCCTCGACGCGACCTCGTGGCCGCCACTCTCTCCTCGAGCGCACGCGAAGCAACAGGAAGGGCTGCCGGACTTCTGCTTCGACCTACTCCCCGGACTTCCTCTTGTTGCCGAAGCAGAGAGGTTCTGCCGTTTACCCTGTTTTTTTTGGATTTCTTCTCGCGTTTGCCTTTTTTGGTCGCCGGACTTCCTCGTGCCTTCCTCCGGCTGTTCTCTTGTCGCCGGACTTTTGCTGCCTTTCTGGAAGCATCAGAAGATCTGAACTTGGCTTCTCTTATATCTCTTCTGTGGACTTCTGTTTTATTTTGGCCGTGCCTTTCTGTCGTCTGGAGAAATATCGTTCGCTTCTGCTGGTTGCTCTGATTTCACAGCCTTCTCTGTCGACTTGGTATCTCGATCATCGCCGGCGTTATCATCATCGTTGGTTTTGTGCTGCTACCTTTCTGCGTTTTTTATTTCTTCTCGCCGCAAGCATCAGAAGACCCACAACCTCCCTGCCGCTTGCTTGATTGCGGCACTAGTACCTGACGTTTGTTCTTTATAGCGCTCGACGCTCTTCTTTGTCTCTTCTTAGGGTTGTTATGGTAGACACCACTGGAGAGAGTTCTGGATTGTCGATAGATCCTTTGACTTCTTCTGAACAGGTACACCCAATTTTCACAA
Source organism: Boesenbergia rotunda (assembly GCA_024364735.1). Taxonomy (NCBI): domain Eukaryota; kingdom Viridiplantae; phylum Streptophyta; class Magnoliopsida; order Zingiberales; family Zingiberaceae; genus Boesenbergia; species Boesenbergia rotunda. The sequence continues at coordinate 1,055,499 of JAGFNQ010002659.1, forward strand.
CGACAGGACCGGGAGGATCTAATCTTCAGATAACCTAGGAAAAGTTGACCGAGAAAAATTATGCGTCGTGGGCAGTTGCAGTTGAGCTTTATGTTGAAGGCCATGATAAACTTGATATTCTTCATGGTACTAAAATGAAACCAGATGAGAGAGATCCCAGTTTTCGTACTTGGAGGCGTGACAATATTCTGGTAATGATTTGGATACTCAATTCTGTAAGTTCTGACATCAAACAGGTCATTCTTCATAACAAAACAGCTGTTGATATGTGGAGGACACTCGAGCAGATGTATGGGCACAAGCATGATATGTTGCGTACTTATCAGATAAGTAGTCAAATTTTTAAACTTGAGCAAGGTTCTATGTCTGTTACAAATTATTTTGCTGCTCTAAAAGGGTTGTGGGATGAGTTTGACTACTACAGGATGGACAATTGGATTTCTACTGATGATCATCAGAGATATCTGAAGCTTCTGGAGAAGGACAGAATCATTAAGTTTCTTGATGGGCTTCATGCAGAGTTTGAAAATTTAAAAGGACAAATTTTTAGTCTTGATCCTCCTCCCTCTCTAGAACAAGTTTACTATAAAATTCTGAGTGAGGAAGGCAGGAGAAGAACCATGACCAACAAAGGGAATATTTCTACAGTAAGCACTCCAATTGGGGAAATATCTGCTTTTGCCGGTTCTACTAACAAGTTCAAATCTGGGGGAACGAAAGGAAAAGGTGGAAAATTTTATCGGCATTGCAAAAGGACTAATCATGATTCAGATTTTTGTTAGGAGAAATATCCAGAAAAAAAAACTTGAAAAATTCAAATACAGTGACAAGAAGGTGTCTGGTCGTGGGAATCTTGCTGCCCAGAAATTAGTGGATGGGGAGACTACTAATTCTTCGGTACCTTCTAATATTGAGTTGTCATCTACTGATATTGCCAATCTTCAACACCTTTTATCGCGACTTTAGACTTCATCCGCTGCCAATTCGTCTCAAGCACACACAGGTATCCGTGGTCTGGAATTAAGTATTGATGCGTCAAGATCTTGTATCCCCTGGGTCATTGACTCAGGAGCTACAGATTATATGACAAATCTTGCTAATTTCTTTATTTCCTACTCTTTGTCTTCTGGGCAGGATAAAGTGACTATCGCTGATGGCACCAAAGCTACTGTGGCTGGAAAAGGTTCCATACAACTGACAGACCACTTTATCCTATCCTCTGCACTTCATGTCCCTTCTATTTCTCTTAATTTACTTTCTGTTAGTAGTATTACTAAACAACTATACTGCTCAGTTACCTTTTTCCCTGATCATTGTGCCTTTCAAGATCTCGAGACCAAGCACACGATTGGGACTGGCCGTGAGGTAGGAGGTTTTTATTACTATCATTGTGGAACAACAACTGCTCTGAAGTCTACAGCCCAGTGTTCAGAAAATAAGCATCAAGAAATCTTGTTATGACATTCTCGTTTGGGACATTTATCTTTTCGGTCATTAAAGGTCCTATTTCCTAATCTTTTTTCTTCTGTTTCTCTTGAGTTTCTTAAATGTGAAGTTTGTCAGTTATCCAAACATTGTAGAACTCATTTTTCTGAGTCCATGAATAAAAGTTCGTCTCCATTTGACCTTGTTCATTCAGATGTGTGAGGTCCCTCTCCCGTGCCTTCTTTGGATGACTATCGATACTTTATTTCTTTTATTGATAATTACACCCACTGTACATGACTTTTTTTGATGAGAGGCAGAGACGAAGTTCCTCGACTCATTCAACGTTATTGCAAAATGGTTGAAACTCAATTTCACACACAAGTGAAAACTCTTAGATCTGATAATGCACGGGAATACTTTGCACAATCCCTAAATACCTTTCTAGAGGATTTAGGAATTCTTCATGAGTCATCTTGTCCCTACACACCACAGCAAAATGGAGTGGCTGAGAGGAAAAATCGTCATATCCTTGAAACAACACGTGCATTATTATTTCAGCGCCATTTACCCAAATATTTCTGGCCGGATGCTGTTCTTGTTGCTGCTTATATCATTAATCGTCTACCATCAAAAGGTCTCGGGTATCGGTCCCCTCTCACTATTCTTCTTCCTGACATAACATTGTTCTCCATTACACCTCGGGTATTTGGCTCCCTCTGTTTTATTCATGTTCTTCGTCCCAAATCCTCTAAGCTTGATCCTCGCTCTATACGGGGAATTTTTCTAGGGTATTCCACTTGCCAGAAAGGCTACAAATGCTTTGATCCTGTTACTAGGATTAGATATGTCTTGAAAGATGTTACCTTTTTTGAGTCCGAGTCCTATTATTCTCCCCATACTCGTCCTCAGGGGGAGAATCTTTCCTCTTCTCTTGTTCCTCAAGTGGTTCCTTCTCCTATTTCTCTAGATGTCATGGAAAATAACAAAGATGATGCTTCATTACTGGGCTCGCAGGCTTCACAAGAAATTATTACTTACAAGCGACGAAGACATAAGCAAGGACCTACTACTGATCGTCTAGCTGAATCAGAAGCTTTGGCTCCTGATCCTGTATCCTCATTGGTTGAACCAATCGCACCCCTAAACATGAATGAGTTGAACCTTCCAATTGCTGTTAGGAAGGGGGTCAGGTCATGTACTCAACATCCTATCTCTAACCACGTTTCTTATTCTCGTTTGTCTTCTTCATATCATGTCTTTGTTTCACAGCTATCAAACCATACCATACCTTCTTCTTATCATGAAGCTGTAAGAGACTCAAGGTGGCTGGAAGCAATGAATGAAGAAGTGGAGGCTCTTAATAAAAATGGTACTTGGGAATTAGTAGATTCCCCAAAGGGGAAGAACTTGGTTGGTTCTAAATGGGTCTATGCTATCAAGTATAACTCAGAGGGTGAAGTGGTCAGATATAAAGCCAGACTTGTGGCCAAGGGATTCACTCAAACATATGGGATGGATTACTTGGAGACCTTCGCTCCAGTTGCAAAATTCAAATCAGTCAGGGTGATTCTTTCTCTTGCCTCTCAGTATGGTTGGCTGCTATTTCAGTTAGATGTGAAAAATGCTTTTTTGAATGACAACCTTCACGAAGAGGTCTACATGTTACCACCTCCTGGAATTGAAACAAAAGGGAAGGTTTGCAGACTGATAAAAGCTTTGTATGGACTTAAACAATCACCCAGAGCATGGTTTGATAGGTTCTGCAAAGCTATGACATTGTTTGGCTTTAGACAAGGGAATGCTGATCATACACTCTTTGTGAAGAGGAAAGAGGACAAAACTACCATTCTTTTGGTTTACGTTGATGATATGATAATCACAGGTGATAACGAGGTTGAAATCCAGGCTCTTAAGTCTAAGTTAATATCAGAGTTTGAAATTAAAGACCTTGGACTATTGAAGTACTTCTTTGGTATTGAAGTTGCTCGATCTCAGGAGAGAATATATATATGTCAGAGAAAATATGTATTTGATTTACTCAAGGAGACAGAGAAGTTGGGTTGTCGGCCAGCATCCACTTCTATAGAAGTAAGTCATGATCTTACTAGTTCTAATGGGGAAGATCTTACAAATCTAGAAAAGGGAACGTATCAAAGGTTGGTTGGAAAATTATTTATCTATGAGTAGGCCTGACATTACCTACGCTGTTAGTGTAGTGAGTCAGTACATGCATGCTCCTAAAATTATCCATATGAAGGCCCTTGACATGATTTTAGGGTACTTAAAGTCATGTCCCGGAAAAAGCTTGTTGTTTAAGGGAAGTGGTAATCTGAAGGTGGAATGTTATTCTGATGCTGATTGGGCTGGTTCTAGAGATGATAGAAGATCCACTTCTGGCTATTGCACCTTTTTAGGAGGAAACTTGATAACTTGGAGAAGTAAGAAACAGAGTGTTTGTGCACGGTCCAGTGCGGAAGCAGAATATCGAGCAATGACACATGGTCTTGCAGAAATGTTATGGTTGAGTTTTTTATTAGAAGACATGGGGTTAAAAGCTGAATTACCTCTCAGGCTGTACTGCAACAACAAAGCTGCAATCAATATTGCAAATATTCCAGTTCAACATGACCGGACCAAACACATCGAGATTGATCGCCACTTTATTCGGGAGAGACTTGATTCTGTAGAGTTATGTTTGTCCTATGTCAAATCTGAGGACCAACTTGCTGATATGTTTACAAAAGCTATACCCCAAGCTGTGTTTAATTCTGCCCTTAGCAAGTTAAACATGTTTGATATATATGTTCAACTTGAGGGGGAGTGTTGTGAGTTGCAGGGGTAATTAGGTCTTTTCTTTCTATCTTGTGCCATTAGGGTTTTGCTGGCTACAAACTATATAAGTTGTGTAATGGTTCTGTTTTAATTTATGTTTTGAAGAGTTTCTTGTTATCTAACAATTCTAAATGGTTGCAACACTTAACTACCTATAGTCAACGCAGAACCTCAAGGATCCATCTTTTTGTTAACAAAAAGAATTGGAGCACCTTAAGGAGAAACACCGGGATGAATTAAACCCCTATCTAGTTCCTCGACTCTCTTAATGCAATCCGATATGGGGCTTTCGATACTGAACTTGTGCTAGGAAATAATTCGATGGTAAACTCTACTTGCCGTCGTGGTGGCAAGTTAGGAAGTTCATTTGGAAGCACATCAGGATATTCATGGACTGTGGATATCAGAAAGTTGTACTGAGCTATCAACATTGAAACTCACTAAAGATAAGAGATATCCTCGCATCCTCGAGCCAACAACTGTGGGCTTGGAGAGCTGAGATAATAGATATTCCATAATGGATAATCCTAATAAATTAACATGATGGTTGGTCTGAGGACCCAATAGTCACCACCTTGGCTCGTAAATCGACGGTGGCATGATGCTTTGACAACCAATCCATACCCAGAATAGCATCGAATTGACGTCAACACTACTAATCCATAAGATTGGTGAGTCGGAAGCCTCTTAATCTTGTATATGAAATCAGATAAGGATTCGAATAATATCTCCAAAACGGAGATAGGTTCATCATGCCCTGACCAACATTTTGATGCAGTAAACACTTGTGTATGGCCACAACCATGACTATTGCCACAACCACAATCATCGCTACAGCCTTGGCCACGAGTAGTTTAACCTCGTGGCATTACTTGACAAAATCAAAAAACTTTTAATAATCAATTGTATCTAAAAATACTTAAACAACAAATATAAGGACTTCTAAATCCTATAGCTTAATGATACAACTCAACTTGTGTATAATTTTTTTGTTTGAAAATAACAAAAGCATCATACAAAGATGAAAATATAGGAATAAGCAATTCATGAACAGAATCGCAAATTGTTCTGATATCACTAAAACTTAAACTCTCCGGAGGAGTGATTCCCACTCACTGGGAGGTACTCCACCTGGTGCTAGTGTAATAAAAGAGAACTAAAAGTTATATGAACGGGACAACCAAGAATTCAACTAATTTTATATATTTATTTAAACATCTCTTACTACAAAGGCAACAAAATCGTATAAACAGAAGATTGAATAGGTTAAGCTTAAGCCATGTTCAATTTCTTGTGTCCCATTTACACTGTGTTCTTTATTTTGATGCATTCCAAGCTCATAATTCCACATCTTTCTTCTGTTTTCTTAAATATCTGAAGGTGTTTCCTGATTCGCTATTGGCCCAACTGTTGAAAACTATGATGCATCCAGATCTTGAAACTCGTGTTGGAGCCCATCAGATATTTTCTGTACTTCTTGGACAAAATCTTAATCATCCAAGGCGTGAATCTGAGTATCTCTTTGAAACAAAGAAGTGGCAATCCAGAACATCCTCAGTTTTTGAGTCAGCAACTGCTTTACTAGAGAAACTCAGAAAAGAGAAAGAATGCTTAAATGGAGATAAGAAGGTACCTAATGCCAATGATGGGATGAAGATGATAAATTTGGGTGACGAAGAATGGAAGAACAGTTGGATTCAGAAAGATTTACCATATTTTAGTACACTTAGTCGATCTATTATTGACAGAATTGTTGCATCTCCAAGTTCCTTGGACCACGTAAGTATTCTTCACTTTATGAATTAGATACATCAATTGATTCACTACTTGAAGCACGCTTAAAGGAGGTACAAAATTTAATTAATTTTTGTTATATATCTAATACAGTAATACCACTTTATTGTTTTTTTCCCTATTTGTGCGAACACAAAAGTTTTAGAGTTCTGTGTTGCATCTGATTGGATATATCTTTGTCCTATGATTTAGGATATTGGCATTATGGGTCTAACTGAAGATCAAACTACTCAATTACTTTCGGCTTTCTGGATACAAGCTAACTGGGTTAATAATAAGCCTATAGATTTTCAGGCAATTGCCCATTCTTTTGGCTTGACTCTTCTTTCTTCACATCTCAAGGTGCGGGTATGTTTTAATTATTGTGTGCCATTTATACAATTGCCAAATCCCATAAAAGACTGACATGGTTCTTTGATTCAGGTAATTTTCTGAAAACCACTCAATTTTAACTTTAGAATGGCTATATTACAATCAATGGGATTTCTCATAAAGAACTTCATTTATCATGTATTGGATAAGAGTTCAAATGATATCCAGAATATCATTGTTTATGTAGATCAGGATTTGTTTAGAAATTTTAACAAATAATTTCTGTAAAAAAAAATAAAGAAAGACCAAGTAGCTTACATTATATTAGAACGATACAAGCTAATTTTACAGTTGACTGTGAAAATATGACGATGGAGAGTGGATCTCACCAAAACTTGAATTTATGCCTGAGCCAAACTTTGAACTCATTCTTCTCCATGGGCTAATCTTCCCTAATGTGGTATCAAGGGATGTAGAGATTTGTGGTGTGCACAAATTGAAATAACTGTTGGTACTGGAAGCACTAGCTAATTGAACCTGGATTTTAATATTAGCTAAGGTTCAAAGTTTTGGTTTGTGGTGATCTAACATGTTAGATTGAGTGTGCATGAAAGTACTAGTTATGCTAGGTAAAAAGTCCTGGTCGTGGTGTTTGGGCAAAGAAGACATGGTCAAGGAGATTGGACACTAAGTCCTGGTCGTGTGGACTGGGCAAAGAAGTCCTAATCGGAGGATTGGGCACGAAGTCCTGGTTGTGTGGATTGGCCAATGAAGTCCTAGTCAAGGGGATTGGGTAGAAGTCTTAGCAGATCGAGGACGACTGGTAGGAGTCTAGGCGGGTGAAGGATCGACTGACTAGTGTCCTGGAAGTTAAGATCAGATGCTGAACAAAAGTCAAAATAGGTGTTTGGCAAAAAATAACTTCTCCTGAGAGGAGTAGGTGAGGATGCATTCTCCGTTGAGGGAACAATAGGTATAGGTCCCGTGGCGGTCATATTTTATGTTCATACTATATTTTGCATGTATTTCTAACTCGTCAACTTAGGATAATAAAACCAAAAGTTGGCTAGAAATTAGAGTCCAAGCGCCTGGAAAGGAGTCCAGGTGCCTAGAGTCTCTCGAACCCAGTCAGGTGCCCGGACTTGGATAGACTTGGCCGGATAAAGTTTTCGCCAAGTCTCTCCACATTAACACATGTGGGGGCGCTCGACGGAGCTTTAAGGCGCTCGGAACAACCTTTATAAGGAGGTTCGACCAGGAGCCTTGAACATCAATTTCTTATGATCTCTATAATCAAGTGCTGCTCCGAAAACTACTTAATGACGCTGTTGCACTGCTTCGACAAAGACACTCACGTTTAGATCTTTAAAGTTGTCGATATATTTAAGTTTTTGCAAATTGTGCTCTTAAATTCATATTACTGTATCATTTCAGATTGATGGTGATTGCTCAACGAAAGCGGTTGACGATTGTGAGCCTTGGAATAGGAGTTGTCAAAGGCTCAAAATCAAGTAAAAGAAAAACATATTGGCATTCTGTGTTTTCTTTTTTTCCGTTGCATATTTTACTAGATTGTTTTATGAAAAATGTTAAAAAGCCGCTAGCCTTATTCACCCTCTCTAGCGCTTTCTTCGATCCTATAATTGGTATCAGAGTAGAGTCGCTCTGAATTGGTGAAACCACGATAAGAGCATTGCTTTTTCGAAGCAAAATATAGTTGTTTGGGGTTATAAAATATCCTTATGCCTTTTTTTTTTATTTTACATTTTCATTTTTTTCATAATTAGTCAGAATTGTAGGACCGATGCACGTGAGAGGGAGGGGGGGGGGGCGGGTGAATCACGTGACTTTTAAAACATTCGTTTTAAAATCAGAGTCGATAGAAAATCGTACGATGACTTTGAAAAACGTGCGCGGCGGAAGAATTAAAACGAAACACGAAAGCGAAAAACAATAAAAAATAAGCGATGAATTTTACTTCGTTCGGAGCCTTCAGCGACTCCTACTCGAAGGCCCAGGCTCCTTGAACCTTTCCTATGGGCAATCCACTAAAATTCTCTACCGGTAAACTCCCGGTAGAGCAATTCGAATACAAGATTAGGCGGAAGTGTAACAACCCTACACTTCCCCCTTTAATAATTTCAGTGCAGACAGAACAAATAAAAATGCGTTACCCAACACTTAAGATTATCTGAAGCAGCTTAGGTGTTGGGAGCGATCTTCCGGCAGCAGTCGGACAACGTCGAGTCAAAGCACAAACCGCAGCAGAGGAGCGTGGTAGCCAGAGAGCGACAAAGCTTGAACCAGACTTAAAAAAAATATTTTTCTTTAGAGAGCTCGCTTGCTTCTTTTTATAGTGCCTCGAGCTGCCAATATTCAATCCGATGCATGATCTTCTCAGCCCAAACATTATCCATCAGCAAGCTATTCTTAAATAATTTAAAAATAGTTAATTAAATTAAGATAAGAATGCATTTAGAGTTAATTAAAAATGCTCCACTTAAATTAAAATAAGAATGCTCCACTTAAATTGAAAAAATAATTTAAATAAAGTTAGCAAACTATTCTTTGGAATAATCCAAAGGAGATAACGTTTCTATCTTTTGCTCCACTTAAATTAAAAAAAATTTAAAGTTTAAACTCTCGTACAGAATAACATTTTATTATAAGTAGGAGTAATTTTATTCTCAAATAAAATAAGAAATACGAATAATTTAAATGAGAGTTTATCCTCCACCGAGGCTTTAGATGAGGAATAATTTATAATTTTATTCTCAAATAAAATAAGAAATACAAATAATTTAAATGAGAGTTTATCCTCCATCGAGGCTTTAGATAAGGAATAATTTTGTAAAATTTACCTACAAAATCTAATTAGTTCACATATCAAATAAAACCTGTAAAATAGAGTTAATGCAATGGACTAAGATAAGAATGCTTTTAGAGTTAATTAGACCCCGTCCAAACCTGGATAAGGATCTAATCAGGACTCAATCGAGGTCACCAAAATGGGCCTAAGTTGGACCGCGCCTACAGTCCTAAAATAGGACCCGTCCTCACTGGTTCGCTCCTCCAGTGACTTACCTTACTTACCTCGTGCAGCTCTACTCAACTTCTTAACCCACCTGGTCTTCCCGCCAGGGCTCAACCACCCTGGACTTTTTGCCAAGTTTCAACCAACTTGGGCTTCAGCCAGTTGTCAGGCCTCGCGAACCCAACTGGACTTCCCACCAGGACTCAACCACCCTGAACTTTAGCCTGGTGTCAGGTCCTAAGTCTTTCAACCCTGCACACTTAGTAAAGAGGTCAAAACCAAAAGCAAGCCTAACTTTAACCTATTTGTCATTCATCAAAATTTAAGTTTAACTATTAGTGCAAATTGCACCAACAATCTCCCCCTTTTTGATGCAATGACAACCTGGGTTAAAGTTGAAAAATACCAGATAAAGCAATGAGTCCAAAAAACGAATATGCAAATGACATGCTCTAAGATCAGGAATTTTTAATTTTCTAGCTTAATCCTTAAACTCTCCCCCTTTGGCATTCATCAAAACAAAGAAATAATATGTGCGTAAGCATCAGAAATAAAACACGCATTCAAGTAATATGCCAGCCAAGTAAAAAAATACTTTTAAGTATTTGGGGAAGAAAAAAATTCTTAGCACGCATTTTTAGGATAGGTGAACAATGATTTTAAGGATAGGTGAACCAACATTTTCAAAAATAATTTATTTTCTAACATATTCGAAAGAGCACAAAAAGCGAAAGATTTTAACTCATGCTCCCCTTGAACCAAGTAACAATTTTAGCCCTTTTTAGGTGTCTAACCTTAGTTACTAGCTAACTATCTAGATGATAGTAGTGTTCACTGGGTTAGTCAAGTCAAATAATAATGTCTAGCTCAGATTTTAATTCACGACTACTTGACTTGATCACTGTAATATGGGTATTTTACGCCCAGACTTACTGCGATGTACAGACTTAAGCATTCTGATGTCCAGGCAAAGTCCTATGCATCTCACAACCGTTCTATGTTTTGGAAGCACAAACAAGTTATCCTTAATGTGTTTTGTGAGATGCGGCTACCTAAATCTATAAGTTCATGCAGTTTTAGGGGTCAAACTTAGGTTAAGTCCACCAAATTTTTTTTTTTAAATGCAAGTTTGAAATACTAAAATTAAGCCAATTAAACTAAGAATCAAAGTAATTAAGCTAATGGTCAAACAGAATATGCGAGCTGATTGTTCAAAAGAAGTAAGTGTGATCAGGTCAGTTCTAGTCTATAACACACATTCCTATTAACCTTCTTAAGTTACTAAATTCAGATTCAGGGAGTGGTTTAGTAAATATATCAGCTAGGTTAGCCTTAGATTCAACATGGTTAAGTTCAATTTCTCCTTTATTAACATGATCTCTGACAAAATGATGTTTAATTTCTATATGTTTGGTCCTAGAGTGGTGGACTGGGTTTTTGGTTAGATTAATTGAACTTAGATTATTTATAAAGATTTTGACTTTCTTAAAATCTAAGTTAAAGTCTTTTAACGTATGCATCATCCAAAGTAATTGGGCTACACACTCACCCATGACTATGTACTCAGCTTCAGTGGTGGATAGGGCAACGCAGTGTTGTTTTCTACTGAACCAACTAACTAGTGAGGACCCTAGAAGTTGACATCCACCACTGGTACTTTTCCTATCTAATTTACAGCCAGCATAATCTGAGTCAGAAAATCCAATAAGTTCAAATTGGGCTGTTCTAGGATTCCAAATTCCTAAACTTTCTGTCCCTTTAAGGTACCTAAATATTCTTTTAACTAGGGTTAGATGTGACTCTTTAGCACATGTTTGATACCTAGCACACATACTAACTGCAAAGAGAATGTCAGGTCGACTTGCAGTCAGGTAAAGTAAGCTGCCTATAACACTTATATAATATTTAAGGTCAACAGTTTTGCCACTTGGGTCACTATCTACAGTTTGAATGGTAGCCATAGGTGTTTTAATTTCTTTTGCACTATCCATTCCAAATTTTCTAAGTAGTTCTTTAGTATATTTTTGTTGATAGACAAAAGTACCCTCACTAGTCTGTTTTATTTGTAACCCTAAAAAGAAAATTAATTGGCCTACTAAACTCATTTCAAATTCATTTTCCATTACCGTTATAAAATCTTGCAAAAAATTTGAGTTCGTTGAGCCAAATATTATATCATCTACATATACTTGGGCTATAAAAATATCAATTTTTAAGGTTTTAACAAATAGTGTTGGGTCAATTTTGCCTTGGTTAAAACCTTTAGATACTAAGTGGTTAGACAGTCTTTCATACCAGGCCGTAGGGGCTTGCTTAAGTCCATATAGGGCTTTTTTAAGTTTAAAGACATAGTCAGGGTGTTCTAAGCTTTCAAAACCAGGGGGTTGTCCTACATAAACCTCTTCCTTATACCCAGTGTCACACAATTGGCTGATACTTAGTAAATTGAAGTGAAGGTTTTCCTAGGCCAATGTCAACAAGTAAGACATTTTTAATTATAAAATCAGACTCAAGTTCAATGTTACCTAGGCTAATTACCTTAAGTTTACCGTTGTTTCCAAACGCAACGGTCCCTAGACTTTTGTACTTGAGTTTTGTAAACTTAGTGGGATCCCTAGTCATGTGTCTGGAGCACCCACTATCGATAATCCACTTGTTTTCCTACAGTTAGGTAGGATATTTTTTAGAATTTAGTTTAAGTTTTGAATGAGTTAAAGGAATGATTTAAAGAAACTTAAGAAATTTGAACCCCTAAAAAAAACTTAAGAAGTTTAAAAGTTTGAATTTTTAAAACGCTTAGGAGAATTTGAATTTTGAATAACCTTAAGAAATTTGAAGACTTGAAATTTTGAAAAAGTTAAAGAATTTAAAAGATTTAAGGAATTGAGAATTTTGAATTTTGAACAACTTAAAAAGGACTTAAGGAATTTGAAATTTTGAATTTTGAATTTTGAATTTAGTTGTCCTTATTCATCTCACTTGATCTAAGTTGTCAATCAAAGGAATCCTATGATTTGTGTGAGATAAGTTTGAGTTTGTTTTATAAAAGTTAATCTGACCTCTGTTAGATTCAGGTTTGACAAGAAACAGTTTAAAAGTATACTTCCATAATTGGTTTCCAGGCCGTGGCGAAGCACAGAGGTCTTCTTTGGCCGAAACCTTATTGGATCAACAACCACTTTATAGGCAAAACCGTTTAAGGAAGTTGTACTTTTAACCTACCTATTGAAACTCCTTGGTCTAACTAGTCTACGATGTGGCGGGGTAGCTTCGGCTAGTTCCACTGGGCTAAGAAGACCAAATAAAGGACGCCTTCCCCTACCTGACTCCTTAGATCAGCTTCCTAACGAACTATCAGCTCGCCCTACCCTGGTACTGAGTAGGTTAAGTGTCAGACTAACTTTTGAAACTAGTCCTAGATACTCAGACGGGTAAAGGGTGACTTTGAGGTGCCAACTAATTTGGTGCCTCCCCCTAAATTATAGATAGGGTGTTTAGGGTCAATGCAATGAATGTTCTTCTTGGGGACATAGTATTGGTTCTGGCCTACTTGCTTTGTTAGGTAAGCTTTCGGGACCCACGCTTTTCGCCGGTTTTCACGTGGGTGGACAAATGAGATAAAGGATTTTTGGGTCGATCCTGATTTATATCATATCCTAGATTTATTGTACACGCCCTTTTGAGATCCAAGAATAAGGTCAAGATTCTTGGACCGGGTTGTAAAAGTTGTTAGTAAGTCCTTAAGGTTTTGAACTTCACCCTTTAGGGTGGAGTTATCATTTTCAAGTTCAATTGTTCTTTCATTTTGAGTTGATTCAGTTAAGGTTTTGGTATTAATTAATTGCTCCTTAAGGTCTTGATTTTCCTTAAGGAGCTGGTCATTTCTAGATTCAGACGCAAACAAATTTTTATTTAAAACAGAGATAATCTTAAAAGACTTTTTATTAATTGAATCAAAGTATACCTCAGTCGAGCCGTCCGAAAAGTGTCCGATCTCTTGGCTCGACTCGTATTCGGAATCTTCGTCGCTCTCCGAGTCCGATCCAGGTCCGGTTGCCATTAGCGCAAGGTAGCTTGAATTTTTTGGTGGTTCATTGTCGGAGTCGTCTGAGCTCTTGTCCAAGGTGGCTTGTAAAGCCTTCTTCTTCTTGGGTTGGTCCTCCTTTTTATAGGGGCATTCATGTTTGAAGTGCCCTTTTCTGTTGCAGCTGAAGCAGGTCATTTTGCTTTTACCTTCATTGCTGATGGGCTTCATTATCTTTTGGAGGTCCCTTTTTGAAAATTTGTTCTTCTTTTTGACAAAGACTTTTCTTACCAAGTTTACCATATGCTTCTCGTCGTCTGAGTCTGACTCTGGTTCTTCTTCGGATTTTTCTTGAATATTCTTCTTCGACTTGACCTTTCTTGAAGAATCTGCAAACAAAGCAAACCCTTTCTCGACCTTGGCGTTAGTTTGTTCATGCAACTCTAATTCACAAAACAGTTCATCTAAATTTATTTTGGAAAGATTCCTAGAAATTTTATAAGCATCTACAATGGATGCCCATAATGAATTTCTAGGAAAGACATTTAGTGCATACCTTATAATGTCTCTATTTTCTTGTTTGTGCCCAATCAGGTGGAGTCCATTTAGTATGTCCTTGATCCGAGCGTGAAGTTGACTTGCAGATTCTCCTTCCTGCATTTTCATATTAAACAATTTATTTAAAAGCAAATCCCTTTTTGTTACCTTTGCATCAGTAGTGCCTTCATGCAATTCAATTAGTTTATCCCAAAGTTCTTTTGCTGATTCGGTTGGTCTGATTCTGTTCAGCTCTTCTTTGGTTAGTCCGCACTGGAGGGTGTTCTGCGCTTTGAACTCGATCTGAGCTTTTTCCTTCATTTCCAGGTTCCATCTATCGGGCTTCAGTGGCTCCTTGTTTCCCTCGTCCATTGGTGGTTCGTAGCCAGTTTGCACCGCGAACCATTGATCCATATCGGTTTTGAGGTACACTTCCATTCTTCGCTTCCAGTAGGGGAAATCTTCCCCGTTGAAGAGCGGAGGACGAGCAGTGCTGTAACCTTCACTCTGGGTCATCTGTGATTTACAAAAAAAAACAACAAAACTCGTTCCAAGACTAAGTCTTGGATTAGTGGTGTGGTACGAAAAAAAAAGGAATAAGAGAAGAGCGACTCGAAATGGTGTTGCACCAAATTCGAGTAAAACTGAACGAACAAAAGAAAAAGATCTAAATTTAAGCAACAATACCTAATTTAGATTGTGCAACGAAAAACACAAAATGCGAAAAACTGGATCTCCCTCGACTTTTATGGTGGTTGCACCGATTCAGAGCGTACCAGTGCTCTGATACCACTTGTAGGACCGATGCACGTGAGAGGGGGGGGTGAATCACGTGACTTTTAAAACTTTCGTTTTAAAATCAGAGTCGATAGAAAATCGTACGATGGCTTTGAAAAACGTGCGCGGCGGAAGAATTAAAACGAAACACGAAAGCGAAAAAAAAAAAGTAAGCGATGAGTTTTACTTCGTTCGGAGCCTTCGGCGACTCCAACTCGAAGGCCCAGGCTCCTTGAACCTTTCCTGTGGGCAATCCACTAAAATTCTCTACCGGTAAATTCCCGGTAGAGCGATTCGAATACAAGATTAGGCGGAAGTGTAACAACCCTACACTTCCCCCTTTAATAATTTCAGTGCAGACAGAACAAATAAAAATGCGTTAACCAACACTTAAGATTATCTGAAGCAGCTTGGGTGTTGGGAGCGATCTTCCAGCAGCAGTCGGACAACATCGAGTCAAAGCACAAACCGCAGCAGAGGAGCGTGGAAGCCAGAGAGCGCCAAAGCTTGAACCAGATTTAAAATTTTTTTTTTCTTTAGAGGGCTCGCTTGCTTCTTTTTATAGTGCCTCGAGCTGCCAATATTCAATCCGATGCATGATCTTCTCAGCCCAAACATTATCCATCAGCAAGCTATTCTTAAATAATTTAAAAATAGCTAATTAAATTAAGATAAGAATGCATTTAGAGTTAATTAAAAATGCTCCACTTAAATTAAAATAAGAATGCTTCACTTAAATTGAAAAAATAATTTACATAAAGTTAGCAAGCTATTCTTTGGAATAATCCAAAGAAGATAACGTTTCTATCCTTTGCTCCACTTAAATTAAAAAAAATTTAAAGTTTAAACTCTCGTACAGAATAACATTTTATCATAAGTAGGAGTAATTTTATTCTCAAATAAAATAAGAAATACGAATAATTTAAATGAGAGTTTATCCTCCACCGAGGCTTTAGATGATGAATAATTTTGTAAAATTTACCTACAAAATCTAATTAGTTCACATATCAAATAAAACCTGTAAAATATAGTTAATGCAATGGACTAAAATAAGAATGCTTTTAGAGTTAATTAGACCCCGTCCAAACCTGGATAAGGATCTAACCAGGACTCAACCGAGGTCACCAAAATGGGCCTAAGTTGGACCACGCCTACAGTCCTAAAATATGACCCGTCCTCACTGGTTCGCTCCTCCAGTGGCTTACCTTACTTACCTCGTGCAGCTCTACTCAACTTCTTAACCCACCAGGTCTTCCCGCCAGGGCTCAACCACCCTGGTCTTTTTGCCAAGTTTCAACCAACTTGGGCTTCAGCCAGTTGTCAGGCCTCGCGAACCCAACTGGACTTCCCACCAGGACTCAACCACCCTGAACTTTAGCCTGGTGTCAGGTCCTAAGTCTTTCAATCCTGCACACTTAGTAAAGAGGTCAAAACCAAAAGCAAGCCTAACTTTAACCTATTTGTCATTCATCAAAACTTAAGTTTAACTATTAGTGCAAATTGCACCAACAAGAATTGGTGCAATTACCTCTTTTGACAAATTTATCGTTATTTTTTATTTTTTATTATGTTTTTCGAAATTGATGCAACACCACTCGGACAAATTTTTTTCTCTTCACTCGCACTACTAATTCAAGACTAAAGTCTTGGTACCCTTCTCGTTGTTTTTGTTTTTCGAGGACTTTCTTCTCTTGTCAATGGGCCATCAAGAAGGCTATAGTATCGCCTGCCCACCTCTATTCTCCGACGAGGATTTTGGCTACTGGAAGAGTTATGCCATGCCTCCCGGAGAGGAGCCGCTGATCCAATATAAAATTGGATAATATCTCCCTTGTACGACGAACAATATGAAACATTAATACATATATACAAGCATAATATGACCTCCATGATTTCAAATAAATCTATCACGGCCAATCCCAACCGAAGAACATAAAAGATAATGCATCTATAGCATAAATCTAATAAAATTTACCTGATCTGCCATCTGGGTAGCGCATAGCAAAACCACATCACATAAGCCTAGCAGAGGACTCAAAAGTACAGTCCATACAACAACACAACGTAAATACAAGCCTGCGACGCAAATCAATACAAAGTATATAACATAATAATATTCGAAAAAGAACGGAAAACCAAAGTCGGAGTCGTCAAAGCTGGGGACTGACAACTGGTCTCTCTTGGCAGACATCAACTTGAAAATAAAAACATGGTTATGGGTGGTGAGTCCAAGCAGACTCTGCGGGTATAGAGATAGATATGCATGACAAATAAATATCTAAACAAGCTATAATGAAACAACAGGATACAATCTCGTAGGGAAATAAGAATATGCATAACATAAAATGCTGAATGTATATACATACCAGAGTCCATCTATCATGCGGGGTGGTGCAATCAACCCCTATACAACATCAAGTACAAAACACAATCCAATGTGTAACTGTCCCCTATATGTGCATGTCAAACAGATGTAACAATCAAATACAGCAAGTACAAACAAATGCATAATGCATCATATGCACATAATGCAATGACATGTGTTAACCTTCACACTAGTTAAGCCACTATCACAGGTCATAAGTGAACGACCGAGTAGGTGGGACTATGACAACTATGCGCACTCTGCCATCACTACTCCTGAGTGACCGAGTGGACAGGATGTTGTGGAGTAAACACTCCAATCCCAAGTCATAAAGGGGGAGATATCTCTCTCATCTCCTCGCATCGCTGGAAGGAGGAGGGATCCCTGCTTGCTATCACGCTCTGGAACCACTATCCATGAGTGTCCGAGCGGAGCAGTACAGATCCACTACACACACCCGCTGGTATCTACTAATCCGTGAGGGACGTGTGCAGATCCAGAATGTGATTGACGATGGGCTCAGACCATAAGGGATGCCGATGATCGTCAGCACGCAACAATGCAAGAATGGTGTATGACTCTAACACATGCAACACCCACCAGATCATTATCTATAACTTAACTTAATATGCACAGGTCGAACACATGTATCATGACCTAACGATCATACAACTAGATACACATGCAAGTATACTATGCAATCAATCAATGCAGATATAAAGTGACATGCCACTATATCTATGTACACATGCACACGTAAGTACTCTACAGAGTAAGAACGTCAAACAACGAGACTATATAGATAGGACTTTGATCATTTCAAAGATCAAACAATAAGTATTAAGTAGGATAGCAATGGTAGCAGATATAAGGTAATAAACTTATTGCAAATCATAAGCAAGCCATGCATAAGATAAAGTGGTACTATAGAAACAAGTAAGAAGTACCTGTCTCAAATGGAGATGCTCATATCAGAAGATAATTCCTTGTCCAATAATCAACGACAATAAACCCAAATCAATATCCTATATCAAAAAATATAATTTTAGCTATCATAACAATTAGTAAGTAGCTAATTAAATGATTAGTCCACGTTGTTCTGGATTAGGTTTCGAATTTAGGTTTAGACTAAGTTTAATCCAAGTGGTCAACTCAATTGTGATCCACCCCCTATTCGAACTCACATTTCCTCACCGAATCAAACAACCGATTATAATGGATCAACTTCTAATCATAGAACCCTAACTCTTGTTCCCACACCTTGCAATTCGAAGAAACTCCACAAGTTAACACAAGCTCACGGTGGAAACCACAAATTATATACTATAGATCAGCTATCCATTAGAACCTTAATGAAGCTCATGGCACCAACAAGGATCAGCAAACAGATCAACTCATCACGAACAGGAAAATCATGACATCAGAGTTGAACAAGAAACACAAATCTTAAAGGGAAATTCATTACAATCTAAAACAAATCCTCAAGCTCCAACGAGAACATATCATCAAAAAGATGCTCATAGTAGAGGAGAACATAATCCACCACTACAGCTCTACAAAACTGATCTCAAAGAACCAAATTCTACTACACATATCGTCAAACAACAATTTGCTAATCCAAGAGCAAGAACACAAACACACGCACATCCAACACCTCACGGCATCACATTGGCACAACCTACTTCCCATTTAATACAGAACACCATCAAACCTAATTAAGTTCACAATCCTGAATCGATCTAACAATCTTGAGCAAAATTCATCCAAAACCAAACCAACATCAATCATAGCATTTTAGCAGTCCCACAACAATGATCATGTTCTAACACTAAATCAAAACAAATCTCATAGTAACTCCATAGGTCACAGGGAAACCCATCAAAACAGATTTAGATCGCGATTCTTACATCTAGAATTAAAATCTCCAAAGCAAAACCTCAATTAGAAATTCATTTGCGAAAACACTACTCGATCAGAGATTCACACGCAAATTTCAAGTAAGCAGATAGCATCCTCAAGGAATCCAAACTGCTAGAACCAATCCTTAGGCGATCATCGGCAAGAAGATCTCCCCTCAGATTCAGTAACCGTGACCCTCCAATCTTCTGCCAAGTTTATAGGGTGATTGTTCCTTGCCGAGTGCCCGATGGAGAAGGGAAAGCCTCCAAAAGCTTGCTCGGAGAAGGGAGTAAGGCAGCCACAGAGGAAGGAGAAGGAGAGGACTCGAAGTTGTGCGTGGGGAGAAGAAGAGGAAGAAGACTAGCGTCGGCTCTGTGATGGCTGCGATCGAGCAGAGAAAGGAGAGGAGAAGAAATCTCTTCGGGTTGAGATTGGTGGAGGAAGAAGGGATTTAAGGGAGACATTTTTGCAATTCGCCCCTCCTTTGATTTATTCAACTCAACTCGTTAAATTTAGAGTTTTTAGTTATTTAACCCTTCAAACTTTGGTGTTTTCCACCCTCCACCCCAATGATTAGGGTTTAAACAAATTTAAACCCTCTATAGCTTAACCCATTAATCCGATAATCGTACATTCGTTTCGAGAAAACTCCTAAAAATTTTCTCGAATCTGAAGACTTGAGCTCGAATCTGAAGACAAATCAGACTTTGAAAATGACAATGAAATCAACACCAAACTAGTCAATCTAGTTCGGAAAATACTTAGGAAGAAGAGGATGATCCAATCAAAGAGCAACCAAACAAGTCTGAATCAACTCACGAAGCACAAGTTAGAAGTGACTTGCTACGGGTGCAACAAGAAAGGACACTACAAGTCGGAGTGTTCGAACATAAAAGAAACCAAGATACAAAGGAAAAGCAAGGCCCTAAAAGCAACATGGTCTGAGTCATTGAAAGAAGTAGATGAAGAAGAACAAACTTCAAGCTTATTGGCACTAGCGGTACAAGCTCAGAACAAATCCAACACCGAGTCCAAGACTGAATCGGAGGTTGAGTCTGAGAGAAGCTATGGATCCGTTTCTGTTGCCAAAGGGCCTAACTCCACTATAAGTCTTACTATAGAAGATGAACTTTACAATCTAATTTCCTATTTAACTTGTAAGTTAGCTAAATTTAATGTCTGGGTCCAAACCCGACTACGGTTCCGAACCGACCGTTGGACGGTTCGTGGGAGGCCGACCTTTAACATTAACCGCCCAAGACGGTTACAGTTCATGGTTCGGAACCGCCGGTTCGCGGTTTGGTTCATGGTTCACCACGGTTCGCGACGGTTCAAGATTATTATATGAAAAAAATTAAAAATTTAAATTTAAATATAAAATTTATTACAAAAAGGGCTTGCACTTATTTAAGTTGCCTACATATCTCCTTACAGTATAGGGAAATCAAAGCCCACGTAGATCTTTTACATTTTTACCCTTTTACAATTTACATCACTTACTTCCATTTCCTCCTGTTCTCATTATATTTGTTCCTTCAGTATCAAATTCTTTGACTTCGTCTTCTGAAAGTTGCATTCCTTGGATTCTTTTCTCGGCTGGTCCAATCGTCGAGTAATGCTTGAGCTTCCAATGAGTCGGGAGACATAGTTGATCGCCGTTCATCTAATATGTTGCCGCCGGCACTGAACGTCTGCTCCACAGCAATAGTTTACACTGGCCGGTTTCGGTTTGACCCGGCTAATCGGGTCAACGAGCCACCTGGCCTGTTGACTAGGGCTGTTCGAGCCGGGTCCAGGCTAGACCCGACCCTTGGTCGAGTCTATCTGGGTCAAGTCACTCCAAAAGGAGGTAAAAGCCTTTAAGAAGGTAACCAACTTAAGTTCTTTAACTGATAAAGTTTAGTGTAAAACATTAACTCAAGTTCAACAACTTGAGGAAGAAAATTCCACACTGAAAACTCATGTCAAAGAATTTAAGAATTATTTGGGATGGTTTACCTTAGGGTTCCTAAAATCTAAACATGATTCTCGGAAAATAAAGGGTCGTATACAACAGATCCGGACTAGGATACAAGTCTAATTCACAAGTTAAATCATACATGTCTATTGTAAATCAAAATAGCAACCAAGTCCAAGCATGGATCCCAAAGACAAGTTTGATTAATCATATTGGATCAAATTAATATTGGATCCCAATGGTCAAATCCATTACCTAGATAAACCTTATCGAGGTTATGATCCAGGAGGAGCAAATAGAAAAACCATTATTTCTTGATATGCATGTTTGCTTGATTTATTGCTTAATTTTGCATGCTTATTTAAATTTTATGCTTATGGTTAGATAGAGACTCAGGTTTGATTGTGACTTGCTCAACCTAGTATCAGGGTGGGGCGAGATGATAGTACGTAGGAAAACTTGGTCTAGGCAGTAAGGTAAGACATACCCTATTTGATCTACTAAACTAAGTGGAATTAACTGAAGCTATCTTGCTATATCCTAGATTAGTTAACTAAGGTTTATCAAAAGGAAAACTTAAAAGTATAATTTCTTAAAAAGATTTTGTCTAGAATTGGTCGTTGTTCCGATACCTAGAAGGCCCTGTGCCTCGGCACAATCTGAAAGTCAATTTTTAAAATGTGCTTTTAACTGATTGATTGTTTAAACCTGAATCTAATTCAAATAACAATCAAATTTTAGGATTCAAATTAAAAGTAACAAAGATAAAATTAACATCTCATAAAACTTATAAGGTACCTTGTGTGAAAATGCAGAAATGGGTAAGATGTTAAGATCTATAAAGTGTAAGTAGCCCACTTAATCAATTCCAACTTAATTAATTAACGAATCTAATTAATTTAATTGAAACTCTTAATCAAATTCCAATTAATTAATCTAACCTAATTAATCAATTTAATTAACCTAACCTAATTAATCATTTTAATTAACCAAACCTAATTAATTAATGTAACTAACGTAGCCTAATTAATCAATTCAATTAACATCTATTTAATTAATTAATAGAATTTAATTAATTAATTAACCCTAAACTAATTAATTAACATAAGTAATCCAAATTTAATTAATTAATACTAAACTAAATAATTAATTAACTTAATTAACAAATTAACTTGATGAGAACTAATCAAATTAACTTAACTTAAAATTGATCTAATTAACCTTAAATCAATTAAATCTAAATTTAAACAAATTAAAATCTAATTTAATTTAATTAAAATTTAACAATTTAACGTAATTAAAAATTTAATAAACTTTAACAAACTTAAAATCAAACTCAATTTATCTTAACAAACTTTGATAAATTAATCACTTAAACTTAAATATACCTTAATCAATTAAACTTAATAAACTTAAACAAATTTGATTTAATTAAAACTTAATAAATTAATTTAAATTTAAAATTAATCCAAATCCAACTAATCAAACCTAATTGATTACAGTAGAATCCATCTCATAAGAACTCATTGGAGTAACATGTGTGAAAATTTAGAATGGGCGAGATATTAAATTAAAATAAATAAACATTAATTAATTAATCCAAAGTGAAACCTTATTTTTCCAAACATGCTTGGTCTCTAGGATTAATACTTGAATTGTTATTCATTTTCAATGTTATTACAAATATTAAATCAAATGTAATATTCACTTTATGGGTATTTTCAAAAATTGCCTTAGAAAATTTTATTTATAATTTTTCAATAACTTGTCTAGAATTCTTTGAAAATTGTCTAAACATTCTTCTAAAAACTGTTTTTTTTTTTTGAAACTTTTCTATCTTTTTAAAGATTTTTACAGAACTGAGTCTTCTATGTTCAAAACATGTTTCGAAAATGATTATTGTTCAAAATTGATTAATTTTTTTCTGAGACAAAATTTTTATACTTATAAATTTTATTCCGAAGCTAGTTTTTGAAACTTAGCATATGTTATATGTTTTGTAAAAAGACAGTCTAAAAACATAACTCTCTTTGCCTAAAATATATTTTTTATATATGCAAAAATGGGAGAAATGAAAGGCTAAAAGTTAAAGATAAATCGATTTTCAAAATATGCTTGTTTTCAAAATCTTCAGAGGGAGAATTTTAATTAACGGGAGCATGTTTAAAAATTCTATACTTTGAAAATTTTTTACTATGAAAATCGCATGTTTTGAAAATTCTATACTTTCAAAAAATCTATTCTTTGAAAATTCTTTATTTTAAAAATTGCATGTTTAGAAAATTCGATACTTTAAAAAAAAATTCGATACTTTGAAAATTCATTTTGAAAACTCTACTTTGAAAAATCCATGTAAGTCCATTTTGTTGAATACTTCCACAGATAAGATCCTTAATGGTAGGGATCATGGTTGATTTATATTAGCTTGATTATAGGGATTAAGTAATAGACATATCATAATTATAGGATCCTTTTTCTCTCTTTATGTATATAAATACCTACATGTATTCATATTATGGTATTGGAAATAAATTATCTCTTTCTCTTTTATATGGTATCAAATTTTCCTTCTTTGACCTTTTTTTTTGCCGCCACTATTATTATTGTGCCTCCTACTACTACGACGCCCTTCACTACCGATTTTAGTGTCGACGTCCTTTGCTGTCGATTTCGGTACCGATGCCCCTTGCTACTGCCTTCTACTGCGGCTGTCGTTGTTTGCTATTGGATCAACCAACACTTCTCTAATTGCTACTACTGAGGTTCTGCATCTGATTTCTCTTGCTACCGTCCTGACACCGGGTTTTCCTCGTCTTCCGACACTTCGGCAATGGATGCTCGTGGTCGTGGGTTCTTTTTAGTGTCGTAATAGTAGTCACGGTCATGGTCATGGAACTGATACCGCCAGGAGTAGCCATTCACGTGTTCTTTGTGGTCGTTCCAACCATGCCTTTAAGCAGTGTTGGCGAAGTTTGGTAATCCTGATTAGGCTAATAACGTATCTACTGAATTATCGACTCCATCACTAGCAATCATGAAGATATGGTCTATATTTCTTGTATTGATTATGAGAAATTCCTTCACTCTTCTACTAGCATTCCCTATGCCACTACTGCCTCATACTCTCTAAGTGTGTTTGCTGTGTCTTGTGATAAGTCTTAGATACTGGATTTCGGTGCGTCTGCTCATATTATGGGTAATAAGTCTGTTTTTTCTTCCTCATCTTTATTCCCTATTCGTTTAGCCCAACGTTTGAAATACAGTTCTGCACACGGAGCAAAACTGGCTCGCGGGCGACACGCGATCTTTGGCGTCCTGGAGGCGCCGCCGGAAGCGTCGCGGGACGCCTCTGGTGATGCCTTCTGGTGGCCCTAAAGGCGTCACCGGAGGCTTTCGGTGGCATTGGAAGCTACCGCAGGCGTTAGAGGCCTCGCGAGGCATCGCAGGGCACCTTCGGCGCCTGCAACGTCGCGATTGTGATCACGACCACGATTTAAATTTTTTTTATTTAATTAATTTAAACAATTTCTTTTATAAATCCTAAATTTTTTTTATTAATTAATATTCTGAGTTTATTTTACATCTTTAAATTTTATTTAAAAATTCTAAAAAAATTTAAAAATTTAAAATTTTTTTAAAAAACCTAAAATAATTTTAAAAAATTCTAATAAATCAGATTTATATTCTGATATATATATATTATTTTTACTACTTTAATGTTTAATTGATATTTTAATTTTTTAATTATTTTAAATATATATTATTTATATTAATAATTAATTAAACGAATAAATAGTTAATTTATATGATTATTACATATAAAATAGCATCTTTGTATTAATTTATATAATTATGATTATTTAATTTGGATATTTGTGAATTAGATAGTTGACCTAAGGGTAAATTTTCCTAAATTCCCTACTTACCAAGTCAACTTTGCATGCAATCCCTACACAAACTTTTCTTTGCATGCAGTCCCTGATGTGATGTTTGGTGAATATTATTTGAAGAAAATTGAGTATAAAAGTTAGAAAATTGAGTATGGCAGGTTGCATCCACCACATCAATAACCCATGTACTCAATTTTTACTCTTTTATACTCAAGTTTCACTCTTTTATACTCAGTTTTCACTGATGTATACTCAATTTTCACCTTTTTATACTCAGTTCCATCAGGGAGTAAAAATAAAGAAAAACTTGTGTGGGGAGTGAATGCAAAGTTTGACTCCCCATTAGGGATTTAAAGCAACTTTACCGTTGACCTAACATGAAAAAGATATATGAAATCAATATACAATTTATTTTTAGATTATACACAATAAACATATTTATCTAATAATTATTATATGTAAATAAAAAATACCGACACTGTGTCGGCACGACACAATACGATACCGAAACTGTATCATTCTGGAATGATCCCGAAACCTCGACACGGGTTCAAATTTTAAATCTTGGTTTAGCCAATGGTACCTGTTCTCCAATTATGGGAAGAGGTGTTGTCAGACCCACTGCAAATATTGCTCTTGAATATATTCTCTTTGCACCTAAATTTCTTGTTAGTTTAGCTAACAAAAGGTCACAACTATTCTGTATCTTTTTATCCATCTTATTGTATGATCCCGACCATGCTCACGTATAGCTCGGTCGGCCAGCCTGACGCCACATAAGGAAAGGTCAGGGCCATGGGGTACTGATAGATCAACATAGCTGGCTGGGCCAGGGGCCCGAGGCCCACTCGGGCCGGATCGCCCGACTGAGCGGTCAGTCAGATATACCCCGACCTGGTCCCACCTGGAAAACGCCGAGTGTCCGACTCCGTCCATCACCCGATACACATGCTACATTAGCCCCTAGCGAGAGATATCGACTGCCGAGCCTAAGGTCGTCCGGGCAACATCCGTTTGACATCCAGTCGATGGTCTCCTTGTGCCCTAACCACCTGACCCTGGGATGAGTCGGATTGGCCAAGTCTGAGCGCTCCTTGACTCGGAGAGTATCCTGTTCCAATCTAGGAGGTATTGGCCGCACGACCAGGTTTCACACGGGGCGGCCGGTCGGCGCTCCAGCTCGGGATTTGTCATTTTCCTAATGAACACCCACTCTCTGACACTATACTGGCAAAAGTGGTACGAGAGCCGGCGCAGACCTGACACCATTTGTGCCCGAATCGCGAATATCCCGCTGACACAGTACTTTCCTGACATACCCTGGCACTCCGTACCACGACAACCCCTGCTTGTGTCAGACTGGACGACATCGATCTACGCCAGCCGACGAGCTGACAGTGCCCTTGATCCTGTCCCCGCATGAGACAAGAGCGGCAGATGCAGGCAACAACTGTTGGCTCCCTCGGCTATATAAGGTCCTCCGCACTCCGTTCGTAGGTACGCGCGTTAGAATTTTTGCTACAGTTCTTCAGTTTTCATTCCTTTCACCGGAGACTGACTTGATCGTCGAAGTACCTTGCCGTGGACACTTCCCGACGAGTTGCTGACGGTTGTTTTCCTTGCAGATCGGAGCCAGCATCAACGCTACTCGGGTCCACCTCGCTTTGCGACACGATCATTGTATTTTTCAGGATTGCACACAAGAGGATGATTGGTAGAGGACATGAGAGTGATGACCTATGCTATTTGGGTTGGGTTACACTTGTAAGTTCCCGAGCACTCTCATCAATTGTGTCTCCTTATCAGTACCCGTCTTATTCTGCTCTCAAAAGATCAGTTCTTGTTCCGTTTATTGATTTCT
The DNA here is from genome assembly GCA_024364735.1 of Boesenbergia rotunda. NCBI lineage: Eukaryota > Viridiplantae > Streptophyta > Magnoliopsida > Zingiberales > Zingiberaceae > Boesenbergia > Boesenbergia rotunda. The sequence continues at coordinate 1,082,209 of JAGFNQ010002659.1, forward strand.
AGTGTAAGTCCTGTGAGTTTGATAAACATCTACTTCTTTTCCTTATAGAGTTGATAAACGTAGTTCTTTTGCATTTGAATTAGTTCATTGTGATGTTTAGGGACCTAGCAGAGTCGAGTCGAAAGGAGGTTTTCAGTATTTTATAATTTTTGTTGATGATTATTCTCGTATGACTTAGTTATATTTACTTAAAAGTAGGAGTGAGGTTCCTGAGGTGTTAACATCATTTTATAATGAAATAAAAACTTAAGATTCTATTGTCTTGCGTATTCTTGGTACTAATAATGCATTTGTGTTCACTCAGAAGATAGTGTCTATACTCATGACATAATACATCAAACCTCTTGTTATACACTTTCCAACAAAATGGAGTTGCTGAACACAAACACCATTATATTTTAGACGTAGCTCGTACTCTTCTTTATCATATGCATGCTCTTAAGTATTTTTGGGTAATGCTATTCTCTTGGCTTGTTTTTTTATAAATAGGATGTCGTTTATTGTGTTACATGAGGTATCCCCTTCTCTTGTCTTCATCCTGACAAATCTTTTTGCTCTGCACCTCCTCGCATATTTGGTTGTTTTTGTTTTATTCATAATTTTACTCCTGGCGTGGATAAATTGTCTCCATGCTCTATTATCCACTCACAAAACGCAGTTACACCTATGCTGATGTTATGTTTTTTTGAGGCCCAACCATATTTTCCCTGCGTATCTCAGTCACATGATACAGTAGTGTCTCCTCCATAACCTATCCCACCATCCATGTCTCCCAATACAGATGCTCCTTAAACCATTGTAGGTGTACACGAGGCGTGCTTGGTTAGAACCAAATTCATGTCCCTTACATCCTCTTCCTATAGCTCCTAATGCTTCTCGTCCCTTCGATATTGATCTGCCTTTTGCTCTTCGTAAAGGTATTCGATCGTGCACTACTCATCCTTTGTCTAATCATATCTTGTTTGATTATCTTGGTCTGCATTTCGCACTTTTGCTGTTTCTCTATCATCTATAAAAATTTCAACTTCCTACTTTGAGGCTTATCAACACTCGGCTTGGTGAACAATAATGGATGAGGAAATGTCTGCTCTTTTCTCTCGTGGTACTTGGGAGTTGGTGGCTGTACCACCTTTTGTCTATATTGTTGCTTGTTGTTGGATATTTACTCTGAAATTTAAAGCTGACGGTACTATTGATCGATACAAAGATCGTCTGGTGGCCAAAGGATTTATTCAGACTTATGATATTGATTACTTTGAGACATTCTCTCCTACTGCTCGCCTAAATTCTATTAGAGTTCTATTCATCTTGGCTGTTAATCAATCTTGGTCAATGTATCAACTAGATGTGAAGAATACTTTTTTTTTATGGCGATTTGTATGAGATCGTGTTTATGGAGCAATCTTCAGGTATGTCGCTCAGGGGGAGAATGTTACTATGATTTGCAGACTTAAAAGGCTATTTATGGTCTTAAACAAAGCCCTAGAGCTTGGTTTGATAAATTTAGTAATATAATTAGTGTTGTTGGCTTCAAACAGTGCAAATCAAATTATTTTGTATTTGTACGATAAAGCACGAATGAGATTATCGTGCTTATGGTTTATGTTGATGACATCCTAATATCCGACAGTGATATAGGTGGGATAGACGAAACTAAGAAGTATTTGTAGCAACACTTTGTGACAAGGGATATGAGACATCTTAAGTATTTCTCGGGAATTGAAATTGCTTACAATGAGTCTCGGGTTTCATTATGCCAACGGAAAAATGCTACAAATTTACTCAAAGATATCGGATTGCTTGGAACGAAGCCGATTGATATGCCTATGGATATCAATTCAAGTGTTTGGGCTGATACTGGAGAATTCTTTGAGGATAAGGCAAAATACAGACAGTTTGTTGGGAAACTCATCTACTTAACATTAACGAGACTTGACATCTCCTTTGCAGTTGGAATGGTCAGTCGATTTATGGATAATCCGAAGCAAGTTCATTGGGATGCCGTTATTAAGATTCTTAAGTACATTAAGAAATCTCCAAGAAAAGGGTTGCCATTTAAGAGAAATGGACACCTAAAGATTGAAGATTATTCTGTCTGATTATGCTAAATCTAAGACTAACAGACGATCCACTTTTGGGTATTGCACTTATGTAGGGGAAATCTAGTAACATGACAAAGTAAGAAATAAACTGTTGTTGCTAGGTTGACTATCGAAGCCGAGTACAAAGCCATGGATCACATTGTAATCAAGACGTTATGGTTGAAGAAATTTCTTGCAGAATTAGGGTTTACATACAATGAACCACTGCCAATGTATTGTGATAACCAAGCTGCTATTCACATTGCAAGTAACTTAGTTTTTCATGAGAGGACTACATATTGAGGTTAACTATCACTTTATTCACAAGTGTGTAATGAGTCAGAAAATTACCGCTCTATTCACATCATCGTCCAACCAAGTTGCTGATGTCTTCACTAAAGCATTAGGAGGAAAACGATTCTGAGAATTTTGTAACTAGCTAGATATGATTTATATATATGCTCCAACTTGAGGGAGATAGTTGAATACTTCCACAGATAAGATCTTTAATTGTAGGGATCATGATTGATTTAGATTAGCTTGATTATAGGGATAAGATCCTTAATTGTGGGGATGGATTAGCTTGATTATAGAGATTAAGTGATAGACATATCATAATTATAGGATATTCTTTTCCTCCTTATGTATATAAATACCTACATGTATTGATATTATGGTATTGAAAATAAATTATCTCTTTCTCTTTTACATATTTGAAAAAAAAACATAGCTTTCCTCTTAACAATTTTGAGTCTTGTTTTACTTGAAAAATAATATTTTTCACGTACTTTTAATTAGACATTTTCCCTAAACGACTTGGTAATGTTTTATTTTAACCCCTTGAGTTTTTTTGATATATGTGGAAGGGGTAGAGATGGGTTCAAAGTTAAGTATTTTAAAATACCTTAATTTTAGGATGAGAATTATTATTAAGGGGGAGCATTTCAAAAATTCCTTATTTGAAAATGTTGTGTTTGAACAAAAATTTCTTATTTTAAAAAGTTATGTTTCAAAAATTCCTTACATTGTACTTTAAAAGTTTTTTCTGTACTTATTTAGATGTTCAAATGCTATATGTTTACTTAACTTTGTATTAGGTTGACATAAATCAAAAAGGGGAGATTGTTGGTGCCGGAAGCACTAGCTAATCGAACTTGGGTTTTGATATTGGCAAAGTTCAAAATTGAGGTTTGTGGTGATTTAACTTATTGAACTGAGTGTGCAGGAAAGTCCTAATTCTGCTAGGCAAGAAGTCCTGCTCATGGTGATTGGGCAAAGAAGACCTAGTCAAGGAGATTGGGCACGAAGTCCTAGTCGTGTGGATTAGGCAACAAAGTTCCAGTTAAGGGGATCAAGCAGGAGTCTTGGAAGATCGAGAATGACGGACAGGAGTCTAGGGGGGTCGAGATCGGATGGAAGTCAAGATCGGATGTTGAGCAAAAGTCCAAACAGGTGTTTGGCAAAAGGTAACATTTTCTAAGTGGAGTAGGTGAGGACGCGTTCCCCGTTGAGGGAACAGTATACGTCGGTTTGACCTAGGATTTTAGCAAAATCTAAAGTCAAAACTAGACAGTTCCGTGACTGACATATTTCATGTTCATATTATATTTTGCTTGTATTTCTAACTTGGTGGCGCAGGATAATAAAATCAAAAGTTGGTTGGAAATTAGAGTCCAGGCGCCTGGAAAAGAGTCCAGGCGCCCTGAGTCTCTCGAGCCCAGCCAGGCGCGGCTAAGGTGGCACGTTCCGATTGGCCGACCCAAGTCACAGTCCAGGTGCCTGGAAGGGAGTCCAGGCGCCCGGACTCGAATAGACTTGGCCGGATAGTTTTCGTCGAGTCTCGTCAGCATTGCAGGGGTGCCCGAAGGAGCTTCCAGGTGCCCAAAACAACCTTTATAAGGAGCTTCGACCAAAAGCCTCTAACATCAATTTCTTACGATTTTCGAAACTCTAGTCGTTCGATCCTCGACTCGTCTACACTTTTGCCTGTTGTCGTTGATGTGCCAAGACTTCTGCCAGGTCTCTTTGACCAGGACTTCGTTGCCTAATTTTCCCGACCATCTCTCAGGTCTTCTTTGCCTAATCTCTTTGACTTGGTCTTCTTGCTTAGTATCAATTAAGACTTCTCTGCATACGTAGTTCAATTTGTTAGAACAAAATAATCTTTAACTTTGATCTTTTGTCAATATCAAAACTCAGGTTCAATTAGCTACTGCTTCTATCACCAACAGCAAGCACCCCCTCTCTGCTTGCCATGTCGGCTGTCCCTCCCATGCATGCAGCACCCCCCTCCCCGTATGCTGATTAATATTGAGCTAGAATGATATAACAAAACCATATATTTGATGGTGTTGCCAATGGAATGATATAACAAAACCATATATTTGATCGTGTTGCCGATGCTGTTTGAGATTTCAAACTATGATTTCAACAATGAAAACAATTGTAAGAAAATAATTCAGCTAATGTGAATGAGATTGTTAGAAATAAGAGTTTCTACATATGCTGATTTATTATCCAAGGAAATTGATGAAAATATCATTAATAAATTAAAAAATTGTTAAACCAGAGAACAAATTGTCTACAAGTTAGTATATCAATATGAAAATACTAAGGTGAATCTGTTAAATTATTAGAAATCATAAAATAAAGAATAATATTATTTAGATAAATTAAGTGCATATGAAAAAATATTATTAAATCAAAGAAAATAGAATAAGATGATCAGGATATGTTCTGAGATGAATAATAAAGTTAGTAGTGAGATAAATCGAGAAACAAAGTTAAAGGATGCTTGAGGCATGCATGAGGAGACTAAAGGAAACTCTGTTAACATAATTAAAAGTAATTTAAAATGTATATTAGTAGTGATATAGGCTTTGATAAAGTCCAGTGATGGATAAGATCCATGTGGTCGACCCAAATAATTATCACTCTTAACTTGTAGTAAGATATTCAACCTATAACTGAATATCAACAAAATAAAATATGAGAAGAAAAAGATAATTATCTTATTAGTAAAACAGTATATCATGTTGTAGTTGTATTAATTACTGCACTTTTAATAAACACCTATACAGTGGCAATTAATTACAACTCAAAGCATTAAGAACACTTTGATAGTCAAGATTAAATAGTTGCTTATTAGTGAGAGGAAGAGAGAGAGACCGGGTTGGACAATATGTGGCCCCGTCCTAGCATGAGCATGGAATTGGTTACTGATGGAGAAAAAAGAATATAAAATATAAAATAAAATATTAATTTAAGGTTTGCATTATTTAAATATTGCACAATTTTAAAAAATACATGTGAACATGCTTATTAAAGAATACACATTCTTTTCAATGGTATCCATGTTTAATGTCGAAGATTGTTGAAAATATGGTGTTGACGTTGTGGATGGCTATAATCTATGGATTTTGATGTTAAAACAGTAGGTAGCTTCTAACTGTTGCAATAACCTCACATCTAGTAGAGGACTAGTAGTTGCAAATGCTATGGATGGCCATGATCTTCTTGTTTCTCTTTATTGTGCTCTTCTATCCTTCTACATAAGGAGTCTCCCTGTTGCATTCAATCCAACCCAAAACAAAAAAAAAAAAAAATCAAACATTCAAGCAATTTCTTTATTTTCTTTATAAGTTTCTCGTCTCCCTTAGTGAGTTTCAAGATGTGAATAGGTTCGTCAGTCCATCAAATATAGAGTGCTACTATTTTGCAAGGGAGGCTACATCTTGGGCCACGATTGTTGTTCCACCTTGAGCATTATAGTAAGACAATCTCCTCCTAAACAGAGTGCAACTCACTCACTTTTTTACTGAACTACGCACCTAGGTTTCAAAAATACCCAAATCACGGACTCAACTTCACAAATTACTAAATTTCGCACTAGATTGTTAAAATGCCCCTCTTGAGTCTATTGTTTTCCTCGTCTGAGCCACTGAACCATCATCTCGGCTGCGGTGCTGGAAAATTTTATTTAACATGCAACGGTTGCCACCCTAGACTCCTGTTCTGGTGCTATAATAACCACAAAATACCTTTCTGCTATCCTATAGCATTTGTGACCTATAAAGCTCATAATATTAATTGATTATTTTAACCTCTGTACAGTGCAGAAGTTGAGATATTTTCACCTTATAAATTCCTCTGCCATTTCACATATAGAATTTCTTGGTTTTCCAGGAGTACAATTTTATGGTTTACTATTAAACAAAAGTTAATTCAAATGAACACATAATAAGTACAGTTGATTCCATTTATTTGGATCTGCCTGGAGACTTGGTCACTCTTGCTTATTTTGGACAGTTATCCATGGGCTCATTAAATTTGCCATCAGTGGTGATGTCAAGTCATTAGAAGTGGTTCATTATAGCCTTGTGGTGGACTGGGAGGCCAAACTTTAATATTTTTAGTTTCCCTTCAGCCGTGTTCTTGCATTGTTGGATAATGGGTGAATTGAACTCAGCCTTGGAAGGGTATGGGATTTTATGTATTTGATTATAATTGGTATGGCTGCACTGGTTGAAATTTCTGAAAATATAAATGGACCATGTTGATCTTGCCATTGGAGTTCACCATGTCTAGTGCATCTGGTTGATGACAACATTCAACTTCTTGTGTTGATTATCTATATGAAAATTTCTAGAAAAATGCTTTATTTTTTCAGAAAATGAATTTGGAAATTGAAAATAAAAATTAAAAATATTTGTCATCAAATTTTATACTTTGAGATAAGATGCTTGTTCTTTTACAGAATTAAGAAAAAGATAATTATGTAAATGAAAATCAATATGGAAAAGAAGAATAGTGGACTGTTCACATAATCCAACAATTAAACAGTATTCCCATTGATATTTCGGTCTTGCAGAATTCCAGTGCTAGCAGTATTATTCATTCCTTCCACATGTTATTATCTCTTACTAAGGTTTCTCTTGATCCAAATGGTAAGTATCAGGTACTAATGAATTAGCAATTATGTCGCCTATGTCTTTTTCAGCTATTTTTAGATTTTTTTTTTTGAAGTGACGCAAATTGGACAGGATTGCTTTCACCTTCATGTCAGAGGTCTCTATTCACGTTGGCTACAGGGCTTTTAGCATTTGCAGGAAAAGTATTTCACATTTTTGGATTAAATGATTTGCTAAAAACTTTTCTGCAGTCTGAGGTAACGTCCTTGTGTTCTGATCTCTTCTTTTTGGGGTTTATTGCTTTTACATTTCAGCAGGTGTCATTGTCAATTTATGTATGAGATATTTGCAGACAACATCAGATTCATTATGATGCTTATGCCAGTTTGAGCTTTTCGTAGTTATTCAAGAAGACATTATATATCACCTGCCTAGCATAACTGAAAACTACTTTCCAACCATCTCATTTGGACATGCTATATAACAACACCGATCTTGAATTAAGACACATCTAACATTGAGTTGCCATTCACCTATTTTTGGTAGGGAAGTATCATTTACCTATTGCGATGGCCTATCTCATATATGGACATTGTCAAAATTCAAAATTCTAGCTAACTTGCAAGTTTTCAGGGGTGGTTCTATAATCCTTCCATTCAATCATCTTCCAAAAGTTGCTGCCTTTTGGAACTCATAGGTCATGCCCATTATGTTTTAAAAATCAGATAACATTCATTACATAGGTATCCACTTTTCGTGGTTTCTCAAACTATTATCCTTTGATATAAATTTGATCAACCTATTGTGGTCGTCATTAGTTGTCTTAAAATTTTAGGGATTATTGATTTTTTACTCCATGGTCTGCATGTGTTTCTCAACATTTACCTTATTTTTGTATTGTTTGGTCTATGTTACCCTCAAACTTCATGTTCCCCTAGAGTAATGTTGACACTATATAAATGTGTGAATCTCTGTCACTTGCTTATGTTGGTGTAATTGTCCTAAATGGTCGTGCCCGACATTGAGTTTTGATGTTTGGGCTAAGAGTTTAAGTTTAGGGGTGTGATGTATTTGTTAAATTTTGCAGCGACTTAGCATAATATACATGGAGCTCGTGACTTTATGACGTATGGATGATGACTTGGCTGCTAAGGCAATGCACCCATTGACTTGGAGGTCCAATGAAGTTCGAAGAAGGTTGCATGAGATATTCGAAAACCGCAAAATGAGAAGCATTGGGATGATGTTGGAGCAACTCATGGGCCTTGAGTTGGCATGATCAAATTGGTTGACTTGGTGTCTCGAAGTTCACTAGAAATCGGAGAAAAAGTGTATTGGACATTTGAGGGACAAAGGATGAGGATCAATCAAGAAGCAGAGTTGGCATTAGCAGGAAGGTGAACTATGTATAGTAAGAGTTAAGCATGGTGACATATGGAGCGAGTTATATGCTTAGTGCATCCGAGGGACTTGAGGACCCAGTGGGAGATGATTTAGTGGTAAAGTTAAGTTGCAGAAGGTAAACCTTTATGTGAGCTATAAGAGTTAGTATTTTTTCTTAGGAGAGAGTATATCTCAACATAGGCAAAAACTGGATCATTAGGATGATTAGTATCAGTGCTCCTAGTTGATTGGAGGGTTCTTCTAGTTGATTAGTGAAATTCTAGTTGACTAATGTTGGTATCAGTGCTAGGAAGCTCTAAGAGGACCAACCACTGATAGAACCGCAAACTAGAAGAAAACCCTCTGATAACCACTCCAATAGCTTAGGTTTGTTGCACTCAATTCACCATGAGCTAGAGATTTGCCTACTTAGCTACTTCACGAAAGGATATAGTTCTTTCTTAACTCGATATCCCATTGCTGTCTTCTATCACCATCAAACGAAGAGTTACTATCATCTGAGAGAGTACAATAGTCTTTCTTTGTCTAATAGTGACTTTATCTCTAATGACAAAACCAAGTGTCAATTAAACCAATAATGCCAATCTTATTGTTGTGAGGTGCAGGGGTAATTAGGTCTTTTCTTTCTATCTTGTGGCATTAGAGTTTTGCAGTCTTTTCTATATGACATAATTAATATGTCTTTAGAATTGGTATTTAGAATTAGTTACTTTGGAATTGGTCAATTGACTAAGTTCTCGTAAACATCTATATATTGTATTCTCCATTGCACATGAAATAAGATTATGAGATTATATCTCTTTTTTCTATCCAACATGGTATCAGAGCAAGGTTCTTCGACACCCTAATTTTTTTCTTTTCTCCTCCTAAACGGCGCCGTTCGCGAGCGCCGGTTTGGCTCGCGATTCGCGAGCTCTTCTTCTCGCTTGACTCGCCGCAGGCGCCGTTCGCGAGCGCTGGTTTGGCTCGCGGTTCGCGAGCTCTGCTTCGCGACACGCCGCAGGGAAGCCCTAGCTCCTCTTCTCGCTCGACTCGCCGCAGGGAAGCGCTGCTCTTCTTCTCGCTCGACTCGCCGCAGGGAAGCCCTAGCTCCGCCGGTGTCTGAATCTCTCGTGCGACTTGCTTCTTGCGCGACGCGCTTCTTCGCGACGCGCTCTTCTTCTCGCGCGAGCGCGACGCGCTCTTCGTCTCGCGCGAGCCCTCCACCTCTTTCGGCAGGGCCGTGGTGGATACAACTGAAGCACCGTCCCCAGAACCTAACCCCTCTTCGCGCACGTGAAGCACCGGGCGCCAAGCTCGATCGAAGGCTCTCACCTCCGCTGCTGACCTTCTCAACCTCTTCTTCTTCATCGCGCGAGCAGGGCGCCGCCTTGAAGCCCCTTTCGTTCCCTGCCCCGCAGGTGTCTCCCGCAACGCCTGACAGCTTCTCGCCATCTTCCTCGCCACGATAGTCGGCATCATTACGCAGCCGTCCGCCCGTGTCCGCCGATCGCTTCCTGACCATGTTTGCGCCTCTGCCGCAGCTCCCGCAGCCGTCCCTGCACCACCACCGATCCCTTCCCCCTCTCTGATGGCGGACACCTTCCTCAGCAGCAAGCTTGGTGGGCGAACACTTCTTCAAGCTTGGTGATTTTTTTTTGTTCGCGCCATAAGTTTTTTTTTTTCTCTCTTCTTGTGGCGTGTTATGGCGGACACCTCTTGGGAAAGTTCTGGGATGTCCATAGATCCCTTGACTTCTTCTGGACAGGTTCAACCGATTTTCACAATGACAGGATCGGGAGGAACTGGTCTTCAAATAACTTCGGAAAAATTGACCGAGACAAATTATGCATCGTGGGCAGTCACTGTTGAACTTATGTAGAAGGCCATGATAGACTTGATATTCTTCATGGTACTAGAGTGAAACCAGATGAAAAGGATCCTAGCTTTCGTACTTGGAGGCGTGACAATATTCTGGTAATGACTTGGATACTTAATTCTGTTAGCTCTGGCATCAAACAGGTCATTCTTCACAACAGAACAACTGTTGATATGTGGAGAACACTGGAGCAAATGTATGGACGCAAGCATGACATGCTGCGTATTTATCAGATAAGTAGTCAAATCTTTAAACTTGAGCAAGGTTCTATGTCTGTTACAAATTACTTTGCCGCTCTAAAAGGGCTATGGGATGAATTTGATTACTACAGGATGGACAATTGGAGTTCTGCAGATGATTATCAGAGGTATTTGAAGCTTCTGGAGAAGGACAGAATCATTAAGTTTCTTGATGGGCTTCATGCAGAGTTTGAAAGTTTAAAAGGACAAATTCTTGGTCTTGATCCTACTCCCTCTCTAGAACAAGTTTACTACAAAATTCTGAGCGAGGAAGGCAGGAGAAGAGGTAAGATTCTCCCCCTGAGGACGAGTCTGGGGAGAATAATAGGACTCGGACTCAAAAAAGGTAACATCCTTTAAGACATATCTAGTCCTAGTAACAGGATCAAAACATTTGTAGCCTTTCTGGCAAGTGGAATACCCTAGAAAAATTCTCCGTATAGAGCGAGGATCAAGCTTAGAGGATTTGGGACCAAGAACATGAATAAAACAAAGGGAGCCAAATACCCGAGGTGTAAGGGAGAACAATGTTATATCAGGACGAAGAATAGTGAGAGGGGACCGATACCCGAGACCTTTTGATGGTAGACGATTAATGATATAAGCAGCAGCAAGAACAGCATCCGCTGCCAATTCGTCTCAAGCGCACACAGGTATCCGTGGTCTGGAATTAAGTAGTGATGAGTCAAGATCTTGTATCCCCTGGGTCATTGACTCAGGAGCTACGGATCATATGACAAATCTTGCTAATTCCTTTATTTCCTACTCTTTATCTTCTGGGCAGGATAAAGTGACCATCGCTGATGCCACCAAAGCTACTGTGGCTGGAAAAGGTTCCATACAACTGACAGACCACTTTATCCTATCCTTTGCACTTCATGTCCCTTCCATTTCCCTTAATTTACTTTCTGTTAGTAGTATTACTAAACAACTACACTGCTCAGTTACCTTTTTCCCTGATCATTGTGTCTTTCAGGGTCTCGAGACCAAGCAAACGATTGGGACTGGCCGTGAGGTAGGTCTTTACTACTATCATTGTGGAACAACAACTGCTCTGAAGTCTACAGCCCAGTGTTCAGAAAATAAGCATCAAGAAATCTTGTTATGACATTCTCGTCTGGGACATTTGTCTTTTCGGTCATTAAAGGTCCTATTTCCTAATCTTTTTCCTTCTGTTTACCTTGAGTCTCTTTAATGTGAAGTTTGTCAGTTATCCAAACATTGTAGAACTCATTTTTCTGAGTCCATGAATAAAAGTTCGTCTCCATTTGACCTTGTTCATTCAGATGTGTGGGGTCCCTCTCCCGTGCCTTCGTTGGATGGCTGTCGATACTTTATTTCTTTTATTGATGATTACACCCACTGTACATGACTTTATTTGATGATGACAGAGACGAAGTTCTTCGACTCATTCAACATTATTGCAAAATGGTTGAAACTCAATTTCACACACAAGTGAAAACTCTTAGATCTGATAATGCACGGGAATACTTTGCACAATCCCTAAATACTTTTCTAGAGGATTTTGGAATTCTTCATGAGTCATCTTGTCCCTACACACCCCAACAAAATGGAGTGGCAGAGAGGAAAAATCGTCATATCCTTGAAACAGCACGTGCATTATTATTTCAGCGCCATTTACCCAAATATTTCTGGGCGGATGCTGTTCTTGCTGCTGCTTATATCATTAATCGTCTACCATCAAAAGGTCTCGGGTATCGGTCCCCTCTCACTATTCTTCGTCCTGATATAACATTGTTCTCCCTTACACCTCGGGTATTTGGCTCCCTTTGTTTTATTCATGTTCTTGGTCCCAAATCCTCTAAGCTTGATCCTCGCTCTATACGGGGAATTTTTCTAGGGTATTCCACTTGCCAGAAAGGCTACAAATGCTTTGATCCTGTTACTAGGACTAGATATGTCTTAAAGGATGTTACCTTTTTTGAGTCCGAGTCTTATTATTCTCCCCAGACTCGTCCTCAGGGGGAGAATCTTACCTCATCTCTTGTTCCTCAAGTGGTTCCTTCTCCTATTTCTCTAGATGTCATGGAAAATAACAAAGATGATGCTTCATTACTGGGTTCGCAGGCTTCACAAGAAATTATTACTTACAAGCGACGAAGACATAAGCAAGGACCTACTACTGATCGTCTAGCTGAATCAGAAGCTTTGGCTCCTGATCCTGTATCCTCATTGGTTGAACCAATCGCACCTCTAAACATGAATGAGTTGGACCTTCCAATTGCTGTTAGGAAGGGGGTCAGGTCATGTACTCAATATCCTATCTCTAACTACGTTTCTTATTCTCGTTTGTCTTCTTCATATCATGCCTTTGTTTCACAGCTATCAAACCATACCATACCTTCTTCTTATCATGAAGCTGTAAGGGACTCAAGGTGGCTGGAAGCAATGAATGAAGAGGTGGAGGCTCTTAATAAGAATGGTACTTGGGAATTAGTAGATCCCCCAGAGGGGAAGAACTTGGTTGGTTCTAAATGGGTCTATGCGATCAAGTATAACTCAGAGGGTGAAGTGGTCAGATATAAAGCCAGACTTGTGGCCAAGGGATTCACTCAAACATATGGGGTGGATTACTTGGAGACCTTCGCTCCAGTTGCAAAACTCAAATCAGTCAGGGTGATTCTCTCTCTTGCCTCTCAGTATGGTTGGCCGTTATTTCAGCTAGATATGAAAAATGCCTTTTTGAATGACAACTTTCACGAAGAGGTCTACATGTTACCACCTCTTGGAATTGAAACAAAAGGGAAGGTGTGTAGACTGATAAAAGCTCTGTATGGACTTAAACAATCACCCAGAGCATGGTTTGATAGGTTCTGCAAAGCCATGACATTGTTTGGATTTAGACAAGGGAATGCTGATCATACACTCTTTGTTAAAAGGAAAGAGGACAAAACTACCATTCTTTTGGTTTACGTTGATGATATGATAATCACAGGTGATGACGAGGTTGAAATCCAGGCTCTCAAGTCTAAGTTAATATCAGAGTTTGAAATTAAAGACCTTGGACTATTGAAGTACTTCCTTGGTATTGAGGTTACTCGATCTCAGGAGGGAATATATATATGTCAAAGAAAATATGTGTTGGATTTGCTCAAGGAGACAGGGAAGTTGGGTTGTCGGCCAATATCAACTCCTATAGAAGTAAGTCATGATCTTACTAGTTCTAACGGGGAAGATCTTACAAATCTGGAAAAGGGAATGTATTAAAGGTTGGTTGGAAAATTACTCTATTTGTCTATGACTAGACCTGACATTACCTACGCTGTTAGTGTAGTAAATTAGTACATGCATGCTCCTAAAACTATCCATATGAAGGCCGTTGACAGGATTTTGAGGTACTTAAAGTCATGTCCCGGAAAAGACTTGTTGTTTAAGGGAGGTGGTAATCTGAAGGTGGAATGTTATTCTGATGCTGATTGGGCTGGTTCTAGAGATGATAGAAGATCCACTTCTGGCTATTGCACCTTTTTAGGAGGAAACTTGGTAACTTGGAGAAGTAAGAAACAAAGTGTTTGTGCACGGTCCAGTGCGGAAGCAGAATATCGAGCCATGGCACATGGTCTTGCAGAAATGTTATGGTTGAGTTTTTTATTAGAAGACATGCGGTTAAAGGCTGAATTATCTCTCAGGCTGTACTGCGACAATAAAGCTGCAATCAATATTGCAAATAATCCAATTCAACATGACCGTACAAAACACATCGAGATTGATCAGCACTTTATTCGAGAGAGACTTGATTCTGGAGAGTTATGCTTGCCCTATGTCAAATCTGAGGACCAACTTGCTGATATGTTTACAAAAGCTATACCCCAAGCCGTGTTTAATTTTGCCCTTAGCAAGTTAAACATGTTTGATATATATGTTCAACTTGAGGGGGAGTGTTGTGAGGTGCAGGGGTAATTAGGTCTTTTCTTTCTATCTTGTGGCATTAGGGTTTTGCAGTCTTTTCTATATGACATAATTAATATGTCTTTAGAATTGGTATTTAGAATTAGTTACTTTGGAATTGGTCAATTGACTAAGTCCTCGTAAACATCTATATATTGTATTCTCCATTGCACATATGAAATAAGATTATGAGATTATATCTCTTTTTTCTATCCAACACTTATCAATATCAAATGTTGTTAATTAATATCTATATCAACATTTCTTGTTGAATATAATATGTAAATGTAAAGTAGTAATTGAATATTTTACTTATTCTTTAGGCAAATTTCCTTCTATAATACGTAAATGTTGGATCCAATAGACCTTCCCCGGGAACTCACATTGGCGAGAGTTTCGTGTACTAGATTGTCCTTTTTTAAGGCAAATTTCCTAATAGATGCACCCGGTTCAATTTCTAAAGGGTAGTCTTCCTTCTATAAAATTTTGAAAATGCCATTTAATCCAATTGTCCTCTCATGCATAGGAGTCATAAAGGTGATTTGTAGTGGACCTAAGCATGTTGGAATGCAAAGTGAGACCATATAATAAATATGTCCCTGCTCTTACTTTTGTATCTCATTCATTGGAAGTGTGTCATGGTGGTTAGACCGAAACCACCATAAAGGCCCAAACAGGTAAGAAGGTATCAATAGCTTACTCAATATACATATATACCTTTAATTCTTTATTTCACGCATAGGTAGGCCATCAAAGCCATTTGGCCAAACCACCACCTACATGACCTACAATATAACTAATTTCAGGTAATTTTACTTTTCAAGTATGTTTTGCTCTTACAAATCTAACTATATCCTTATTTTTTCTGAAATAATAACATTAATTCTAAAAAAAATCTAAAAGAATAAACTTTATAATTTAAGGTAATTTGAATCTCTGAAAAAAAGTGAATAAGTGCATCATCTCAGAAAAAACAAAACATAGGGCGTCTTTTAGGAAATTTTCTGCTTTATGCGCACCCTTTAGGAAATTTAATAACAATCATGATAGCCGTAACATTTCATCTTTATTTGAATTGATAATAATAAGCTAATAATTTTCTTTTTATGTTGTTGTCCTATTTGTAATCAACATTTAGAACCTTAACCTTTTTTATATCACTTAAAGTCATGTTCTACCTCTATAAAATGATGCAAGGGTCTAAGTATCATACAGTGGTGGAGTTTAGATCTCTAGCTGGAATAATAGCGTTTCGATATTGTATGCTGACACTTAGCATGATTCAACAGGCTTTAAAATATGTTTAGATCAACTCATGAGTTTTAATCCTATACTTTTCTCTAATTTTGTTTCATTTTAACTTTCCTCTAAATCCCAACCTAGTGGGATAAGACTTGGTTGTTGTTGTTTAACTTTCCTCTAAATATAAGCCTACAATAATTAAAAGGACAATTGAATTAAATTTAGAGTAATGAGTAATAAAATCTAACATGTACCATATTACTTACTATTATTAGAGTATCCTAATATTTGAGTATTTTGATAACTTCCTACTGAAGTATAAATTTATAATTTCAAATTAAATAATGCTTCCATAACATTAGGAGTCAAATTTATTTCTATTTACATGTATATATTTGATCAATAATTGAGAGTTAAACTTTGAGCGATGCAACTTAAATTTGCACATGTACAAGATTTGGATACATTTTGATTTCTCTGAATAATTTTAGACGTCTTGAATAATTTCTTTTAACAAATTATATTGATAAAGATGTTGGCAATAGCATAAAAAATAGGCAGTTCTAATTAACAGGAGCTTCTAGAGCATATTTGTTATTGTCATGTGTCCTTTAAGTTAGAATGGAATATTATATAGTATGTCATACTTAGGATTGGGGTAAATGTGTTCGAAAGTAATATGCATAAAAATAAATTGTTTCAGAGGAAAAAAAAATGGATGTATTAGGTTTACTAGAAATGATAAAATAAAAAATTATACTACTTAGAAGCAATTATATGCAACACCAATAAATAATAAAATGAGAAAATAGATATAGTTGTACAGATATAATTAAGACAACTGATAGGTTTTACAGTTCTATGAGTTTTTAATCAACTAGGGTTGAAGGTGTAAAGGGATGAAGAAAACAGAAAAATTTGAATTAATGTAAATATAATTATTGAAGCTAGTATGCTCTATGACCGCCAATTCCACATATCTATATAGTAGAAGGGTGCGCCCATCTCATGTGATGTGCGATTTTTGCAAGTGCACCTCATCAAGTATTAAAATATCATCCACTGGGACCATGCTGTTGAATGCCAAAATATTCGCAAAGACGATCTGGACAAACGAGAAAATGTGCATCTAGAAAGAGAACTAAGAGTGCTTGAAAGAAAACGGTGCGAAAACATAATTCGGAAAACAATTCTAGGACTTCAGTTTTATTATAATGATTGTTGACGAATGCATCTCCTTTATTTTAACATAGGATTATGTTGAAGGGATTTGCCCAAAGGTAATCGAATGTGTCTATGGGAAGAAGAAAAGAAAGAAAACACCGTTTATCTCAATTGTAACTCATAAAGTAAATTAGGATAGACCCTTTAAATTCTATGACAGTTCGTGTGAGTCTCGAGAGAGTTTGAACCACTTTCGCAGATGAACTCTCAAGTCGGTTCTGTAGGTTGGAGATTAGGGTTCACTGCCCCCTATTCTCTATGGATCTAATCATATGTTTATATGCTTTGATTATGAGTTAGGGTTTACCCCTTAGTCTATCCCAACGAGGTTACTACCTAATTTGAATCTAACAACATAGATGGATAGAGAAAGCAAACTAAAACCAATCAAGAATCATATGCATCATTAATAAAAAGAGGATTAATGCATTACTTCGTCAAACAAAACATCAGGTTACTTTTTAATCCTAGAATCAGGGAGACTACTCCATAGAGATGGAGTTGCAAGCCAAAAACATTGAAAAATATCGTTCTACAACTAGAAATAAAAATGAAGTATAGAAGGAACACGGTTTGTAGACGATTTCGATGTCTTTAGAAGAACTCCATTGCTCCTTGACTCGAGAATAATCTCCAATCCTCGAAGACAACTATCCTAAATAGGGTTTCTGTCACAAATCCAAGTTGATGCCTTAGCTAGTGCCTTCTTGTCCTTTTTATAGCTTTCAGAGGTTGATTGGTCTTTAACAAAACCCTATGAAAAAGGAGGAAATGCCCACATGCGCCATGACCATGTTGGAGAACATGGTTAAGCCGTGTAGCTCGCTGGTTGACAAGGTCCTACCGTAGTGTTGAACACAACCGTGTTCAGTGTTTGGACCCTTTATTGTTGCTCCGATGGGCACTTGCTTCAATGTGGTACACGACCGTGCTAGGGGCCACGGGTAGGCCGTATGGTGTTAAAATGAGGATTTTTGTCACCAAATGCATCCAATTTCTGAGTCTCCCGAATTTAAAAAGCTGGAAATAAATGAAAACACTACAAGTTAATGCAAATATATTCATATAATATAGAAACACATGCAAAATAAGACAAAAAAATATGCGTATGAATCACACATCACTAGTATTTTGAGATTGAATGGATTTAGAAAATGTTGCTGGGGTCTCACAATTACATATGCAACCCTAACATTATACACATCTTTTGTGTTACTTTCACTCCCCTTATATCATCTTTTAAACTAAACAAACACTTCACATGAAATATAATTCACCATGTAGTGACCAATCCTAAATATTTGGGCAAACATGATTTCATGATGATAACGATTATGACGAAAGGACTAGTGACCTCGGATATTTGGGACAAACATAGTTTGACAACCATGATTATGACCCTTCATTATAGCATTTATATGGGGTATTCTCCAAAGCAAGTGTGCCCGCCCTCCCCACGCGCTAGCCACAACATCCGGGCTAGTATCTCCCATGATTTACCTCCTCTGTAGTGGCAGGTGCGCTGGGGGCGAGCGAATCGCGTTTTTTTTTTTTGCCACCTATATAGGGTATTCTCTACTCCATTCCTCTCTAACCCTTTATGCACAGTTTATTTTGGTGGAAGGATTCAAAAATGAGGAAAGTTTTCTGCATGGAAAATTTTCTGCCATTTATTTCGTAAGGGTGAATTATTTATCCTTTTCGTCATGTACTCATTATGAATATTCAATAGATGGATTTACGAATCCATCCGCAGATTAATTTGTTAACAGATTTTTATTTGCCCAAAATTGGGTGGAACACCCTTCCTTCACCATCGTCTCTTCCCTCAACCACTTTGCGCTCACCACCGAGTAGCGGGCGACCACACTCTTGCGCGCTTTGCCACAAGCAACAGGCGGCCTTGTAGTGGGCTATCACCAACAAATAGCAGGCGATCGTGCACTACCGCCTCATGCTTGCTGCGAGCAGTGGGTAGCCTTGCAGTGGGCGACCGCTTTCTCTCACATTCGTCGTGAGCAGTAAATAGGTCTGTTGTTGATCTTCATGTTGAACAGCTGCTTCATCTCCTCAAAGTCTGTCATGTAGAACCTCGGGCTTAGCAACATCTCCTTGACTTCCGCTTCTTTGGCCCTGCGGTCCGTCATGTAGAACCTCAGGGCCGGTGTCGGCAGCCGAAGTAGAGGTTTTGAAGCGGAGAGGCCTAAAAGTGTCAACTTTGGAGCTTGCCCTATTGCGAAGCTTGGGCAGGGACGGAAGAGCTTCGCAAAGGCAAGCTTCACCGCCGCAACTATTGTTGCTGTTGGAAATTAGCTCCTTGATTGAGCACCAAGGGGGAAGGTTTTGGAGGAGGTGGAAGAGAGGGAGAGTGAGTTAGGGAAGAAGAGTGAACTGTATTTTTTCTCATCCTTCTATTTCTCTTCCATTTCGTCTCCCCCTTCCTCCTGCTAGAGGAATTTTTTCCCTTCTTTTTTCTTTCTCTTCTGTTTCCTCAGGGAATTTTTTCCCTCATTAATTTCTTTCATTTCTCAATCCACGCCTCCGAGTAAACAAAGTATTAATCTTTCCCTTACTAAAGACGCTACCAAACGAAGCCTTGTTCATATCAAAATATAAAATTTAGCCAACTAAGTTGGTATTCGTTATATGAATTTAGATCATGCAAAAACTAGTGTTGATGCAAGATCATGAGGTAAATGCTAGAGTGGGAGGGTGAATAGTGATTGAATACCTACAAAATACATTAGCTATTCCTTTGTTACGACTTGAGCAAGGTCACCAATATAAATTAGCAGCGGAATAAAAATAAAAGTAGCCAAATATACAACAATCATTCACACAGTCATTTAACATAATTTGATAGTCCCTAGGCTTCTAGTACACCACCTATGATCTGTTTGGTGGATCACGTCTGCAATCCTCTATACTTTCTCCTCTTCCCAAAGGTGGAGAGATTAGGGGTTTTGACATTGAGGCTTAACTCAAATAACAATAAAACAATACTTTATAAAGTGTCCTATTTGCAATAAAATTTGTCAGTTTTACTAATTTGACATTCATCAGTTGACTAGTTTTACACCATGAGTCGATTAATCTGATTGACCTCAGCGATTCATGATCGTTTTCTCCGTTTCCCTTATATCTAGGGTTCGACTAGCAATATCCATTACTCGATTGACCTAAACCAAATCTAGTGGACCGTGACTGTTTCCTTCGTTTCCTTCTATTTCTTTAATAATGTTCATCTAATTTGCATCAGTCCATTGATTAGCCAACAAAAACAATATTTTACTAATTTCTGAATGGGTCGACTAGACAACATTTTAATTGATTGACACGTTGACTATGATAGATCTAATGATCGAGTTCACCTATATTGAAAGCTACTCTCACTCAGTATAATTTGTTCTCGACTCCTTAGTTCATCAATAGTTGTCTTCTACCACAAGACCTCTTGTCATGCATTTTTGTCTCTTGAATGCATTGAGCCCTTAGTTCCTCTCCTGTATCATCCTTCTCATCCACATATATAGTAGGCCTCTAGCAATCTTTCATCAGGCTTCTTGTCCCTTGGATACATCGAGTCCTTAGCTTACTTTCTGTGTCATCCTTCTCACTTCACTTATGTAGTCCGCTTCCTAGGCACAACTACCTAGGATACTTGTCCTGCGGCCACTTGGGGTCCCATAACATGCTTCTCCTTCCTCCATGACCTGATATTGAGTATCCGATACTTACATCCATGGCTGCACAAGTTATTTCCATGTGTGTTTATATAATTCCTTGCAT
Organism: Boesenbergia rotunda; assembly: GCA_024364735.1. Classification (NCBI taxonomy): domain Eukaryota; kingdom Viridiplantae; phylum Streptophyta; class Magnoliopsida; order Zingiberales; family Zingiberaceae; genus Boesenbergia; species Boesenbergia rotunda. The sequence goes on from JAGFNQ010002659.1 coordinate 1,102,865, forward strand.
AACTTACACACATATCAAACATAAGTGTGCAACCTAACTTAAAGATTTTGCAAACATTAAAACTTGTGGGCCTATCAGAATACTTAGGGTACGTATGTTCTAAGAATCTCCTCCTTTTCAATGTTTCACAATCTGTTTATGGAAAAGCAACACACACGTAGATACAACAACAACAAAGCCTTATCCCACTAGGTGGGTTTGACTGTATGGATCCTTCTACCCATATATATAAATACATAATTGAAATCTAATCCTAGGTTTCCCCTTCAAATACGCTCCTTCTTGAGCCAAAAATGACTTTTAATTGAATCCATCTCCCCCTTAGAAAATGAGTTAGCCTAACTTAACCTACATCCATCTTCCCTTTGAAATTGTAAAAATGGGTGTTTGAAAATAATTTAGGGTTCAAAAAACTCTTTTGATGTTTTTGTCAAAAAGTTGATTACTGTCTAGTGTCAGTTCAGTTGAATCTGACAAGTAATGCATGCCAATATTAAAAAATTTATCTTAAATGGAAAAAATTTTGAAAAAAAATATTTTGTAAACACATTTGTTACAGAGTAGATTAACTTAGAAACTTTGAAAAAGCATATTAATTTTCAAAATTTGACATTGTTTTTTATAAAAAAATCATGAATAAAATTATCACAAGTATCATCCGAACATCTCACTTTATTTCTAGATTTCTTAATACAAAAACTCAATTATGTTTTTGTGAGATTTAGAAGTATTCCTACATAGCTACATGATCATGTAGTTCTATCCAAAGCCAAAATACTAGGTCAACCATATAGTGAGTTTGAATTTAATTAACAAAGGTTGACCATCTTACACTTGCTTTTTTAAATTAATGAGGAATTTTGGCAACCAAAATAAGTTAGAACCAACTGAGTTAACTAGGTAATTCTTAGGTACGAGCTTTATCCACTTTCCTAATTATGGTTAACTCGCATTTTGATCACAATTCTCCTGCTCTTTTATTCCTTGGGAATTTCCTTACCTAGTTGTTGTCAAAATTAGAATTTTTTGAAAATCTTTCTCATCATTCTCATTAGAAACACTTCTTCATTGTTGTCCATGGAAAATAATCTAGTGAGCACTCCATATACTCTTTATTTTGTGTTACGGCCAAGGCTATGGTGCCCCTATTGTAAATTTTATTTTAAAGCCAAACTTGCAAATTTAGACTCATTTATTTCCATAGTGGAAAAGAAGTCATCTAGACACCCATTGTGATGATCTTGGAAATATGTTGATAGTGCTACTCGCCATATCCTTGTTTAACATTATTTCACCTTCTTACTAGGCCATTTATGAGTTCTTTTAATGTAATATGGAGCTTTGCTACCAACTCTCCTTTTTCTAATTTCATATTGTTGATTGACTCCTTATAAGATCTCCTGTTGCTAACTTTGCTTCCTTGGTGTCTTTGTGTAGCTTCACCAACTAAGGATGATAGACTCCAATATGATTAATCTCGTTTGTGGGTAATACACTCAGGATGTGGTACTCGACTTTATTGTTGGTACTTGGTCATGTATTCTTCTTGTTTTTTTAGTCCATTGGTGATTGTATCCTCTCTTTACGTCTCTAGGCATCTCAAAGTCATATTTCATAGGTAGCATTGAAATTAAAATCTGTATGAAAAAAATTCCTCCATCCGACACTTCCACATTGAGAATTTTGTTATTACGATTGGTTCTTAGTCAAGGTTGACTATGGTATGAATTGGGGTTTGATGTTTGAGTAATATGATTGGAGATGGTGTTACGTAGGACAAGGTTGATTGAATCATGTCATTGGTAGGAGTCCAATAGGTGTTAGCAAATATGAAAAGTCTTACAGGGAGTTGTTAAGGGAAAATATCAAGTAGGTCAAAGTCGATTGAATGCTTTGACATTAGCTGAAGTTTAACAGGTGTGTTGGTTGACGTGGAAAGGGCGTTGGAAAGCTAAAAAACTAAGTGGATTAAGGTTGACTACACATTTGGCAGTGATAAAATTTGGTAGGTCATGGAGGGAAGTCTTAAAGGAGTGAATTCTAGACAATGATGAAGTCCAAATAGATCAAAAAGATCCACAGCTTAGCAAGTGATAAAGTACTAGAATAGTGAATTTTAGGTATTAGAAGTTCTTCAAGTCAAGGTTGATATGAGGCTGAGCAAATTGAAGTGCTAGTAAGCTGAGGTTAGCAGGATATTGAGTAAAAGATGAATTCTCAGAGATGAGGAGTTTTTAGTCACTGAAAGTTCTAGTAGATCGAGATTAACTAGATACTAGGTAAGGATGATGCCCTAACAATTCTATGTCGACTAACAGATTAGGAAATCCTAGTCATCTAGGGCCTCTTTTCTTGACATATATTTAGCATTAGAGTGGTTGGAATCAGGGTCATAGTCGAGTGGATGAAGTGGAGCAATCAATCGATGAATCTGAAATCATAAAGTTTAGTTTGTATGGATTTATGATTTGGAGTAGTTGACTTAGGTAAAAATGCCAACATATCAAATATTTCTATTAGGGAACCAATTGACTAGTCTATTGGAAATAGTAAAATCAGTCGATTAATGCCAAAATAGGAAACCAAAAAGGAGCCTTGGGTGGATAAAGCTGCAGAAACATTCGATTCTCAAATGTTCAAGTAAAAGCTAGTTTTGTGAAGGGGTTGTTTTGGCTATTTTTTTGGATGGTTCTAAGGCGATTGTTGCTGCATTCCTAAGAAAACCTTATAATTTTTAATTCTTGTATTGCTTCTATCTTTTGCATTTTTTTATGTATTTGAGCAATAGATGTGTTGTAAGAGGTTTCTCTAGGTCCAGAAGGTATTCGAGGAGGAAGTATAAAGGGTTTCTGAGAGTGAACCACTAAGGATCATAGGCGGTGGAAAACTAGGGTTCCAAACCACATTATATTGATTTGTCTTGCATTCGTGTTTTGAGTTTGTGTTTGTTTTTTATTTCACTATGCTAATTCATTATAGACTAGAAAGAAGACAAATTGAATTACAAGCATTTATTTACCCTATCTAGCCATGTAAATCCTTCCAACAAATTCTTCTTGAAATCTTGGTGGATGAATGCTCGTTTTTGGGCCATCCCTTTCTGATGGTGCTCCTTTGGCAATTAGTCCCCTTCCGGGTGAACTTGGTTTCATACCACTTGTCTAATCGTGAGGTAAACATACAGTGGGAGGGGTGACAGGCATACCATAATCACCAAAATAACCATTTAACATGGTTTGCTACCCCCAGACTCCTAGTTCATACTCCATGTGGTGGGTCACCCATGAAAATCTCTATATATTTTCCTTTTAGGTGAAATGTCAAAGGTGGAGAAATCTATGATTGCAATACCTATAGGAGGCTCACAATAGAAGTTAAGATTTTTGATAATGAGGCTCATCGAAAATAACAATAAATCAATGCCTTTTATTATTCCGTTGCTATATTGTTCGTTGCCCTTCAAACCCTTTTTAAATCATCCTTCTTGCAATGAAATCTTGACACGATCTTACTAATTGGTTTGCCACCATTAGTCGAATGATCCAATCGATTATAGTGGTGATGATCATTTTCTTTGTTTCCCTTGATGATCGTTCATCTAGGCTTTACCAGTCGATTGACTGACCGTATCCATCAATCGAGTAGTCTTGATCTTCCTTATGTTTCTTTCAAATCCATTGATGATTGCTTCATCCAATTTAGATCAGTTAACTAATCATAGTCCTGGTTAATAGAAATAATATTCTATTAGTTTGAGTCAATTGTCCAGTCCACATAGTCATTAATCGACTTGACAACATGTTGACTACAATCTAGCTATGATCCATTTAATGACCAAGTTCTCATAGATTGGAAGCTACCCTCTCTCGAATATTATTTTCTCTTAACTTTTAGCTCACCAATAGTTATCATTTGCCACGAGACCTCCCCTCAAGCTTCTCGTTTCTCGGATGCCCAAAGCCCTCGACTTCCTTCTTGTGTCATCCTTCGTGTTTGCTTACGTAGTGAGGCTCTAGTAATTTTTCTTCAAGCTTCTCGTCCCTTGAATTCACAAGTCCTCAACTGCCTTCGTGTGCCATCCTTCATGCACCATTTATATACTCTGCTTCCTATTTACAATTGCCTCCTATGCTTTTCGTCTTGCGGTCCATTGATTGTTCCATTCCACCCTTCTCCTTTTTCCATACTTTGAGCCACTAGGTACTCATGTCCTTAGCCTCGCCAAATCGTTTCCATGTCCAGGTGTCTATACTAAGGTCCCTTCACACTCAAACATACATATCAAAACACAAATGCAAAGTCTAACATAAAACCTTTGACCAAATATCAAAATCCGTTGTTGCACCACACCACTTGGGGAGCATATCTTCCAACAGTTCCTTTGGTATGCATGCATAGGTGTTAACAAAATTTATAGTTAACTCCTAGTTCTATGATTTTCATTAGAAAGAAAGGTTCATTAAAATTTCCTTAGCATTTTGTTTCAAAATATTTCTTCTCCAAATATGATTAACTTCAAGATTACCTTGGTCCATCTAATTTCTTGAAGTGCATTTTGAAGTTCTAAGTTGGATAGCTGGTACCTAAGATTTGCGTGTTGTCAATTTTCCAGATTGATCCATATATCAAAGTTGGTGAAGATTTCCAGATATATGTAAGACCTCAATCAGATATGCATAGCTATAGTTCTGAAAGTGATCAACTAGCAGCAAAATCTACTCTCTCAAACATAAGAAACACAGTGGACCATTCAAATTTGAAGTTACTTGATGTGGTTGTTGACGGGCTGTCAACATTATTTGATGTAAGTTCGTGAATCATCAGTCTTAGCTCTGTTTAACTTGTGTTTCTGAATATATCCTACAACTTGTGAGTTTCACTGGACTGACGTTTCTTCAGCTGGAGAAGGATGTCCTAGCTAAGCAACTGGATGGGAATTTCTTGCCTGAAGATACACCTTTTTTTGCATTGGAGTCGGCATTGAACTGGAATAATGGCCAATCTCTTGAGATTGAAGAATCAGTCTTGTTTGACGAGGTATCATCATCCACTTCCTTTTGTTCTTTGGTTTAATATATATTCCCTATATGGTAACAATCAAACAACATACCACGTTAATTCTACAGTGTGGCATTGCTCTTCTGATTCACAGAGTGGGTTCCTTTATAATTTGTACTGATTGAATTTTTCTCAATTTTGTTAATTTAATAAGGGAGATCCCTACAGCTCCTTTTAAAAGGGACAAATTCAGTTATCACATTAGTTTTGGTTACTGATTGGACAGGCTACAACAGCATCCACTGAAATAGGCTTTGAAGTTTGACATTTGGCATGTCTTCTGTGATGGTTGCGGGTTTCCTAAGCGAATTTCGGGTCGCTCATGGGAAACCTCTCCATGTTCATGGATTAAAATTTTTAATCCGAATGTAGTCCTATTTCCCAAACGATCGTCTCGTCGTCGTACTAATTGATTCGAGTTACAACTTGGCCAAACTTGTTGTTCAAGCCTTGTAACTCGCCTAACCAATTAGTCGCGGAATAGACGACAAGTGGATCGCCGGTTTTTATGTTTATCATCGGGGTCCATAATAATTAATTATCACAATTAATTAACAAATAATTAATGACAAGATAATTAATTAAACCACACATAAAATAATAGAAATCAAAGAGCCGTAAGAGAAGGTTATACCTCTCGTTACCTCGCGATCTTCTATTGTATGACCCTCCCCTCTTGGACGTTGTGTGAGCGATGATCTACCAAGAACCGAGGTCACCAAGGCCTTCCAATCAATCCCTTCTTCAACCTTCTTCCTTGCGCCAATCAAACCCTAGGCTCTAGGGTTTCTGCCGGCAACCACCACCACCTCCTATGTCCCGCCGACCCTTCTCCTTGCTCCAAAGGATCGCTGGCCACAAGAGGGTGAAAGGAAGATGAAGAAGAAGAGAGTAGAGGTCTTTTCTTCTTCCCAAAATCCGCTGCCGGCCCTCCTCTTTCTTCCTCACCGTCGGTGCCGCAAGAAGTTTCCCCTTGCCGCCGGCCACCCTCTTTCTTCTCCTTGGATATGCTCGCACAAGAGAGGGAGAAGAGAGGAAGAGAACTAGAAGAACAAGTCTTCTTCAATCCCCACCAAGACCCTCTTCTTCCTCTTCTATCGGCGTCGCCGGCCACCAAGGAGTTCTCTTTCTTCTCCTACTCCGGCCACCGTCAACCCTCCTTCTTGCCGTACCACAAAAGGAAGAGAAGCCTCCTCCTTGTCCTTGTGATCTCCGGCCACCCAAGGGTGTAGAAGAAAGGAAGGAAAAAAAGAAAGAAGGAGGAGAGCTCCTCCCTTTGCCGCCGGGTGCCCTAGGAGAGAGAAGGGAGAGAGAGAGATGAGAGGAGAGGCTTAGGGACCATGAGGAGGAGTTGGGTCTTGGCCACCTAATGGATCAAGGCCCGATCCATTAATGAAGATCCATTCCACTAAAGGATCCTCATTGAAATACTTCACCAACCCCCATATTTATATATGGGCTCCACCTATCATGAGTACAAACATCTCCCCGTGTTTAAGATATCGAATGCCCGTTGATTAATTTAAATTACTGACAATTTTAATTAATCATCATCTAACTCCTTGATTAGTACCGCTCATCTTTATCATCATGTTGGACCAAGTTCACCTGCAGGATTTAACATGATGAACCTTATGAGCTCATCAAGGGGGCATCATCAACCCGACTCACCAGGACACGGTTTCCGTCTATAATCAAAGACACACCATGTAAATAATATTATTTCCCAACTTACCAGGCCTATCGATTTAATAGAATAAATCTCGCCCATTGGTAAATCAAAGAAATAACTATTAAGTACATGTGCCCGTTATTATATCGGGATTAACAGCATGCACTTCATAATAAACTGAGGTCTGATTCAATTATAAAGTCAGTATAAATTAAATCACTTCTACGTCGGTCCTGCTCAATACACACAAAGTGCACTAGTGTAATTCTATGGTCAAAATAAATCAACACCAAATTACACTATAACCATCCCGATTGTTTGTCCAAATCCATCTCGGTTGTAAGCCTCTACTTATACTTTACAAGAAACTGATAACATGATCTTCTGTGTGACACCACACACCATGTTATCTACAATGTAAAGCATGAGACAATATGCACATACTAATATAAACATGCAAACAGTGATCTTGTGATTCTCTTTCAAAATGTAGATGTTCATACAGAAAGCAAGACTTTTAGTATACATTCTAACATTCTGCATGCTAGAATATATATGACATCTTTGACCTCACATATATAGTGAGTGAAGACACATAAATCTTGATCACTTATTCCAACTTAAGGACTTGTTTACTGAAGAAAGGTATCCAGAAAAAATAACAAGAGTAAAGGTAAGAGATAGTACTTAAAAATCCTAATTACCTGGTAAGTATACTGAAGAAGGAAGATTGGAGAGAAAAATCGTGAATTTTCTTTCCAATCAATCTCATGGAAGTGGAAATGATTTTAATCTGAATTGAAAACTTATACCTTTTTCCTATATTAAAATGGGTATTTTGTAATCATTTTCATCATTTTCTTCCTAAGTAAACAATACAACAATGCCAATTTTATTCTCCTTCTATTTCTTCCATAGTAAATAGAAGGGGAATAAAATTAAACTTTCTTTTCGCTCATACATTCTATCTTGCCTTGGTGTCAATCATTTGTAATTTTTTTTCCGCAAGTAAACAAGGCCTAAACTTTCTTATCCTATTAATTTCGGGATAGTTGCTGAATAGCACTATCTCTATTAACATTATTGTAGCAGCTACAGTCTCATCAAGTTTCATTAAACTTGTTGGTATCCCTCCATCGAATTAAATTGTCCGAATTGAGTGTTAAAAAGCTCATTCTAAGGCCACCAATTACTGGTCTATTTCAAATGCCCCAGCCTCAGACATTCCGCTTCCATTCCAAAATTGAAAAGGAACGAGTGCTACATGATATCAGGTACCCTAAAATAGGATCGTTCTTCAATTCAATTTGAAATAGAAACCCGAGAGTAAACTCAGAGATTTATTTCATGAAGAAAAGCAAGCACAAACTTTCACAAACTTTAAGTACTAGCACACTTAGGGAATGAGAGTCTTGGGAATGCTCAAGGTGTGCTCAAACCCTTAGCAAACCTTGCCTTTTATAGAGGAGGAGGTTGCAAATGAATTGAGGCGGGTGCCTGTAGATTAGCCCCATCGTCCCTCAATCATTTACCCTTCCTTATCCATAAAGACTTTACAGCTCATAATATTCTGAAAGGATGGTTCCCCGGGGCTCAATCCTTTCTTTATTAAAGTTATTACTTTACAGCACATCTCTTTATTAAAGTTTCTTCTTTACAGCGTATTACTTTATTAAAGCTTCTGACTATGGGCTCATCATGCTTCACGGGAGTACTCTTTTGATTTCCCGTCCAATCTGTTGGATGCGCTGGACCTCTAGGAAGAGGTCCCGTCTGCTTTCACGAATTTCTTCCAGATGCTTATGGTAGTAGTTGTCGAATCCTCCGTTTTGATTCTGATATCGCCTGCTATTGAAATCATACTTCTTCATCTGCATTATTAGTTCTAGCTCTCGCAGCTTTTCAAGCACGTTGCTTATAGCTTCATCTTCAATCTTTGCCATCTGGTTTCTTTTGTCGTGGTCTTCCTGGAATAGAATTTGTGATAGAGTTTCATGGGTTAGGTTTTCGTACCTTAGTAATAAGGGAAACCTGTTGGAACTTGAAACTTCTTCCATTGAATCAATAATGATTTGGTCAAGAGAATCACTAAGAGTGGCCAAAGTTTCGGGTTCTTCCACCAATCTAGAGAGTGTATCCGCAAGGATATTCAGTTTACCGTCTACATGTTCAAAATTTATCTTTACTCCTGTGCCTGTTATATAGTCGGTAAATGTGAGCCATCTAACCCTTGAGGGTTTATTTCTGGCAGTCTTGTTGTGGAAGCTAATAATAGCCTGACAATCTGTCCTCAGCGTTATCTCCTTCTTGTCCATATAATGAATAGTTAATGCTGTCATTGTCTCCATGACTGCATAAATTTCAGCATCTATTACGGATTTAATAGTGGGAAATTTACCATGGGCATAGGCGCATATCCTTTCCATGCTCTTTGGATCATATTTAGTGGGCTTCCATTTACAAACACCGTCCCAGCCCATCATACTTCCATCTGTTTCCAGAACAATATAGGCCCCTTCAGGAGGTATCTCCAGATCGGGCAGCTGGTTTACTTGGGCTTTTATTTCTTTAATCAGGGCCCAATCAGAACTTTTCATTCTTTTGTCACCATGAGGTGACGTATTTTCATACAGAAGCCCAAGTTTGGAACTTATGTTAGGAATGTAAGTACGGGCATAATTTAAAATACCTAACCAGGATCTGAGTCCCTTTTTCTCTTTTAACTGCTCGTCCTTGAATTCTGTTATCTTTTTGATAATATGAGGTTGTAGCTTCAGTTTCCCTTCACCAATTTCTGCTCCCAAAAATTCAATTTTTGGAACTCCAATTTTGTATTTGGTTGGAGAGAGTACCAAGCCATGTTTTTCACAAATGCCAAGCATTATTTCCAAATGCTTAATATGCTCCCGTTCTGTATTTGAAAATACCAGAATATCATCAATATAAACAGAAATGAATTCCTCCGTACCTTGGAAACATTGGTCCATTTTCCGTTGGAATATTGTTGGTGCATTCTTTAGTCCAAAAGGCATTACAAGCCATTCAAATAAACCGGATGGGCAGATAAAAGTTGTCCATTCAATAGAAAGAGGGTCCATAGCGATCTGATGAAATCCCGATTTCAGATCAAACTTAGAATATATCTTTGAATTCCCCACCTTTTTTAATATAGTGCTGATCCCTAGAAGACTATACTGATCTTTATAAGTATTATCATTGAGCGTTTTATAGTTGAAGACCATGCGCTCTTTGCCTTTAGTTTCCTTTTCAGTAATGGGATCAATGGAAGTTCCAGATTGCACTATCATTGCCATTGTACGATGTCGACTTTTACTTGGTCGAATCACATTAAGTTTGAGAAGTGCTTCCACATGCCTCTTGAAAGCTTCTTTTAGTGCAGGTGAGACATTTGTCAAGGGCCTATCCTGAATTAGACCAGTGCTGAAGGGGATTCTCCCCTATATACCCTTGCTCCTTTAATCTGTTGAACAAAGAGCTATGTTTATGTAGAATATTCTGATTAGAAATGGTACCCGCAAAATACACTTCTTCTTAAAGCTGAATGTATTCCATTTCCTCAAGTCCAAGTTCTTCGATTGCAGCCACAACACTCTGATTTGTAGTTATTGTAGTGATATTCTTATAGAAAGTAACAGTATTACCTTCTATTCTTACTCCTCCTTGCATGCTGCGTATGAAGTTGCATCCTAATACCATTTGTACTCCTTTTCCCAAGGTCATATCGAAGGCATAGGTAAATGGAATTCTGAATTTATTTTCTCCTATCACCTTTTTCCCCATTCTTAGCTTCATCTTAGCCTCCTGTTGGGAGTTGACATCATTAATTAGTATAGTATATGCATTTGGTTCAATAGCCTTACTTGGGATTGATCTGGTGTCGATGCAGCAAGAGGTTGCCCCGGTGTCCAGTATTGCATTAACACTGAAAGGCTGCACATCTGGTATTTCCAGACTTACTCTAATATTGTAGAGACGATTAAGTGTATTTCTTTGAGATATCTGGCCATCTGTAATCTTTGAAACTACTTGTTCTTCTAGATAAGAAACCTGCTCCTTTCCTTTATGAAAATCTTCTAAAGAAAGCTGCTGTAGATCTTCCATCAATTCTTCAGATATTTTTTTTTTCTGATTTCTGATTTCTTTTGAGGACTCTAGATAACTCTTCCTTTAACTTCTGGTTTTCTGCTATCAAATACTGAGTATAATTAATCAACTTTGAAATTAAACTTCTGTCATCGGGTAATGGCTTTAGTGATAGCTTTAAATAACTTCCTGCACATAGGGTACATGTTGTTAGTTTACAATTTAAACAATGGCCCTTGATCTCTGGTTCGTAATTCTTTTGCAGAAAATGCACTTGATGAACTGAGAATTTATCTCCTGATTCAACTGTCATTCATGCTCATATAAATATTGTTCTTCTAGTATGTCCACCTGAACCTGCAATCCTTGGGTTTCCCCTATTAGCACAAATAATGTTTCAGGTAAAGAACTTGTTACCAGACTGCAATAGTGTTCCGTATCATGTTCGCCTTCCGAGATACTACAGATTGCATCACTATCTGTTTCCTCTGGGTCTATTGATACAATATCAAATTCTTCTGGTAGGTCGAGCTCACTTAGCATCGCCACTCGCTCCTTGTTCCCCACTTTGTTCCTGCATTCTCGTGTAAAGTGTCCTTCTTCGCCACAAATAAAACATTTGCATTTGCGTACCTTCGCTCGATCATTCTGATATTTCTTCTTTATAACCCTTACGTGCGATTTGTGTGATTTTCCTTTATATGACTTCGCCTTTCTCAAACCATACCTCCTTGTAGGTTTTTGATAATGCTATGGTAAGGGAATACGAGAGCAGAATTGTAGATCTTTCAGGCTTCTTTGAAGAGATGCTTGTTTGCACATCTCCATTAATTCTTGATAAGCGTGATGTATCCTGGGTAGTACGCCAATAGTGTTTCCATGATGCTTCTCCTGGAACTTCTTCTCAAGGTAGCGACCAATAAGAGGTGACATTTTTCTGTAGAACTTGCTTGAAAGTTCTTCATTCACGAACATCTGTCCTGTCTTGGCTGCTAATACCTTATATTCAATCATATATGAGATTAAGTCTTTTGTATCATGACATACCAGTCTTTCGAGGTCTAGGTAAACTTGATTTTGTTCTACTGTTGAGCCTGAAGCTGGATCTTCTAAGGTAATAATTCTTCGAATCTGTGTTAAAACATTTTGACTACGTTTGGTAGGGTGTAATCCACCCTGTAATGTAATCGAGATTACATTACAAGTTGGATTCTTTTGTTTGGAATCACTTTAAGATTGTAATGTAATGTAATCTCGATTACAAAAGAGGTTGATGATTTGTAATCTGGATTACAAACCAAAACCTCCGTAATCTGGATTACATTACAGCTTGTAAAGTCGTCGGACGGGCGACGACAGTCGTCGGTCGGGCGGTGACAGTCGTCGGTCGGGCGGTGACAGTAGTTGGTCGCCGCCGGCCAGCCGCCGGCGACCACCGTCGCCGGCCGACCGCCGCCGCCGGCCGGCCGCCGGCGACCACCGCCGCCGGCCGGCGGCGGTCGCCGACGTTTGCCGGCCGGTCAATGCCACCGGCCGCCCGGCAACGGTCGTCGGTAGTCAATCTTGATTACATTACAGGATGGATTGCCCCTCACCAAACAAAAGAATCCAACTTGTAATGGTTATCAAAGATTACATACAACTCATTACCAAACATAACAATATAATCAAGATTACATTATATTACAAACTTGATTACATTACAGACCGGATTACATTACCCCCTACCAAACGTAGCCTTTGAGTTTCATCTGCCATCCCAACTAGTTTGTCATACTAGTCTGGGAATATCATTCTCCATTGAATAAAAGTCTTTTTCTCCGTTTCTCCCCGAAGATTTTTAATATATTGCACCTTGGTTCTATTATCACTCCAGCTTTTTGAATCCACCACGTTAGTTGTAATTGACTCCCATCTGGAAATAACATCATGATATAAACCAATATTATCAGGGAGAACTAACATAGCACCTGTTTGTTGTTACGCAGAAGGTAACGTCCATGTTTCATTGGAATACATTTTCTGGATATTCCCAATTTTTGTGCCATAATATCCTGGGTCATTGTACACATTCGGTTCTTCCTTCTTGATAGTTGCAGGAACATATTGGGGAGTGTTGGGACCGGGTGCATGTTGACATTGATGCGGGTTCGTAATTTCAAAATTAATTACGTGCAGCGGAAGATTTAGCATAAATAATTTATCTAAATCATTTAACCACATATCTAAGCATACAATTTTATCTTGTGTAGACATGATCATATATTTAAAATTTTCCAGGAACATAAACTAATATATGTATTACCTCGCGTAACTCGAAAGAAGGGACAAGATCCAACCGTAAGCGTCCCTTGGAAGCTCCGCCTCTATTCGCGTCCACGCCGAGTATCTTCGGGATGACTTCGCAAAGCCACGAGTTTCGTGTTCTCGAGAACTACTAGATTCTTCGAGAATGCGACAAGAAAAACCAAGAGAGAAGTCGGAAGACTAACCACAAAAGGATGGCCGGAATCAAAATTCCGGCGAAGCAAAAGAAGAGGCTTGCGGCAAAAAGATCCTTGCGGTAAACTCTAATTCCGGCAGTACCTTCTTCCGGCCAAGGGAAGGCCGGAGCTTCCTTCTCCGGCAGCAGGTGGTGGTCGGCAGGGAAAGGGTAGGGGCGGCCGGCTGGAGCTCCTTCTTGGGGTTGGTTGGCGCACGGCAAGAAGGGGAGAAGAGAAGGAGAGAAAGAGAGGGAGAGAGCCTATGCCTTCGTCTCTTCGATTATTCTTACCCAAGCATTGCGTTGGGTCCTTTATATAGTGGCCTCTCAACCATCAAGCTTCTCAAATATGGAATAACTTATTCCATCATGCCAAGTTTGATTTTATATCATGGTTAAAATCATATTTTAATTCATGATAAAAAACAATCAAGTCTCTTCTCTCTTATGAAATAAATTTCCATATCATGGTAAATCAATCCATGATTGATTTTATAAAATAAACCAATCCATGGTTCATTTTAATTTCCATGAAAAATAAACCAAACCTTAGTTTATTATATAAAAATTTATATCATCCATAATTTTATAAAACAAACCATACTTGGTTTATTTTATAAATTGGACCAAAAACTTGGTTCTCTCTCTTTGTTGTGGCCGGCCAAGCAAAGAGGATGGAGACCCTCTTTGGCCGGCCCATCCAAGTCAAGCCCCAATGAATTAAACTTATTTAATTCATCTATTAAGTCTTTAAAAAAATTAGCCATTTTACGCTTCTGATGCGTCTCTGAAAAATTCAGATTCGACTTATCGTTTGGCTCAACCAAACTTAATCTCTCTTGATTGGAAAATCCAATTTTCAACTCGTTTTAAATCCCTCGGATTACTCGTAGTGCGTGTGACTAAATAGGCTTTCGATTTATGTTGGCCGTCTATAATTAATCAATTATAGAACGATCATGAGTGACACCTAGTAGTACATCATGATCCTCAATTAATCGAAAGATCAACGGTTGACCTCAGAAATAATTCTGAAACCCTTCAACAGCTATAATGAATCGTGCCCCATTCCCTTCACCATCTTATACCCACTTGGTTCAGGACATGGTCTATGTGTGTCAGTCCCCACTAGGCTGACTACGTCACACCTAGCCCAAGTAACGTTTTCTCGTCTTACGGTTTCTAATTACTCTCATGTATTTAAGAGATTCATACTCTGAACATGTCATGTTCTGGCCAGAGGCTTCGAGTAACAATCCGACGATAGGCCTCGGGTATACATCTCCTTTATAGGCTGTTTAAACATCTTCGAGCACTTCGACTTATACCCAATCATCCTGGGTCCACATCTCCTTGGAGATGCTTGCTTAAGACGTCAAAGTATAAGTCTCCATGACCAAGATGACTTGAACACCGCAAGTCAAAGGAACATCACACTTAAGCTGCAGTAAGAACTTCACTGACATATCTATATGTAAACTACCATATGATGTTTTACAGTCAGTAACTCCAATGAACTAGTTCCCTTAACTAACATTCATGTTTATCTCCGGACATCTCAATGTCACCAGCTTGTGAGAATCAGCTGATTAGAGATTAACACATGCTAGTCTTAACAGAATTAGTAGTGTCCATATTTATCAATTCATCGACTAGGGACAATTTCAATACTTCACAATTGCACATGTAGAGATAATCACTAGTTGTGAATTCATCACAAATTCTCTCATACTGTGAATTGTATTGCGGACATTCAGTAAATGAGTTTAAGATCTCAATCAAATACACAAACATGTATACTCAAATAGTAAATATTAATTTATTAGAATAAATAATTACAATCATAAGGCGATTGCCTTAGGACACTTCTCTCATATCACTAACAAACTCCCACTTAGCCTAATGCCAATCGCTATGGTACCCAATACCACAGGCTCTAACATGACCCTCAAACTTGCTTTGAGGCAAGACCATAGTTAAAGGATCCGCTAAATTCCTTTTAGTGGGAATTTTCTCAATTTGTATATCATTCCTACTTATAATCTCTCTAATCAGATGATAGCGGCGAAGCACATGTTTGGATCGCTGATGAGACCTTGGTTCCTTTGCTTGTGCAATAACTCCATTGTTGTCGTAGTAAACCGGTATTGCTTCATCAATGGTTGGAACCACACCAAGTTCTGAGTCAAACTTTTTGATCCAGACTCCTTCCTTTGCTGCTTCCGAAGCTGCAATATATTCCGCTTCCGTGGTAGAATCCTCTACGGTGTCTTGCTTGAAACTCTTCCAACTTATTGCGCCGTCATTCAAAATAAATACGTATCCGGACTGAGATTTGGAGTCATCCTTAAGTACTTGAGGATTGTCTTGACAGCCGCCCAATGATCCATTCCTGGATCAGACTGGTATCTTCTTGTGACACTCAGAGCATACGATACATCGGGCCTAGTAAATAACATAGTATACATGATAGATCCTATCGCGGATGCATAAGGACCTGCTCAAAAGTTTCCTTTTAAATTGATTAGAGGACAACTCCTTAAGCTGTCCAGCCCGATACCAGTCGACTGCCCTGATCCGACCGCAACAGCTAGTCAACAGCTAGCCTAACGGCTAGTTTTTCAAGTGGATCAGTCGACTGGTCCTGGACCAGTCGACTGATCTTTCTGTGAGTTCGAGTCTTGCGCTGGCAGTTGACTGATCCATTCCCATTCGACTGCCCAGCTTACATTTGCACTCTTCCTCACTTTGAAGACCACCCTTCACGTATGCCTTCAAGTCCACTCTCTTGGCTTGCCCCTTGAAGTCCTCTTCCACCGGCTGTCGTCCCTCAGATGAGCACACAAGCCCTCGGCTTGCCTCCATACCATCCTTCATGTATGCCCTTTGACGTCCACTTCACCTGGCTTGTCCTTGGTGTCTTCTTCTCTCGACACTCGTCCCTTGGATGCGTACTCCATGTGTGACTCACCAAGTTCTGCAAGACTCAATCACACATATCAAAACAACACAAAACCCTAACATAACCATATTGACACACACACATCAAAACCATGATCCTCTCAATCATACTTGGGCTGATTGTCCCAACAATCTCCCCCTTTTTGATGTGTGACAATATATTTAAGTTAGGTAAAACAACAACAATTGAAAATTATACACATAGCAAAAACAAGGGGCAACCTCCCCCTTGACCTATGCCATCACACAAAAATTTCAATTTGCATTAATCATACTTTAAGTTACAAACACTAACTTAAACCACCCAATTATCCCCCTTTGATACTATCAAAAGGATTGCCCGAAGCAATAATAAATACTGGCATCAATTAGGGATACTTCTCACCTTCTGAAAAATCCCAGAATTCTGAAATCAGAAGTACCAGTCGATTGAGACAGGTATTAGTCAACTGGTCCCTTCTTACTGCCAACTTACAGAAAGATCAGTCGACTGCCCCAGGGGGCAGTCGACTGATACGCTTCAGTTCTGAAATTGCAGATTCTGAGCCGAATTTCAGAAAAGCACCATTAATTCCACAAAAGTCGAAAAATCACGAAAATTTACAAACATGTTTCATATGATGTATTCTAGCAGAGAAAAATATGACTTCATGAAAAATATAAACATGTTTGACTGTTTGACAAAAACTCAAAACCTTTGAAAAAGTTCAACTTTGTATCAAACTTTCTTCCTAGTTTTGAAATGATGTGTTTTACAAACTTATGCCATAGCAAATAAAACACAGAAATGTTTTCAAATTATTTAAAATGTCCAACTATGATCTTTGGGCAAGATGTTGGGACCGGGTGCATGTTGACATGAATGCGGGTTCGTAATTTCAAAATTAATTACGTGCAGCGGAAGGTTTAGCATAAATAATTTCTCTAAATCATTTAACCACACATCTAAGTATGCAATTTTATCTTGTGTAGACATAATCATATATTTAAAATTTTACAGAAACATAAACTAATTTACGTATTATCTCGCGTAACTCGAAGGAAGGGACGAGATCCAACCGTAAGCGTCCCTTGGAAGCTCTGCCTCTATTCGCGTCCACGCCGAGTATCTTCGGGATGACTTCGCAAAGCCACGAGTTTCGTGTTCTCGAGAAATACTAGATTCTCAGAGAATGCGACGAGAAAAACCAAGAGAGAAGTTCGAAGACTAACCACAAAAGGATGGTCGGCTGGTGCTCCTTCTTGGGGCTGGTTGGCGCACAACAAGAAGGGGAGAAGAGAAGGAGAGAAAGAGAGGGAGAGAGCCTATGCCTTCGTCTCTTCGATTATTCTTACCCAAGTATTGCGTTGGGTCCTTTATATAGTGGCCTCTCAACCATCAAGCCTCTCAAATATGGAATAACTTATTCCATCATGCCAAGTTTGACTTTATATCATGGTTAAAATCATATTTTAATTCATGATAAAAATCAATCAAGTCTCTTCTCTCTTATGGAATAAATTTCCTTATCATGGTAAATCAATCCATGATTGATTTTATAAAATAAACCAATCCATGGTTTATTTTAATTTCCATGAAAAATAAACCAAACCTTGGTTTATTATATAAAAATTTATATCATCCATAATTTTATAAAACAAATCATACTTGGTTTATTTTATAAATTGGACCAAAAACTTGGTTCTCTCCCTTTGTTGTGGCCGGCCAAGCAAAGAGGATGGAGGCCCTCTTTGGCCGGCCCATCCAAGCCAAGCCCCAATGAATTAAACTTATTTAATTCATCTATTAAGTCTTTAAAAGAATTAGCTATTTTACGCTTCCGATGCGTCTCTGAAAAATTCAGATTCGACTTATCGTTTGGCTCAACCAAACTTAATCTCTCTTGATTGAAAAATCCAATTTTCAACTCGTTTTAAATCCCTCGGATTACTCGTAATGCGTGTGACTAAATAGGCTTTCGATTTATGTTGGCCGTCTATAATTAATCAATTATAGAACGATCATGAGTGACACCTAGTAGTACATCATGATCCCCAATTAATCGAAAGATCAACGGTTGACCTCAGAAACAATTCTGAAACCCTTCAGCAGCTATAATGAATCGTGCCCCATTCCCTTCACCATCTTATACATACTTGGTTCAGGACATGTTCTATGTGTGTTAGTCCCCACTAGGCTGACTACGTCACACCTAGCCCAAGTAACGTTTTCTCGTCCTATGGATTCTGATTACTCTCATGTATTTAAGAGATTCATACTCTGAATATGTCATGCTCTGGCCAGAGGCTTCGAGTAACAATCCGACGATAGGCCTCGGGTATACATCTCCTCGCAAGGAGTGGCGAATCCTTTGTAGGCTGTTCAAACATCTTCGGGCACTTCGGCTTATACCCAATCATCTTGGGTCAACACCTCCTTGGAGATGCTTGCTTAAGATGTCAAAGTATAAGTCTCCATGACCAAGATGACTTGAACACCGCAAGTCAAAGGAACATCACACTTAAGCTGCAGTAAGAACTTCACTAACATATCTATATGTAGACTACCATATGAAGTTTTACAGTCAGTTATTCCAATGAACTAGTTCCCTTAACTAGCATTCATGTTTATCTCCGGACATCTCAATGTCACCAGCCAGTGAGAATCAGCTGATTAGAGAATAATCCATGCTAATCTCAACAGAATTGATAGTGTCCGTATTTATCAATTTATCGACTAGGGATAATTTCAATACTTCACAATTGCACATGTAGAGATAATCACTAGTTGTGAATTCATCACAAATTCTCTCATGCTGTGAATTGTATTGCGGACATTCAGTAAATGAGTTTAAGATCTGAATCAAATACACAAACATGTATACTCAAATAGTGAATATTCATTTATTAGAATAAATGATTACAATCATAATGCGATTGTCTTATGACACTTCTCTCATATCACTAACAAACTCCCACTTGGCCTAATGCCAATCGCTACGGTACTCAATACCACAGGCTCTAACATGACCCTCAAACTTACTTTGTGGCAAGACCTTAGTTAAAGATCCGCTAAATTTCTTTCAGTGCGAATTTTCTCAATTTGTATATCATTCCTACTTATAATCTCTTTAATCAGATGATAGCGGCGAAGCTCATGTTTGGATCGCTGATGAGACCTTGGTTCCTTCGCTTGTGCAATAGCTCCATTGTTGTCGCAGTAAACCGGTATTGCTTCATCAATGTTTGGAACCACACCAAGTTCTGAGACAAACTTTTTGATCCAGACTGCTTCCTTTGTTGCTTCCGAAGCTGCAATATATTCCGCTTCCGTGGTAAAATCCGCTACGGTGTCTTGCTTGGAACTCTTCCAACTTATTGCGACTCCATTCAAAATAAATACGTATCCGGACTGAGATTTTGAGTCATCCTTATCTATCTGGAAACTTGCATCTGTATACCCACGTATTACCATATCACCTTCTCCATATATTAGGAACATATCCTTATTGTTTCTTAAGTACTTGAGGATTGTCTTGACAGCCGCCCAATGATCTATTCCTGGATCAGACTGGTATCTGCTTGTGACACTCAGAGCATACGATACATCGGGCCTAGGTCATAACATAGCATACATGATAGATCCTATCGCGGATGCATAAGGAATCTTGTTCATGTAAATCCTCTCGTCTTCTGTGCGCGGACACATCGACTTCGAAAGGTTGATCCCGTGCCTTATGGGAAGGTAACTTTTCTTGGATTCCGACATGCTAAACCTTTCTAGCACTCGGTCTATATATATACACTGCGAAAGACCAAGCAACTATTTTGATCTATCTCTATAGATTCTAATCCCAAGGATATAGGTTGCTTCTCCTAGGTCTTTCATGGAGAAAGTTTTGGACAACCAAATTTTAACTGACTGTAAGACTGATATATCGTTTCCTATAAGTAATATGTCATCGACATATAACACTAGGAATACGACTGCACTCCCACTAACCTTCTTGAACACACAAGGTTCGTCAGGATTTTGTGAGAAATCAAACTCTTTGATTGTCTCATCAAAACGGATGTTCCAGCTCCTGGATGCTTGCTTTAGTTCATATATGGATCGTCGAAGCTTGCATACTTTGGTTTTATTAACCGATGTGAAACCTTCAGGTTGTATTATGTATACATCCTTAAGTAGGTTTCCATTAAGCAAAGCTGTTTTCACATCCATTTGCCATATCTCATAATCATAATGAGCTGCTATGGCCAGGAGCATCCGAATGGATTTAAGCATAACTACTGGCGAATAGGTTTCGTCATAATCAATTCTTTATTTCTGACGATATCCTTATGCCACTAATCTAGCCTTATAGGTAACAACATTACCTTACATGTCTGTTTTCTTTTTGAAAACCCACTTGCACCCTATGGGCTTAATCCCTTCAGGTGGGTTAACCAAGTCCCATACTTGATTTTTGTACATGGAATCCGTTTCCGACTTCATGGCTTCAAGCTATTTATCCCTTTCTGAATTTTTCAGAACATTATCAAAACTGATAGGTTCGTCATCGTTAATGAGTAACACGTCGTTCGATTCACTTATGAGATAATCCGTATCTCTCTGGAATATTGCGTGTCCTATCAGACCTACGAAGAAGTGGTGTTGTTTTAGGTTCAACTGATAGCTCATCATTATGAGTTATTGGTTGTGGGTCTAGACTAGGTGTCTCTATAATGTCTATTGGAGTTTATTGAACTTCTTCAAGTTCAATGCTACTCCCACTGTTTTTTTGTAAAAGAAATTCTTTTTCTAGAAATACAACATGCCTTGAAACAAACACGTTTTATTCCAAGGGATGATAGAATTGGTAACCTTTCGTTACCTTAGGGTATCCAATAAATAGACATTTATCAGACTTAGCATCTAATTTGTCTGATACAGTTCGCTTTAGATAAGCAGGACAACCCCATATCTTTAGGTGAGATAAATGAGGTTTCTTACTATTCCACATCTCATATGCAGTAGTAGAGACTACCTTGGTCGGGACTCTGTTTAGTAAGTAAACAGCTGTCTTAAGCGCATAGCCCCAAAAGGATTTTGGAAGAGTTACATGATTCATCATAGATCTAACCATGTCCATCAAGGTTCGGTTACGCCTCTCAGATACACCATTATGCTGTGGTGTATATGGCGGAGTCCATTGAGACAATATCCCATTGACCCTAAGATAATCTTGAAACTCTTGACTTAAGTATTCACCACCCCGATCGGATCGAAGTATCTTAATACTTTTGCCAAGCTGTTTCTCTACTTCACTTCTGAACTTTTTGAATTTCTCAAAAGCTTCAGATTTGTGTTTCATTAAGAACACATACCCGAATCGTGAGTGATAATCGATAAAGGTAATGAAGTAACTATAGCCTCCTTGTGCAAGAGTTGACATTGGTTCACATACATCAGTATGTATTAGACCAAGCAATTCTCTCACTGGTTTACCTTTATCGGAAAAGGGTAATTTGGTCATCTTGCCTTTTAAGCATGATTCGCATGTATCAAATGAACCGGGTTCAAATGATTCCAGAATTGCACATCGGTGTAATTTGGTCATGCGTTTCTTACTTACATGGCCAAGACGACAATGCCACATATAGGAGTCTATTTGATTATCTATTCGAGTACGTTTGTTGCTAACTTTGATATTGAAAACGTCACCGGATAAATCTAACGTGTAGATACCATTGCATAAAGTTCCGGTCCCAAAAGAACACCATTTAAAGTTATATAACAGCAATTGTTACTAAAAGTTAAATGATAACCTTTTTCATTCAAGCATGAAATGGATACAATGTTCTTTATTAACGAAGGAACAAAATAACAATTATCCAATTCTAAGACAAGTCCAGTAGGGAGCTTTAGCAAATATGTTCCGATGGCAACAGCAGCAATCTTTGCTCCATTTCCAACTCGCAAATTCGCTTCTCTCTTGACGAGTCTTCTTTTATTCCTTAGCCCCTGTATGTCATTACATATATGTGAGCTACACCCAGTATCAAGTACCCAGGTGTCCGAGGAAATAGAGTGACATTCAATAACGAAGATACCTGAATAGGATGGGGCATCGGATGCCTTCTTCTTCAAGGACTCAAGATAAACCTTGCAGTTTCTTTGCCAGTGGCCCTCCTTGCCGCAGTGATGGCAAGTGCCTTTTGGTGCCTTTTCAATAATTTTGGCCTTTTTCTTCCTTCCCTTATTTTGTTCTTTTGGTCTTCCTCTTAGAGCCTTTCTTTGAGGAACCAACTAACAGTACCGTCTTCTGATCCTGCTTTACAGAAGACTCTACAGTCTTCAGCAGGTTAAGCAAGTCTGGAATGGTAGGTCCAGTTTGTTCATCCGATAGTTCATCACAAACTGTGAGTAAATCTTGGGCAAACAATGTAGAATTAAGTCAATACTTAGTTCGTGATCCATTGCAAATCCGAGTGTGCCTAGTCGCTCAATGTACCCCAACATCTTCAACACAAACTGTGAAACAGAAGTGCCTTCCTGCATCTTAGAGGTGAAGAGGAGTCTGGAGACCTCAAACCTTTCGGATCTCGCCTGCTCGTCAAACAGCTCATGAAGATGGAAGACGATGGTATGAGCATCCATATGCTCATGCTGCTTTTGTAGCTCTGATACCACTGTTGGGACTGACTGCATGTTAACATGGATGCGGGTTCGTAATTTCAAAATTAATTACGTGCAGCGGAAGGTTTAGCATAAATAATTTCTCTAAATCATTTAACCACATATCTAAGCATGCAATTTTATCTTGTGTAGACATGATCATATATTTAAACTTTTGCAAAAACATAAACTAATTTATGTATTACCTTGCGTAACTCGATGGAAGGGACGAGATCCAACCGTAAGCGTCTCTTGGAAGCTCCGCTTCTATTCGCGTCCACGCCGAGTATCTTCGGGATGACTTCGCAAAGCCACGAGTTTCGTTTTCTCGAGAACTACTAGATTCTCCGAGAACACGACAAGAAAAACCAAGAGAGAAGTCGGAAGATTAACCACAAAAATATGGCCGGAATCAAAATTCCGGCGAAGCAAAATAAGAGGCTTGCGGCAAAAAGATCTTTGCGGCAAACTCTAATTCCTGCAGCACCTTCTTCCGGCCAAAAGATGGCCGGAGCTTCCTTCTCCGGCAGCAGGTGGTGGTCGGCAGGGATAGGGTAGGGGCGGCCTGCTGGTGCTCCTTCTTGGGGCTGGTTGGCGCACGGCAAAAAGGGGAGAAGAGAAGTAGAGAGAGAGGGAGAGAGCCTAAGCCTTCGTCTCTTCGATTATTCTTACCCAAGCCTTGCGTTGGGTCCTTTATATAGTGGCCTCTCAACCATCAAGCCTCTCAAATATGGAATAACTTATTCCATCATGTCAAGTTTGATTTTATATCATGGTTAAAATCATATTTTAATTCATGATAAAAATCAATCAAGTCTCTTCTCTCTTATGGAATAAATTTCCTTATCATGGTAAATCAATTCATGATTGATTTTATAAAATAAACCAATCCATGGTTCATTTTAATTTCCATGAAAAATAAACCAAACCTTGGTTTATTATATAAAAATTTATATCATCCATAATTTTATAAAACAAACCACACTTGGTTTATTTTATAAATTGAATAAAAAACTTGGTTCTCTCTCTTTGTTGTGGCCGGCCAAGCAAAGAGGATGGAGACCCTCTTTGGCCGGCCCATCTAAGCCAAGCCCCAATGAATTAAACTTATTTAATTCATCTATTATGTCTTCAAAAGACTTAGCTATTTTACGCTTCCGATGCGTCTCTGAAAAATTCAGATTCGACTTATCGTTTGGCTCAACCAAACCTAATATCTCTTGATTGGAAAATTCAATTTTCAACTCGTTTTAAATCTCTCGGATTACTCGTAGTGCGTGTGACTAAATAGGCTTTCGATTTATGTTGGCCGTCTATAATTAATTAATTATAGAACGATCATGAGTGACACCTAGTAGTACATCATGATCCCCAATTAATCGAAAGATCAACGGTTGACCTCAGAAACAATTCTGAAACCCTTCAGTAGCTATAATGAATCGTGCCCCATTCCCTTCACCATCTTATACCCACTTGGTTTAGGACATGGTCTATGTGTGTCAGTCCCCACTAGGCTGACTACGTCACACCTAGCCCAAGTAACGTTTTCTCGTCTTACGGATTTTAATTACTCTCATGTATTTAAGAGATTCATACTCTGAACATGTCATGCTCTGGCCAGAGGCTTCGAGTAACAATCCGACGATAGGCCTCGGGTATACATCTCCTCGCAATGAGTGGTGAATCCTTTGTAGGCTGTTTAAACATCTTCGGGCACTTCGGCTTATACCCAATCATCCTGGGTCCACACCTCCTTGGAGATGCTTGCTTATGATGTCAAAGTATAAGTCTCCATGACCAAGATGACTTGAACACCGCAAGTCAAAGGAACATCGCACTTAAGCTGCAGTAAGAACGTCACTGACATATCTATATGTAGACTACCATATGAAGTTTTACAGCCAGTCACTCCAATGAACTAGTTCCCTTAACTAGCATTCATGTTTATCTCCGGACATCTCAATGTCACCAGCCAGTGAGAATCAGCTGATTAGAGAATAACACATGCTAGTCTCAATAGAATTGATAGTGTCTGTATTTATCAATTCATCGACTAGGGACAATTTCAATACTTCACAATTGCAGATGTAGAGATAATCACTAGTTGTGAATTCATCACAAATTCTCTCATGCTGTGAATTGTATTGCGGGCATTCAGTAAATGAGTTTAAGATCTCAATCAAATACACAAACATGTATACTCAAATAGTGAATATTCATTTATTAGAATAAATGATTACAATCATAAGGCGATTGCCTTAGGACACTTCTATCATATCACTAACAAGGAGGTCCCATGGTAGAATCCGGGGGCGGATTATAAGCAGATACAGCCGATGTTGATGCTAATAGGCTTTCATTGGGCCTTTGTTCTGGATAGTCCATCTCTATCTGTTCATCAATTGTAGCCACATACTCTTCTTGGAGATCTTCCATATTAGAGTCAAAGCTAGTGGCAATAGAATAAAATTCTGTAAGAGAGGACTCATCTGTGTAATAGTAATCTGGCCTTTGTGGAATTGCATATGACACATAATAGTCATATTTTCCACTGGGCTCACCCAGTGTGTCCCATCTGGGATCTTCAGAGGCTGCATATTGGAAATAGTTATCAGGAAATGAAGAGGAAGTAGAATGAGTAGTCGCCCCATCACCTTCCGCGAATGGATTGATCCATTCTTCGTCAGAAAGTGTATATAAGTGCTCATGCCACTGTCTTTGTTGCTCAATTTGTTGTTGTTCATCACAATACTCTTCCACTGTGATCCGTCCATCTAGTAATTTTCGAAAAGGATCATCATAATAATCTTTAGTTCGCGAAATGGAAGGGTTGTATTTGTGAAGGGCGACCGACCAATATTCTTCTTCTGGAATAATATACTCATGTGGTGCGGCATATATAACTTGCTTGCCCTTCTGTCGTTCTCCTGGGGGTGGCACTGCTGGTGTTAAGTGCTCTGGTTGGTTTGTTGATCCGAACCCTTGGATGCCCCTCTGAGTACTTGAGAATTCTTCCACTTCAATTTCTTCAGGACAACTTATTTTTTCAATAATTAGCTGGGCAACTGCTTCTCCTTTGAAAATCATAATATTTTCATAATTCAGATTAAATATCAGAATTTTTATTTCACCTCTGT
The DNA here is from genome assembly GCA_024364735.1 of Boesenbergia rotunda. Classification (NCBI taxonomy): domain Eukaryota; kingdom Viridiplantae; phylum Streptophyta; class Magnoliopsida; order Zingiberales; family Zingiberaceae; genus Boesenbergia; species Boesenbergia rotunda. The sequence goes on from JAGFNQ010002659.1 coordinate 1,128,919, forward strand.
AGTCTTGATCAATGACACCAGCTCCCACATGGAGCCCTTGCTTCCAGGCTGCTCCAGATCTGGTGGCTATTCTTCCGTAGTGCCCATCTGGTATTTGTACTGCAATACCTGTAGATAGCAAGGCCCTATCTCCAGGGTTTATTTCATAATTATCAATAATTTTTAAGTTATACCCTGCTGCTACCATGGATTGCCGCTGTGGAATACTAGCATCCGGATGAAGTCTTTTAACTTTTAATACTTGAATTTCTTCCTTATCTTCTAAGAAAGCCAAGATTTCTTGTTCTGGTGAATCCATATTTTCGTATTGGTCCACTGGTTGTTCAGTAGTTGATATAAATCCGATAGCAGGTGTTTCAATTGCTTCCGTAGTTTTCAAGGCCCTTTTGTAGTCAATATTTTTCTTTTGTTCTTCCAATTTCATCCGCCTCCAATAAGATTTTTAACTTCCACAATTAAGTGTTCAATTTTTCGAACACTTTTCTTTAGTTCTTCGGTAAGCTTGAGGGTTTCTTCCTCAACGAGCTTAGGTTGTCTAGAGACTTCTCGGACTAGGTCTCTAACTTCTATTTTTGTTAAGGGTTTTTAGCTAACAATAGGCTTTTGGAGTTTCGTAATTTCACGCCTTAACTCTTTTTGTTCTTCTTCTATAATATAAAAGTGCTTCAAGATTACTTTAGAGAGCAAAGTAAGTCGGTCATAAACAACGCCGATATTGTTAGCAATCTCAGAAGATTTTGGTGGACTAGTTTCAGCTAAAATTCCATAGTATTCAAGGTGGAGGTAAGGGCTAGACTAATACTATCCCTGTTCTATTTATTCATAAAATCTTTCAAGATAAGTTATATTTCCTGAGAAAGAATTTGGAGGTTGGGAGGTGGAGACTCGACATGCATCCTTGGTCCGGAAAGCTCCGCAAGGCTAGTAAGTGCGTAAGACGGTAAGCCAAAAGGCCTCAACTAAGGATATTCTTAGATATAACTCACTGAAGGAGCATGAAAACCCATGATTCCCTTCTGTAATAAGGCGACCGAGTTGATTAACTGATTGCAAAAGACTGCAGTGCTTGTAAGACTCTGAAAAGAGCAATAGCCAGTCAGGTGAGCATGAAAGTTTTATTGATTCCTAAGCCGTAAGCAGAAGAAAGAAAAGTGGGACTTAATTCATGAGTGAACGATTTGAGCAGAACATTAGGGAATGGTATAGTAAATCTCGAACCACAAACCTTGAATACCTTGATCTAGCTTAAACTAGTACACCAAAATCTTCTGAGATTGCTAACAATATAGGCGTTGTGGTTGGTTTGTTGATCCGAACCCTTGGACATGATGATCCTATTTGTAGCTGAGTAGGCCTGGCCTAGAGGAGGGTTTCCCGGTAAATGATAGGGACTCCGTTGGAGGGTGTTGTCCTTTTGAGTCTAGTGCTTTGTAGGTAGAGGATGCTCGGGAGGTCGAGCACTCTATTGGCAGAGGATGCTCAGAAGGCAGAGCACTCTATGGTCAGGCAGAGGATGCTCGGAAGGCAGAGCACTCAAGAGATTGATTTCGAGACTCAAATCTGTGATCTGTAGGCCACATGTTACGCCAAGGCTCCTGTTTATCTCATTTTGTTTTTGGGGGGGGGGGCATCACTAATAATTATTATACTTTTTATTATGTGGCAGACCATGGTTAGAGAACGAACGTTGGCATTCTTATGTTGTTAAGTGGTTAACAATGTAATCATATAATATTTTATATATTTAAAAAATCCTGAGTTTCTTCTCCCAAAAAATTGTGTTTGGCCTTTGTAAAATATTATTTACTTGGAAAGTGAATGAATCATGTGTGCTAAGCTTTTCCATTGATTCCAATGAAGGTTGCTGTCTGGGCTGGTTCATTATTTGATACTTATTTTTTAGATGAATAAATGTGTTTCAGCCAATACCACTCCTTTTTGTTTCAGTTGCTCAACTATAGATTGTAACATTCTTATCCTTCAGGAATGTTCAAGGAGCTCATCAGTCAACATAGAAGCAGCTAACCAGTCACCAGTTACGGATATCCCTGGGTTCCTGTCCAAGACACTTCCATCAGCTTCTCCCGGAGTAATAAGCATTGGTCAACTGCTGGAGTCAGTAAGTCTTGTTACCTCTAAATGCTATTTAGTGCCTTTGAGATCTCAATTTGATGCTTAATTAATTTGGTGATTTTGGAACTTTCTTGTATTATTTCCTATTTTCAGTTTTTTTTTTGTATCATGTGCATCCATTATATTGAGTGCCAAATCCAATCCATAAGTTAAATGAATTCAAGTTCATGTTTGGTCTGTTTGGTCAAGAGTTATGTTGCGCCTCCTTGTATTCTTTTGTCACCATCGTTAGCATTCTATTTGATCAGGCACTCCATGTAGCTGGTCAGGTGGCTGGGTCGTCTGTCTCAACCTCCCCTCTCCCCTATGGTACAATGGCTAGTCACTGTGAAGCTATTAGTATGGGCACAAGGAAAAAGTTATCAAGTTGGCTAACTAGTAGTCATGATTCGGTGTCAGATGATCAACCACCAATTACTGCGGATGACCAGAAGTTCACCCAGAAGGTAGTATATGTTGTGACGCTCGAGTGTTTTAACATACAGATGACTCTCAGTTCTGATCCCCTTGCATTTACAGGTGAACCTCCCGTATGGGTTAGAAGTAACTTCTGCTCGTCTGGAACCATTGCGAAGTCTGAGATTACCTCCCGCGAGTCCTTTCGACAACTTCTTGAAGGCAGCTGGCTGTTGACAGCATGAATGATTATCTACTCCGTTGCTGATCTGTGTCAGTGGAGCATCTTTGTATGATTAGGTTTTAGGCTACTTGTTAGAGGATTCTGATTCGGACGAACTTGGGTTTTAATGTATATGATACGTTTTTGTGCATTGGAGTTATATTTCCCTGCTACTTGTGTCCTGTGATGATAGGTAGACAGTCTACAGACTTACGGATATACTTTGTTGTAGACATCTCGGAAACATGCTCGAACAGATGGTGAAATTTTAGTTTTTGAATGCATTTCTTTTGTTTTGAAAAAACCCATTTTACGAGAGAGATGGATATGTTGATAAATTGAAGTGTGTGTGTGTGTGTTCTTTTGTTTTGAAAAAACCCATTTTATGAGAGAGATGGATATGTTGATAAATTGAAGAGTGTGTGGGTGTGCGTGTGCGTGTGTGAACCCTTTTACTGAGAGATGGATAAGTTGATAAATTGAAAAAGAAAAAGAAAAAGATGTATAGATAGTGTAGTTCTTTTGTTTGACAGGGAACAGAGAAGATTCATTCTTCAATTGATAATTTGAACAAGATGTAAAAATTTCATATTTTAGCCAAATGAGGTGGTAAAAGGTGATTCATTCGTCTTCAATATTTTCGACAATTCGTTTCAAAATTAATATAAAAGAGATAAATCACGGGGTTATTAGTCAAATGAGTTGCTGAAATGGTGGCCCTCATTTCTCAAATTTTCACTCTGATAGAGTTTAGAAGATTTTTTTAGTCTAACCAGATATGTTTGTTTTTCCATGGACCCATTTAGTTGATTGTTTTACTTCTATTTATATATTTTTTAGAGCGTTCTATCCAGGGTTATTTTTCCTCAAAAGGATAAATGTGTCTAGCTTGCAATTCCAAAATTACAAATAATCCGTCAGGAAATGAACATAATTCTGCAATGGGGAAAAAAAGGAGGCCGAACATCAATAAAACGCAATATATTGGCTGGAAATTGATTTTCTAACTATTCAATTGAATAGAGACAGACTACTGCATGAGTACACTATTGTGAGAAATTGGCCGCACACGATAACTGAGGAAACATTGGCCTCGATGGGCCTGTTCGAGCATGACAACCAAGGGATGTTGGCAATGTTAAAGATCCTTAAAAATCAAACAACATATATAGCATGCCCACCATCTCAAAACAGTTGACTACGACTCCTGGCATCAATTGTTGGTACCACATGAACATCTGGCCACGTAATTTGAGCCCATGCTGAATAATGCCCGACACTGTGATTTCCCTGATACTCCTCCCATATGGACAAATCTTTTAGCACTTGTAAACATGTTTCTTCCATGTCCGTACAATTTTGACATGAGTGTGTAGATCAAGTATATTTTTAGTGATTGGTTGCATTTCACGGGCATAATTTACGTTATCACACTCTATTTTATTATTATATATGCACAATTATTCTTTTTATTTGGAGATCTTTTCGTTGTGTATTTTCATTGACAAGACATATTTTAGAGCGAAAATGAAGTAAAAATTGACATTGAAGCAGTTTTGGAAGAAAATTAGTTGAGATTGGCTATGCCTCCCTAGGCACTACTTTGCTTATAAGCTGACATGGCCAGAGCCAGACTAGGCACGACTATGTCTCCTAGGAGTCCCAAAGTTGTGTCCAGAAATATACACGGTATGGCCGTGTCTCACTTCTAGCAGGTCTCACATTGTGACCGTGTCAAAAGACACGGCCGTGCTTCACTTCGAGAAAACTCCACGGATAGGTTGTGCCCCATGAGGCATGTCTACGGCTCCTTTGCAGTAGCTCCTTTGCCCAGCCGTGCCTCCTTCTCAAAAGCTCCCACGAAATGATCATGCCCCACAGGCACGACCGTGTGACAAAGAAACAGGGTCGAGTCACCCAGTATTTCAGGGGAGTTCTCTCCCTTTTTTTAGGAGGAAGGGTTTTCCCCTCAAGGGAAACCCATGGGGACCAAATCCGAGGAGATTTTTGATATTCATCGATGATCTGAAGTTGATTTCATCATTCCATCTACCATCTAGGCAAGAATTCCATCCCAAAGACTTCAGATTCATCCCGCTAAGCTTTCTATTCTCGGTTAGATTTGAGTTATAGATTGTCTTCGTTCGTATCTTTAGGTTCTATATCATTTGCTATGGAATAGATCTCTAAATTCTAGGATGTAGGGAGTAATTGTGATGTGATATTGATATATGACTATGGATTTCCCCATTTTCTATTTCTATGATATGTTTATGCCTTGTTCTTATTTGATTGAATGTGTGTGTGATGATTGGTTAATTGAATGAATGTAAAGGATTGGTCACCATGTAAAGACGATCGTCTAGATCATATGATTGGGAGGCCTTAGTGATAGAGGTTATCATTTAACTGAATCTTCTAGAGTATCGTCTTGAAATGAAGGCCAATTTTCTATAAGAGATTATCTAATTAGAGCTTAATAAGTTTGTTTTCCAATTTAATGTTAGGAAGTCACCTGTATATTCTAGACTGTAAGACCGGGGGACTTTATGTGACAGGAGATATCTTTTTAACTAGATTTTCTATGTTACCACTTAATGATATTGAAATTCAATGGGGGTGGCACTTCGATGCACCCTTCACGAATATGTATCGGTATTTAATTAGAATCCCTACAAGAGTACAAATATGGAAGTTAGGAGATGAACAATTCATATAATATCAACTAGTATCACGATGCCCTCGGGACTATGGTGTAGAAGAAAGGTGACTAGTCGTCATCCCAGTCATCCGTGATTTGATCCCCAGTTATGACGTATTTTGTAAAAAAAATTTCTCCAAATGTGACGTAAACCCTGGGACGTTGTGTTTCTGGGCCATCCGCCATGAGTTCTTCCCGATTTACCCTGACGGCTGATGGAAAATTTTCGTAGAACTGGACCAGTCACTTGAGGTTCGATGTTACTTAACCTAAAATTATTTTCCAAACTAATTTCCCCCAACTCACATACTTTCTCTCGGAATCTTTTACTCTCTCTTTCTGTCTCTCTCTCTCTCTCTCACTCACATACTCTCTCCCTCGTAGTCTATGATTCTCAAGGACTCAATTTTTGATAGTTTAGATAATTTATTTTGTAGACTTAATTAGTGCTTAGTCAATTATTCATGAAAATTGATATTTTTATTATTCGATAATTTACCCTACACTTGTGATTTGACAACAAGCTCTCCACGTGTAAAATTTAAAGCACGTCTATTTTCCAACGGGACACCTTCAATTGTGGTCTGAGACCTTCCCGCAAGCATGATAGTATTAGAAATAATTTATTATTTCTTATAAATAGTCATATGTGAGAAATAATTTTATTTTCTATCTATATTATTCTATGAAATCATACTTTAATGATACGATCGAAAATAATAAAAAAATATTAATAAAGAAATAATAAACAGGATTAAAAAAAAATAAATCACACTCATATATTATTTTCTATCTATATTGTAATTATTTAATCATAATAAAATAAAAAATATATGAGACATATAATAGAGAAATAAATCATAATAATGATATGATTAGGAGTATGTTAGGTCATTCTTCTTTATTTTTATCATTACGAATGTATATTGAAAACTATTATATACTTATTAAATAGGGTTCTTAGACCGATAGTTGCATAATCTTCTTTTGAACTATGGACTAGAAGAAAACTTTATTTAAGATACCTATAGAAGGAAACTTTATTTAAGATACCTACATATTTGGAGTTGTCTAATCAAAATAAGAATTTATAATCCACATAAAAACAAATTAGATTTAAGAATAATTAGTGGAATTTTCATTGGTTATCAAGAAAAGTCCGAAGGGCATAAGTTTTATTTTCCTAATCATATTACCACATTGTTGGAATTGAGAATGCTAGGTTCATTGAGAATGTGAAACTAGTGAGAGTGTTAAACTATGTGATGTGAACATTCAAGAAGTTAGGGTACAAGTACCTTTGCCCATTACTTCTTCTCAAGTTATTGTTCCTATGGTCATTGGACATTTTGATAAACTACAAGAACAATAAATGAATGACCAAACTATAGGATCGTGGGGATCAATTGGGAGGGGGGAGGGGGGAGGGGGGAGGGGAGGGTGAATATCAATCGCATCTTTTTCTCATTTTTGTAGTTTATTCTTTCTATCAAGAGCATTAGCAATGGAATAATAAACAATACAAAAGACACGAAGATTTACTTGGTTTCTAACTCCCAGGGTTGGTACATCTAAGACCTATGGCACAGGAGGCGCCTATCCACTAGCATATCTCTTTTCCAAAACTTTTTTTTGGAGGTAGAGAAATCTCATACAGATTTAATAACACAAGCACAAATATAAAGTATTAAAGCAATGCTTGTAAATACAAACAAACTTGTCGATAGTCAATCCGGAAGCCCTAAGCGCCTCACACTCCATGGTTCCCTAGTTGCATGAGCAGAGCCTTGTTGTCTTTTGAACACAAAGTCGAAGAGTCAATGAATATGGAATTTATGTATTGAGCCTCGAGCCTCCATCTCCTTTTTATAGACTTTTTTCGAACTACCGATAAGCCTCGCTCGGTTTACCGAACTTAGTCAAATTTGATCCCCACGACCAAATTTATCGTGATCTGGATTGAGCCACACAATCTTGTCATTATCAGGTTTATTGGTTGTCTTGTAACTTTTTGGTCTGTCAAACCAAGCCACATCATCTATCCTAGTTTAGTCCTATGCCCAATCAGTCGAACCCAACTGGTCAACCGAAACAGTGGATTAGTCGACACAAATTGGTTTGGGTCCAATTTAACCCAGGTTAAGTCTAGTTCACCTTGGACTTGGTCTAATTGCATCTGGTTGCCTTCGTCTTCTTTTCATCTTGTTTTCAGCTCCAGATTCCTATAAAACATGTATACAAACACAAAAAAAATCAAACATAATCCTGTAAGTCTACTTGACATATTAGACTTATAAGCCTTATCCTATAAGTCTATTTGACCTACTAGGCTTACCACTTTCGTGGAGTTTACTCCTCCAAAACTTCTCACTACCTAAGGTTAAGTACCTTAGTATTTTCTTTTTGCCAAGCATCCGGTCACCTTAACTTGCTTGGACTTGCCACTTACCAGATATCTAGTCATCCTTGACTTTCCACTTGCCAAGCATCGGTCACCTTGGCCTACTTGGACTTTTGCTAGTCATTTGGTCATGACTTGACTAGACTTTCCCTTGCCATGTATCAGGTCATCTTAACCTACTTAGAATTTCCACTTGCTAGTCATCTAATCAACCTTTGATCTGACTAGACCTTATCTTTGCTAGTCATATGATAAACCTTTGGCTTAATTAGATATCTTTTTGCTAGTCATCCGGTTAACTTTAACTTGACTAGACTTCTTACTTCCAAATATCAAATCCTATTTTATCAACCCTTGGTCAAACTTGACTAAACATAGGTATACTGTTAAACATCAAAACTTAGAGGCTGATTGCATCAACAATCTCATTCTTTTTGATGTTTAACAATACTCTTAAGTTACGCTTAGGTTTATGGGTTTTATGCCAAACTCAGAGGTACTATATTTCTCTAACTTAAGCCTTCCTCTCCTCCTTTGACATGCTTCAAAAAGTCAACTACCTAGGGTCCTCCTTAGGTTTTGTATAAACAATTTTTTAAATTTTCCTTAGTAAAAAATTTATCTTCTATCCTTTCTTGAAAGACCCTAGTATTTAAACAAATATCTTTTGAATTTCAAAATGTTTTCAAAAATTTCTATTAAGGTTTTCAAGGTCTTGTATTTTTAAAATTTTGTAAAAAAATTTTCAAGCTTTTTTCAAAGGAATTTTCAAAGATTCTTGAAAAATCTTTTTCAATTTTTTTTTGTAGAATTTGATTTTAAAAGTATTTTTTTAAGATAATTAAAAAAATTTGAAATAATTTTAAAAGTAATTTTGACAACACTTTTTTTAAAAAAAAATTCAAAGTCATTTTCAAAATATTTTCTAATATCTTTTTCAAAGAATAATATTTTATTCGAGTATATTTTGAAAACTCTTTTTAAAATATTGATATTTCAATCAGGATCTTCTGCTTAACCTGACAAATTCTTTATGATATCTTTGTTAATCACAAGGAAGACATACTTAGATGTCTAGGAGTCTAGGAGGTCAAGATTGACCTAAGGATGTAGACGGTAAGTGTTGGTCAACAAACATGATTTTCAAAGTGTATAAATTTCCAAAAATTATATATATAATACACCTAATTAGTCATGAATTTCTGTAACACCCCAAATTTGTCAATGTAAAATCATGACAATGTATGAAAATGATTATAATAAAATGATATGAATTTCATGCAATCACATGCCAGGAAATGTTATGAATGCATGAAATATTATATTCATGAAATATTATTATCATGAAATATTAGCATGAAATATTATATTCATGAATATGGAATATTAAAAATATTATGAAATAATATTTTTGGAATATTATGAAATATTCTGAATTCATAAAATATTATTCATATTATGAAATTTCATGATGGGCTTGGTTTATTGGGCTTGGGAATGAATGGTGCTAAAAAGAAAGTGCAAAGTGGAGGAAGCAAGGATTGAACCTTGGACCTCCTAGTTGCACTCACCATGTCATAACCAAGGAACCAAGCAATATTTCATGTAGAAGGAGAAAGGAACATGCTTGTTAAGTGTGTAAGAGTGAAGAGACATGCTTCTTCACAAGAGGTGTATAAATAGGATAAAGAGAAGGAAGTTAGAGGAAGTTACTCATTTTTCTTCCTCCTTTCTTCTTCTTGCCGAAAACCACTTTCTCCCCTTTGCCATTTTCGAAACCAACACCTAAGGGTTCTAACCCTAGGGCAATTGCAAGGAAGGGAAGCCAAGTACCATTTCTTTCTACCAAGACCAAGGAATACTAGAGAGAAGATTTGGAAGAAAAGGATCTTTGCATACCCTCCAAGTGTAGGGTACCCTACAATTTAAGAGAAGGCGAAATTCCAGCGCTAGGATGTAAGAATCCTCTCGCCTGCAGTATAATGGTTTATGTATGATTTCCTTGTGTTCTTGTTTTGAAAAATGGGAGTTCTCCCTTATACAAACTTTCGGCCACCTCTAGTAAGGGGGTCCAAGAGAAGGTGTTTGATCACACCTTGATGCATGCTAGTACCCCTAGGGATTTTATACATATATGTGTTGTTTCCAAATTTTTTGGAAGGACAAAAGTTAGGGTTTGGTACCCTACAAACTTTCGGCCACCACCCATTTATGGGCCTTGGTTGCTTCTTGATGCATGAGGATATCCCTAAGAACTTAGGGTATGAATTTAGGTTACTTTGCCATCATGTGTGATAACAAGAATTAGGGTTTTGGTGCCCTACCATTTTCGGCCAAGGAAGAAAAGTTAGGGTTTTGGTGTGGCTTGCTACCTTATTGTGTTCCTATGATTAGAATGGTAGATAAAATGTTGTATATATATGTGTGTGGTTTTGTGAATGATGACTTGTCCAAAAACCCTAGAAACCCCCCACTCTACCATTCGGCCATCCCTTGTAATTTAGGGTTAGTGGATGCTAATCCCACTTTGAGATATAAACCTTGTTCAATTGGTAACATGAAAGGTACTTGAGGTGTTTGTAGAAATGTTTGAATGAATGCTTACTTGGAAAACCAACTCCTCTTTACTTGTGACTTTCGGCCAACCCTAGTCCTAGGGTTGGAAAGTACCTAATGAGACCATGAAGCATGCTACTACAGATGTGGTGTGAGTATAATGAATGTGACCTATCTTGTTAGGTATAAAAGCATGCCTTATAGCCCATGGGGCACTCTTATGACATGAATGTGATGTGATTGAGATGTGGTTGATAATATGCCTAAAAAGGAGATACTCTATTGAAACTGGGATCAAGAGCACCCGAATGCGTGGTGTGTCCCTAGGGGATCAAGAGCACCCGAATGCGTGGTGTGTCCCTTTGAGAAGTGATTAAAGAGTACCTTTAGGCATATACATATATGAGTAATTGCATGATAAATTACTTTACTTTGGAAAGTTGTCTACCCGACTCGGAAGGGGGTCGTTAAACAAATCCAATGAGCATGTTAAGGTCATGGCATTGGTAGGACGGAAGGGTCCTGCTCTAATTAGATTGGTGGCTCGCTACCCCAATTTATTAGGGAACGCGCATGATGTGGTGGTACGACAACTGGGCCCTGGATGATGATATGATATTTTGAAGTACTTACCATTATGGAACTTTTGAAAAACATATTTTCTCATCATGTGATCTTGTTCCGTAAAGTACTTAGAGATAAATTGATGTGATGTTTATGATGCTTTGATGAGATGCTTATGATGCTGATAATTCTATCTGATTACTGTGTACATGATATGATGTATTGATGTGGATTTTGCGAGTAGGCCCGGATTCTTACTAAGCATGTTTTGCTTACTAGTTCCTGTTATTTTTCTTATGCTGCAGATAGCGGTAAGAAATACTCGAACTAAAGGAAGAGGCAGAGGGAAGGTTGGAGGATGTGTGTGGTGATGGCTCGGGAAGGAATAAAAGATTCTATCTACCTTGTTTTGTCTAGAATCTAAACTGCTTCCCTATGAAATTGTATTGCTATACTCTGAACATATGATGATTATGACTACTCTACTGTGATTAAGTTAGTGATATGAACCCTATGTCATGCTAGATAATTAATATTTAATTTTATTGTATGCATATTAGGTGAAATGCTATAGATTTCCTATGTCTGTTACTTTTGAATGTTTCGTTTACATGTACCTAAGACTAGACCACTCATGCTATATTCTTACTTAGGATTCCATGCTTACTACACTACATGTAATGTAATTGTTTTGTTTGGAATATACATGCTTTATTTGTTGAATGATATGAATGTATGGACCGTAACCCCACCTTAAGGGTAGATATAAGGTAGGGCGTTACAATTTCAATTAAATATTAATTTAAAATTAATTTTAGGAAAATATATTTATAAATTTATAGAATTTGATTTTTTTTTCAAAGATATTTTTAATTTAATTATCCTTATCATCTCACTCATTCTATGTATCTCAGTACACACAATATAATTTTATATGTGGTTTGTCAATTTTACTTGATTTAAAATTTATGTTTAAATTGAGATGATTGCTTGACCTTAGGTTAGATTCAACATTAGCCTTTAGTCACCTAAGTGAACATTTCTAGACTTAGCATCCACATCATGGTGAGGCACATGAGCCTTCTTAATAGGATGAAGGCTATATTATCATCTGATTGCATCCTGACACTATGTTGTCAATGTTACATGTGTATACTAAAAGACTTGTTCTTTTTATATATATAAGATCATCTACATTTTGAAAAGAAAATCACAACAACACAGATGCGTATTTATATTAGTATATGCATAAAAGTCTAATACTTTGCATTGTAGATAACATGGTGTGTGGTGACACACAAAAGATCATGTTATCAGTCCCTTGCCTAGTATAAGTAGAGACACACGACCGAGATGGAGTTGGACAAACTATCGAGATGGTTGTAGTGTAATTAGGTGTGGTTTGTCTTGACTATAGAATTACACTAGTGTGCTTTGTGTACATTGAGCAGGACCAAAACTAGAGGTCATCCAATTTGTACTGACTTAATAATTGGATTGGACCTCGGATTATTATGGAGTACACTCCCTAAATCTCAATATAATAACGGGCACGTATAGTTAATATTTATTTTTTTGATTTACCAATGGCCGAGATTTATTCTGCTAAATCGATAGGCCCGGTAAGTTGGAAAATAATATTAATTATATGGTGTGCCATTGATTATTGACGAAATCCGTGTCCTGGTGAGTCGAGATAATGATGTTAGGATTGAGGCGTCAAGCTTGAGGGGGGGGGGGTGAATAGCTTTCTTTCGATTTTGTCTAGAAATATGTTAGCTCAACACAAAATAAAATCAATAAAAACAATGCTAACCCCCTGATTTACTTGGTATCGACCTCAGAGAGGTGACTAATCCAAGGATCCACACCACACGCACGAGCTCCACTATGAATGTCTCCTTCAAGGTGGAGAACCCTTCACAAATTACACTCTTCCTCTTTAAAAAGTTGAAATGAAAGTGAGAGAAAAAGATAGAGACTTTGAGCACTTGGGATATAATTCTACACACCAAAACCGCAACCTCGACCTGCTCAAAAGTTTCCTTTTAAATTGATTAGAGGACAACTCCTTAAGCTGTCCAGCCCGATACCAGTCGATTGCCCTCAGGGCAGTCGACTAATCCGACCGCAACAGCTAGTCAACAGCTAGCCTAACGGCTAGTTTTTCAAGTGGATCAATCGACTGGTCCTGGACCAGTCGACTGATCTTTCTGTGAGTTCGAGTCTTGCGCTGGCAGTTGACTGATCCATCCCCAGTCGACTGCCCAGCTTACATTTGCACTCTTCCTCACTTTGAAGACCACCCTTCACGTATGCCTTCAAGTCCACTCTCTTGGCTTGCCCCTTGAAGTCCACTTCCACCGGCTGTCGTCCCTCAGATGAGCACACAAGCCCTCGGCTTGCCTCCATACCATCCTTCATGTATGCCCTTAGACGTCCACTTCACTTGGCTTGTCCTTGGTGTCTTCTTCTCTCGACACTCGTCCCTTGGATGCGTACTCCATGTGTGACTCACCAAGTTCTGCAAGACTCAATCACACATATCAAAACAACACAAAACCCTAACATAACCATATTGGCACACACACATCAAAACCATGATCCTCTCAATCATACTTGGGCTGATTGCCCCAACAATCTCCCCCTTTTTGATGTGTGACAATATATTTAAGTTAGGTAAAACAACAACAATTGAAAATTATACACATAGCAAAAACAAAGGGCAACCTCCCCCTTGACCTATGCCATCACACAAAATTTTCAATTTGCATTAATCATACTTTAAGTTACAAACACTAACTTAAACCACCCAATTATCCCCCTTTGATACTATCAAAAGGATTGCCCGAAGCAATAATAAATACTGGCATCAATTAGGGATACTTCTCACCTTCTGAAAAATCCCAGAATTCTGAAATCAGAAGTACCAGTCGATTGAGACAGGTATTAGTCAACTGATCCCTTCTTACTGCCAACTTACAGAAAGATCAGTCGACTGCCCCAGGGGGCAGTCGACTGATACGCTTCAGTTCTGAAATTGCAGATTCTGGGCTGAATTTCAGAAAAGCACCATTAATTCCACAAAAGTCGAAAAATCATGAAAATTTACAAACATGTTTCATATGATGTATTCTAGCAGAGAAAAATATGACTTCATGAAAAATATAAACATGTTTGACTGTTTGATAAAAACTCAAAACCTTTGAAAAAGTTCAACTTTGTATCAAACTTTCTTCCTAGTTTTGAAATGATGTGTTTTACAAACTTATGCCATAGCAAATAAAACACAGAAATATTTTCAAATTATTTAAAATGTCCAACTATGATCTTTGGGCAAGATGTTGGGACCGGGTGCATGTTGACATGGATGCGGGTTCGTAATTTCAAAATTAATTACGTGCAGCGGAAGGTTTAGCATAAATAATTTCTCTACATCATTTAACCACACATCTAAGCATGCAATTTTATCTTGTGTAGACATGATCATATATTTAAAATTTTATAGAAACATAAACTAATTTACGTATTACCACGCGTAACTCGAAGGAAGGGACGAGATCCAACCGTAAGCGTCCCTTGGAAGCTCTGCCTCTATTCGCGTCCACGCCGAGTATCTTCGGGATGACTTCGCAAAGCCACGAGTTTCGTGTTCTCGAGAACTACTAGATTCTCCGAGAACACGACGAGAAAAACCAAGAGAGAAGTCGGAAGACTAACCACAAAAGGATGGCCGGCTGGTGCTCCTTCTTGGGGCTAGTTGGCGCACAGCAAGAAGGGGAGAAGAGAAGGAGAGAAAGAGAGGGAGAGAGACTATGCCTTCGTCTCTTCGATTAACACCCAAGCCTTGCCTTGGGTCCTTTATAATGGCCTCTCAACCATCAAGCCTCTCAAATATGGAATAACTTATTCCATCATGCCAAGTTTGATTTTATATCATGGTTAAAATCATATTTTAATTCATGATAAAAATTAATCAAGTCTCTTCTCTCTTATGGAATAAATTTCCTTATCATGGTAAATCAATCCATGATTGATTTTATAAAATAAACCAATCCATGGTTCATTTTAATTTCCATGAAAAATAAACCAAACCTTGGTTTATTATATAAAAATTTATATCATCCATAATTTTATAAAACAAACTACACTTGGTTTATTTTATAAATTGGACCAAAAACTTGGTTCTCTCCCTTTGTTGTGGCCGGCCAAGCAAAGAGGATGGAGGCCCTCTTTGGCCGGCCCATCCAAGCCAAGCCCCAATGAATTAAACTTATTTAATTCATCTATTAAGTCTTTAAAAGACTTAGCCATTTTACGCTTCCGATGCGTCTCTGAAAAATTCAGATTCGACTTATCGTTTGGCTCAACCAAACTTAATCTCTCTTGATTGGAAAATCCAATTTTCAACTCGTTTTAAATCCCTCGGATTACTCGTAGTGTGTGTGACTAAATAGACTTTCGATTTATGTTGGCCGTCTTTAATTAATCAATTATAGAACGATCATGAGTGGCACCTAGTAGTACATCATGATCCCCAATTAATCGAAAGATCAACGGTTGACCTCAGAAACAATTCTGAAACCCTTCAGCAGCTATAATGAATCGTGCCCCATTCCCTTCACCATCTTATACTCACTTGGTTCAGGACATGGTCTATGTGTGTCAATCCCCACTAGTCTGACTACGTCACACCTAGCCCAAGTAACGTTTTCTCGTCCTACGGATTCTGATTACTCTCATGTATTTAAGAGATTCATACTCTGAACATGTCATGCTCTGGCCAGAGGCTTTGAGTAACAATCCGACGATAGGCCTCAGGTATACATCTCCTCGCAAGGAGTGGTGAATCCTTTGTAGGTTGTTCAAACATCTTCGGGCACTTCGGCTTATACCCAATCATCTTGGGTCCACACCTCATTGGAGATGCTTGCTTAAGATGTCAAAGTATAAGTCTCCATGACCAAGATGACTTGAACACCGCAAGTCAAAGGAACATCACACTTAAGCTGCAGTAAGAACTTCACTGACATATCTATATGTAGACTACCATATGAGGTTTTACAGTCAGTTACTCCAATGAACTAGTTCCCTTAACTAGCATTCATGTTTATCTCCGGACATCTCAATGTCACCAGCCAGTGAGAATCAACTGATTAGAGAATAACCCATGCTAGTCTCAACAGAATTGATAGTGTCCGTATTTATCAATTCATCGACTAGGGATAATTTCAATACTTCACAATTGCACATGTAGAGATAATCACTAGTTGTGAATTCATCACAAATTCTCTCATGCTGTGAATTGTATTGCGGACATTCAGTAAATGAGTTTAAGATCTCAATCAAATACACAAACATGTATACTCAAATAGTGAATATTCATTTATTAGAATAAATGATTACAATCATAAGGCGATTGCCTTAGGACACTTCTCTCATATCACTAACAAACTCCCACTTGGCCTAATGCCAATCGCTACGGTACCCAATACCACAGGCTCTAAAATGACCCTCAAACTTGCCTTGAGGCAAGGCCTTAGTTAAAGGATCCGCTAAATTCCTTTTAGTGGGAATTTTCTCAATTTGTATATCATTCCTACTTATAATCTCTCTAATCAGATGATAGCGGCGAAGCACATGTTTGGATCGCTGATGAGACCTTGGTTCCTTCGCTTGTGCAATAGCTCCATTGTTGTCGCAGTAAACCGGTATTGCTTCATCAATGGTTGGAACCACACCAAGTTCTGAGTAACTTTTTGATCCAGACTGCTTCCTTTGCTGCTTCCGAAGCTGCAATATATTCCGCTTCCGTGGTAGAATCCGCTACGGTGTCTTGCTTGGAACTCTTCCAACTTATTGCGACTCCATTCAAAATAAATACGTATCCGGACTGAGATTTGGAGTCATCCTTATCTATTTGGAAACTGGCATCTGTATACCCACGTATTACCATATCACCTTCTCCATATATTAGGAACACATCCTTAGTGTTTCTTATGTACTTGAGGATTGTCTCGACAGCCACCCAATGATTCATTCCTGGATCAGACTGGTATCTGCTTGTGAGACTCAGAGCATACGATACATCGGGCCTAGTACATAACATAGCATACATGATAGATCCTATCGCGGATGCATAAGGAATCTTATTCATGCAAATCCTCTCGTCTTCTGTGCACGGACACATGGACTTCGAAAGGTTGATCCCCTGCCTGATGGGAAGGTAACCTTTCTTGGATTCCGACATGCTAAACCTTTCTAGCACTCGGTCTATATATGTAGACTGCGAAAGACCAAGCAACCATTTTGATCTATCTCTATAGATTCTAATCCCAAGGATATAGGTTGCTTCTCCTAGGTCTTTCATGGAGAAAGTTTTGGACAACCAAATTTTAACTGACTGTAAGACTGATATATCGTTTCCTATAAGTAATATATCATCGACATATAACACTAGGAATACGACTGCACTCCCACTAAACTTCTTGAACACACAAGGTTCGTCAGGATTTTGTGAGAAATCAAACTCTTTGATTGTCTCATCAAAACGGATGTTCCAGCTCCTGGATGCTTGCTTTAGTCCATATATGGATCGTCGAAGCTTGCATACTTTGGTTTTATTAACCGATGTGAAACCTTCAGGTTGTATCATGTATACATCCTCAAGCAGGTTTCCATTAAGCAAAGCTGTTTTCACATCCATTTGCCATATCTCATAATCATAATGAGCTGCTATGGCCAGGAGCATCCGAATGGATTTAAGCATAGCTACTGGCGAATAGGTTTCGTCATAATTAATTCCTTGTTTCTGACGATATCCTTTTGCCACTAATCTAGCCTTAAAGGTAACAACATTACCTTCCATGTCGGTTTTCTTTTTGAAAACCCACTTGCACCCTATGGGCTTAATCCCTTCAGGAGGGTTAACCAAGTCCATACTTGATTTTTGTACATGGAATCCATTCTCGACTTCATGGCTTCAAGCCATTTATCCCTTTCTGAATTTTTCAGAACATCTTCATAACTGATAGGTTCGTCATCGTTAATGAGTAACACGTCGTTCGATTCACTTATGAGAAATCCGTATCTCTCTGGAATATTGTGTGTCCTATCAGACCTACGAAGAAGTGGTGTTGTTTTAGGTTCAACTGATAGCTCATTATTATGAGTTATTGGTTGTGGGTCTAGACTAGGTGTCTCTGTAATGTCTATTGGAGTTTCTTGAACTTCTTCAAGTTCAATGCTACTCCCACTGTTTTCTTGTAAAAGAAATTCTTTTTCTAGAAATACAACATGCCTTGAAACAAACACCTTTTGTTCCAAGGGATGATAGAATTGGTAACCTTTCGTTTCCTTAGGGTATCCAATAAATAGACATTTATCAGACTTAGCATCCAATTTGTCTGATACAGTCTGCTTTACATAAGCAGGACAACCCCATATCCTTAGGTGAGATAAATGAGGTTTCTTACTATTCCACATCTCATATGCAGTAGTAGAGACTACCTTGGTCGGGACTCTGTTTAGTAAGTAAACAGCTGTCTTAAGCGCATAGCCCCAAAAGGATTTTGGAAGAGTTACATGATTCATCATAGATCTAACCATGTCCATCAAGGTTCGGTTACGCCTCTCAGATACACCATTATGCTGTGGTGTATATGGCGGAGTCCATTGAGACAATATCCCATTGCCCCTAAGATAATCTTGAAACTCTTGACTTTAGTATTCACACCCCGATCGGATCGAAGTATCTTAATACTTTTGCCAAGCTATTTCTCTACTTCACTTCTGAACTCTTTGAATTTCTCAAAAGCTTCAGATTTGTGTTTCATTAAGAATACATACCCGAATCGTGAGTGATCATCGATAAAGGTAATGAAGTAGCTATAGCCTCCTTTATGCAAGTGTTGACATTGGTCCACATACATCAGTATGTATTAGACCAAGCAATTCTCACACTGGTTTACCTTTTTCGAAAAGGGGTAATTTGGTCATCTTGCCTTTTAAGCATGATTCGCATGTATCAAATGAACCGGGTTCAAATGATTCCAGAATTGCACATCGGTGTAATTTGGTCATGCGTTTCTTACTTACATGGCTAAGACGACAATGCCACATATAGGAGTCTATTTGATTATCTATTCGAGCACGTTTGTTGCTAACTTCGATATTCAAAACGTCACCGGATAAATCTAACGTGTATATACCATTGCATAAAGTTCCGGTCCCATAAAGAACACCATTTAAAGTTATGTAACAGCGATTGTTACTAAAGTTAAATGATAACCCTTTTCATTCAAGCATGAAATAGATACAATCTTTATTAACGAAGGAACAAAATAACAATTATCCAATTCTAAGACAAGTCTAGTAGGGAGCTTTAGCAAATATGTTCTGATGGCAACAGCAGCAATCTTTGCTCCATTTCCAACTCGCAAATTCGCTTTTCCCTTGACGAGTCTTCTTCTATTCCTTAGCCCCTGTATGCCATTACATATATGTGAGCTACACCCAGTATCAAGTACCCAGGTGTCCGAGGAAATAGAGTGACATTCAATAACGAAGATACCTGAAGAGGATGGGGCATCGGATGCCTTCTTCTTCAAGGACTCAAGATAAACCTTGCAGTTTCTTCGCCAATGGCCCTCCTTGCCGCAGTGATGGCAAGTGCCTTTTGGTGCCTTTTCAATCTTTTTGACCTTTTTCTTCCTTCCCTTATTTTGTTCTTTGGGCTTTCTCTTAGAGCCCACCAGTAGTGCTCTCATTATCACATAAAACCTTGACCTTGGAGTAATGAAGCTCATAATCTTCTAAGGTATGCATGATTGATAATCATCATTTTGTTGATTATTTTCGGCTCTAAAATCCATGTTTGATCCACATTTTATATGCTTAAGTTTGCAATTTTATTAGGTTTCATGTATTCCCTTCATTTTGGCTTTTAATTCTAATCTTTGTATATTTGGGATATTTTTGGCACTAAATTTGAATATCATTTTGTAGGCTTCAATTGATCATGGACCTAGATCAAATTGGGTCAGACTTGAGTCAGGATTGAATCCAGATCAAAAGGATCAAGTATTGGATTAATAGGAGCCGTCCATTCCAGAGAACGGCTAGATCTGAGCCATCGGTCAACTTCTGGTCGATCCGAGTCCAAGATAGAATCAATCATGACCAGAGATCAAGATCTGAAAATTTCAGCCAAATCAGAAGTGATCTGACCGTTGGCTCGAGCTCAAGATGTTCTAGACCATCCATTCAAGAAAAGGGAAGATCTGGACCATCCGCCACTGATCTGGTCAATCTGAGCTGGGGATAGGTAGATCAGGGCCATTGATTGGGATCTATGGGGTTTGGTTCATATCTGAAGAGATCCGACCGTTGGATGAAGCCAATTCAATCTCAGCCGTTCGTTGCTAATTCTCTTCTGACTTGTGGCTTGGCTGACTGGACTGAACCATTGACTGGACTAAACCCAACTGCTGGCTGGGTTGGTTGAACCAACTGATGAGCTGGACTGGACCCAAGCTGTGCTGAACCAAGAGGTCTGAACCCAGTTGCTTTGGCTTGGCTGGACTGAACCGCTGAGCCAAACCCGAGCTTGACCATCCTTCACGCGCAGCCGAGCCAAAGAAACAAAAAGGGCAGACGCAGAGAAGCTAGGGTATCGATCGGCCACACACCATCACACGCAGGCGACTCACCTTCCTCTTCATCCACCACCATCTCCGGCCATTGCACGAAGCTAGGGCTAGGGGGTTCCGAATCTTAGCCGGCCGGAGCTCCATCTCTTCTCTGTCGGGGTTCGGAGAGAAGAGAGGAAGAGTTTTCTTTCGGGGTTCGGAGAGAACTTTACTCCATTTTCATCACCGGCGACCACAAGCTAGGGCTTTGGGGGTTCCGAGCTCTAGCCGAACGTAGCCGTCGCAGCCATCCATCTCCACCGCAGCTTTCTCTTTCGGGGTTCGGAGAGAAGACGATCAGCCATCTCCACCACACGCCATCGATCAAATTCCTTTACAACATTTGTTTTTCTTTATTAAGTTTTTCGTCAGCGTTTTCTTTCCTTGCAATTCGTTTTCAGCAGTTTTATTTCCTTTCACAGCTCGTCAGATTCAGTAGCATTCAGATTCCATTTTCCAGAGATTTCTTCTCAGCAGCCTAGTTTTCAATTACAGCAATTGGATTTCAGTAGTCCACCGCCGCTTCTTCTTCATTAGATCCAGCAGTTGTTTTTCTTCACGCAATTCTTTCATAGCAGCAGATTTCTTCACAGCAGAACCACTTCTTTCCAGCTTAAGCAGATTTGGCAGTTCCCTTACAGCAACTCCTCAGCAATTCCCAGCTTCGGCAGAACCTAATTGGCAGAAATTCTGTTTGATCAGTCTCGAAAATTTGAGTAGTTATGTTTTGCTTGTTGATTTTCGAATTTGGATGTTAATGCTTGTATCAAGTTTTATCTTCTATGTTTTAGAATGGAATACACTCATGTTATTTTAATACCTGCTCACTAGGTGTTTGATAGAATGCCTCTTTGAACAACTTCAATCAATAGCCATCTTTGCATCTAATTTTTGTTTGTTGATGATTCTTAATTGATGTTTTGATGTATTGGAGTACTCTCATGTTGAATGCTTATATTGGATGGGTTTTCCCATGTCAATTTGCACTTATTTGAAGACATTTTAGTATGCTTATCTTGTGTTTGGTCAAATGCCTCTTAGACATTTACTTTCAACTGCGATATCTCTTAGTTGCTTAACTCTTGTTTTGTGTTGCTTTTCCTATTGCTTTAGGTTACATGTTTTCATTTAAATGCAATTAAGTTAGGTTAGATTAGATTTCTTCAATGCTGTAATTTGCTCTGTGTTTAGTTTCGTTAATGCTTTATTTCAAGTTGTGCTTTCTTTATTGCAATTGTAGTTAGGTTAAACTAGATTTCGTAACTGCTTGCTATTTCTTTTCGTAGTCGTAATGTTCAAAATCCAAACCCCAGTTTGATATCAAAAAAAACCAAAAGCAATAAAATACAATCGTGAGAATTATCATGCACCGACTACATTCGTTGGGAGACGACTCGAGTTACTCTATGCTACATTAATGTAGAGGAGTTCAATAATTAAATTATATTTGAAACCGTAACACGACAAAAAATGGTTATCAATGATCCAAAGTAATTGAGACACAACCTCCCATTGCTACATATTCGGCCTCGGTTGTTGATAAGGCAAAACATGGTTGTTTTCTATTACTCCAACTAACTAGGGATGAACCAAGAAATTGACACCCACCAGTAGTACTCTTTCGATCTAATTTGCAACCCGCATAATCGGAGTCGGTGTATCCAAATAAGTCAATGTTTGGAGTTTTAGGATACCAAAGACCGACATTAAGAGTACCCTTAATATACCTTAAGATCTTTTTTACTACCATTAGGTGAGACTCTTTGGCACAAGATTGATACCTTGCACACATACCTACCGCAAATAATATATCCGGTCTACTAGCGGTTAGATACAATAAGCTACCAATCATGTCCCTATATTGCTTTGGATCCACTACTTTCCCTTCAAGATCACTATCCATCTTGACATTTGTGCCAATGGGGGGTAGATGCTACCTTAGCATTTTCTAACCCAAATTTCTTTATAATTTCTTTAGCATATTTTGTTTAATAAACATGAGTCCCTTCATTAGTTTGTTTGACTTACACTAAGCAAGTTAAATTTCATGCCCTTAATTAGAAGCACTTTATGAATCAAAATAGTAGATGATACCTTAATTGTGCCTCTACCTATAATCTTGAGCTTTCCACTATTCCCAAAGGACACCGCTCCTTCTTTTAAGTAGCTAATGGTGGAAAACATTCTCACATCACCGGTCATATGTCTTGAGCACCCGCTATCCACTATCCACATGTTTGAGTCCTTCTTCTCTTCTACCTAAACAACACGAAAAACACAAGCTTTTGGTACCCATACACTAGATCCTCAAACATCATTCAAATATTTCTTAGGGACCCATGCCTTCTTTACATTGCCTCTAACAACTTGCTTCCTAGGTGCACCCTTTCTTCCCATAAGAGAATAAAAGCAACTTCCTTGGTTTTGGGTCTATATCCTATTCCGGCCTTGTTGTATACGGCTCTTTGACTATTAATCATCATATCAAGATTCTTTGAGCCAATTTGAAACTTTCCAAGGGCCTTGGTAAGACTTTCTACCTTTTCCCTTAATTCCTTATTTTCCTTTTCGAAAAATAACTCATCTAAGCTAGGAAAAGAATCATACATATTATCCTTAATGGTCATGGATGCTAGTTTCTCTTCTAACATGTAAACCTTATTTTTAAAACTCTTAATTTTTCTTTTTGCATCAAACAAATCATCATGAGTACTTGAGATAATTTTTACAAGTGTAGTAGGGGGTAGCTTGTATACCTCACTTACCGAGACGTCCGAATCCGAGGATTGGTCTCCCCCTTCACTTGAGCTCTCTCCTTCATTGTCACTCGAGCTTTTTTCATCTTCGGATGATGCTAGGTTGTCCACTCCCATTAATGCAAAATGAGACACATGGTGTTCTCCCTCCTCCTCCGATGATGACGGATCATCCCATGTTGCTTTTAGACTTGTAGCCTTCTTGCCTTTCTCTTTTGCTTTCTTCTTTTCATCCTTCTTCTTTTCTTCTTTCTTCAAGAGTGGACACTCGTTCCTCATGTGCTCTTCCTTTTGGCAATTGTAGCAAATGACCTCTCTAGTCTTGCCGTTACCTCTTGAGTTTTTCCTACCATAAGATTTGTTAGAAAAACTTTTAAAGGTTTTTCTCATTTTTCTTACCATGTACGCCTCTTGGTTGCTATCCATGGTAGTGCTTTACTCTTCTGAATCGGATGATGAGTAGGCGACCTTTTACTTTTCCTTCTTCTTCTTTCTTTCTTTCTCTACAACAAAAGCTACACCCTTCTCTTTAGTAGCACAATAGCTTGTTCATGTAATTCAAATTCACAAAATAAATCATCAAGCTTAACTAAAGAAAGATCCCTAGAAACTTTATAGGCATCAACCATTGAAGCTCACAAAGTAGTTCTAGGGAAGGATTGGAGTACATACCTTACAAGGTCCCTATTTTTCATTTTCTCACCTATGACATAAAGTTCGTTGATGATCTCTTTGCCCCTACCATGCAATTGACTTACGATTCCATTTGCCTTCATTGTGAGAGATTGGAGTTGTGCCACCAAGAGATCCTTCTTGGCCCTCCTCGATTCATTTGATCCTTTATTGAGCTCAATGAGCTTTTCCCAAAGCTCCTTTGCATTTTTGAACGGTCCTACCTTGTGTTGGGACCGGGTGCATGTCGACAAGGATACGAGTTCGTAAAATTCAAAATTTTCGTGCAGCGGAAGAGTTTGCATAAAATAATTTCCTAAATTATTTCAACTTCGTATCTAGCATGCAACCTTACATTGTGTTGACATAATCATAAAATAAAACTTTGCGGAAAAGTAAACAAATTTACCAAGTACCTCTCGTATCTCGAAGTAAGGGACGAGATCCAACCGTAGCGTCCCTTGGAAGTTCCGCCTCTATTCGCGTCCACGCCGAGTTCTCTTCGGGATGACTTCACAAAGTCACGAGTTTTGTGCCGACGAGAACTACTAGATTCTCGAAAGGCACAACTAGAAGGACAAGAGAAATAATGGAAAAACTAACCAATGAAGTAACGGAATCGTATTCCGGAAGAGAGGAGTCGCTATCCGCTTCTTCTACTTCGTGTTCGGGTTCTCCTTCTTCTTCAATGCTCACGGCAACTTCACCTTCTTGGATTTGGTTGGGCGCCGGCCCTAGAGGAGCTAGGGTGCGCCGGCCCTAAGGGAAGAAGAAGAGGAGGAGAGGAGAGATTAAGAGAGAGAGGGAGAGAGTAATTAATCTCTTGATTAGTTGATTGGAATTAAGGGCTAGCCTTTGGTTCCTTTATATAGTAGCAACTCCTTTGCTAAGTCTCCCTCTAAACCGAATTAACGAAATTAACGGAATTAGTTATAAGAAATTTATCTTATAAATTTTCTTATTGCTTATTCCGTTTAAGCCTAGTCTTATTATAAACAATTTATAATAAAACAAATTAGTTATCATAAGAGATTTATCCTATAAATTCTCTTATGAATTTTATTATAACTAACTAATTAATTATCATAAGAAATTTATCCTATAAATTCTTATGAATTATTCCGTTTAAACCAAGTCTTTATTATAAACTAATTTATAATAAAACTAACTTTTCTTCTCTTTAAATTATGGAATAAATTTTTATAAGAAATTTATAAACTTTCTTATTATGAAAAAATCAATTCATAATTGATTTTATAAAATTAAAATAAACCAATTCATGGATTATTTTAATCTTCCATAAAAGAATAAATTTCTACAAATTTTATTTATATAAATTTCTTTATACAAATTTATTTATCCATAATTTATAAAATAAATCACACTAGATTTATTTTATTAATTAAACCAATTAAATTGGTTTTTCTCCTCTTATTTGGCCGGCCACCAAAGAGGGTTTAACACCCTCTTTGGCCGGCCAAAACCAACCCAATAAACCGCGAATTAAACTCATTTAATTCGCCCAAAAAGCCTTCAAAAGACTTAGCCATTTTTGGCTTCCATTGCGCCTCTGACTAACTCAGATTCGACTTGTTTCTCTTGATCGGAAAATCCAATTTTCAACTCGTTTTAAATCCCTCGGATTACTCGTATTGCGTGTGACTAAATAGGCTTTCGATTTATGTTGGCCGTCTATAATTAACCCATTAATTATAGAACGATCATGAGTGGCACCTAGTAGTACATCATGATCCCCAATTAATCGAAAGATCAATGGTTTGACCTCAGAAGAAATTATTCTGAAACCCTTCAGCAGCTCTAATGAATCGTGCCTCATTCCCTTCACCACCTTATACCCACTTGGTTCAGGACACGGTCTATGGTGTCAGTCCCCACTAGGCTGACTACGTCACACCTAGCCCAAGTAGTGTCTTCCTCGTCCTTTGGATTTCTAATTACTCTCATGTATTTAAGAGACTCGCACTCTTAACATAATATGCTCTGGCCAGAGGCTTTGAGTAACAATCCGACGATAGGCCTGGGTATACATCTCCTCGCAAGGAGTGGTGAATCCTTTGTAGGCTGTTCAAACATCTTCGGGCATTTCGGCTTATACCCGATCATCCTGGGTCCACATCTCCTTGGAGATGCTTGCTTAAGATGTCAAAGTATAAGTCTCCATGACCAAGATGACTTGAACACCGCAAGTCAAAGGAACATCGCACTTAAGCCGCAGTAAGATCTTCATTGACATATCTACATGTAAATTCCCATATGAAGTCTCACAGCTAGTCACTCCAATGAACTAGTTCCCTTAACTAGCATCCATGTTTATCTCCGGACATCCCAATGTCACCAGCTAGTGAGAATCAGCTGATTAGAGAATAACCCATGCTAGTCTCAACAGAATTGATAGTGTCCGTTTTTATCAATTCATCGACTAGGGATAATTTCAATACTTCACAATTACACATTAGAGATAATCACTAGTTGTGATCCCATCACAAATTCTCTTATGCTGTGAGTTGTATTGCGGACATTCAGTAGATGAGTTTAAGATCCCAATCAAATACACAAAACATGTACACTCAAATAGTGAATTATCATTTATTAAAATAAATGTTTACATCATAAGGCGATTGCCTTAGGACACTTCTCTCATATCACTAACAAACTCCCACTTGGCCTAATGCCAATCGCTACGGTATCCAATACCACAGGCTCTAACATGACCCTCAAACTTGTTTTGAGGCAAGGCCTTAGTTAAAGGATCCGCTATATTCCTTTCAGTGGGAACTCTCTCAATTTGTATGTCATTCCTACTTATAATCTCTCTGATCAGATGATAGCGTCGAAGCACGTGTTTGGATCATTGATGAGACCTTGGTTCCTTCGCTTGTGCAATAGCTCCATTGTTGTCACAGTAAACCGGCACTGCTTCATCAATGGTTGGAACCACACCAAGTTCTGAGACAAACTTCTTGATCCAAACTGCTTCCTTTGCTGCTTCCGAAGCTGAGATATACTCCGCTTCCGTGGTAGAATCCGCTATGGTGTCTTGTTTGGAACTTTTCCAACTTACTGCACCTCCATTCAAAGTAAATACGTATCCAGACTGTGATTTGGAGTCATCCTTATCTGTCTGGAAACTGACATCTGTATACCCACGTATTATCAAATCTCCCTCTCCATATATTAGAAATACATCCTTAGTTCTTCTTAAGTACTTAAGGATTGTCTTAACAGCCGCCCAATGATCCATTCCTGGATCAGATTGGTATCTGCTCGTGACGCTCAGAGCATACGATACATCGGGCCTGGTACATAGCATACATGATAGATCCTATTGCGGATGCATAGGGAATCTTATTCATGCAAATCCTCTCGTCTTCTGTGCGCGGACACATAGACTTTGAAAGGTTGATCCCATGCCTGATGGGAATGTAACCTTTCTTGGATTCCGACATGCTAAACCCTTTTAGCACTCGGTCTATGTACGTAGACTGCGAAAGACCAAGCAACCGTTTTGATCTATCTCTATAGATTCTAATCCCAAGGATATAGGTTGCTTCTCCCAGGTCTTTCATGGAGAAAGTTTTGGACAACCAAATTTCAACTGTCTATAAAACTGATAAATTGTTTCCTATAAGTAATATATCATCGACATATAATACTAGGAATACGACCGCACTCTCACTAACCTTCTTGTACACACAAGGTTCGTCAGGATTTTGTGAGAAATCAAACTCTTTGATTATCTCATCAAAACGGATGTCCCAGCTCCTGGATGCTTGCTTCAGTCCATATATGGATCGTCGAAGCTTGCATACTTTGGTTTTATCAACCGATGTGAAACCTTCAGGTTGTATCATGTATACGTCCTCAAGTAGGTTTCCATTAAGGAAAGCTATTTTCACATCCTTTTGCCATATCTCATAATCACAATGAGCTGCTATGGCTAGGAGTATCCGAATGGATTTAAGCATAATTACCTTCCATGTCGGTTTTCTTCTTGAAAACCCACTTGCACCCTATGGGCTTAATCCCTTCAGGTGGGCTAATCAAGTCCCATACTTGATTTTCGTACATGGAATCCATTTCCGACTTCATGGCCTCAAGCCATTTGTCCCTTTCTGAACATTTCAGGACATCTTCATAACTGATAGGTTCGTCATCGCCAATGAGTAACACGTCGTTCGATTCACTTACGAGAAATCCGTATCTCTCTGGAATATTGCGTGTCCTATCAAACCTACAAAGAGGTGGTGTAGTTTTAGGTTCAACTGATAGCTCATCACTATGAATTATCGGTTGTGGGCCTAGACTAGGTGTCTCTGTAATGTCTATTGGAGTTTCTTGTACTTCATCAAGTTCAATCCCACTCCCACTGTTTTCTTGTAAAAGAAACTCTTTCTCTAGAAATACAGCATGCCTTGAAACAAACACCTTTTGTTCTAAGGGATGATAGAATTGGTAGCCCTTCGTTTCCTTAGGGTATCCAATAAATAGACATTTATCAGACTTAGCATCCAATTTGTCTGATACAACCCGCTTCACATAAGCAGGACAACCCCATATCTTAAGGTGAGTTAAGTGAGGTTTCTTACTATTCCAAATCTCATATAGAGTAGTAGA
Source organism: Boesenbergia rotunda (assembly GCA_024364735.1). Lineage (NCBI taxonomy): Eukaryota > Viridiplantae > Streptophyta > Magnoliopsida > Zingiberales > Zingiberaceae > Boesenbergia > Boesenbergia rotunda. The sequence continues at coordinate 1,157,645 of JAGFNQ010002659.1, forward strand.
GACTACCTTAGTCGGGACTCTGTTTAGTAAATAAACAGCTGTCTTTAATGCATAGCCCCAAAAGGATTTTGGAAGAGTTGCATGATTCATCATAGACCTAACCATGTCCATCAAGGTTCGGTTGCGCCTCTCAGATACACCATTATGCTGTGGTGTATACGGCGGAGTCCATTGGGACAATATCCCATTGTCCCTTAGATAATCTTGAAACTCTTGACTTAAGTATTCACCACCTCGATCGGATCGAAGTATCTTAATACTTTTGCCAAGCTGTTTCTCTACTTCATTTCTGAACTCTTTGAATTTCTCAAAGGCTTCAGATTTGTGTTTCATCAAGAACACATACCCGAATCGTGAGTGATCATCGATGAAGGTGATGAAGTAGCTATAGCCTCCTTGTGAAAGAGTTGACATTGGTCCACATACATCGGTATGTATTAGACCAAGCAATTCTCCCACTGGATTACCTTTTCCGGGAAAGGGTAATTTGGTCATCTTGCCTTTTAAGCATGATTCGCATGTATCAAATGAACCGGGTTCAAATGATTCCAAAATTCCACATTGGTGTAATTCGGTCATGCGTTTCTTACTTATATGGCCAAGATGACAGTGCCACGTGTAGGAGTCTATTCGATTATCTATTCGAGCACGTTTGTTGCTAACTTCGATATTGAAAACGTCACTGGATAAATCTAACGTGTAGATGCCATTGCACAAAGTTCCATTCCCATAAAGAACGCCATTTAAAGTTATGTAACAACAATTGTTACTGAAAGTTAAATGATAACCTTTTTCATTCAAACATGAAATAGATACAATGTTCTTTATTAATGATGGAACAAAATAACAATTATCCAATTCTAAGACACGTCCAGTGGGGAGCTTTAGCAAATAGGTTCCGATGGCAACGGCAGCAATCTTTGCTCCATTTCCAACTCGCATATTTGCTTCTCCTTTGACAAGTCTTCTTCTATTCCTTAGCCCCTTTATGTCATTACATATCTGTGAGCCACACCCAGTATCAAGTACCCAGGTATTTGAGGAAATAGAGTGACATTCAATAACGAAGATACCTAAAGAAGATGGGGCATCAGATGCCTTCTTCTTCAAGGACTCAAGATAAACCTTGCAGTTTCTTCGTCAGTGACCCTCCTTGCCACAGTGATGGCAAGTTCCTTTTGGTTTCTTTTCAGTTTTCTTGGCCTTTTTCTTCTTCCCTTTATTCTGTTCTTTGGCCTTCCTCTTAGAACCTTTCTTCGAGGATCCAACTAACAGTATTGTCTTCTGATCCTGCTTTACAGAAGGCTCTACAGTCTTCAGCAGGTTGAGCAACTCTGGAAACTGGTCTAGAGTTGCATCTTTAGAAGGACGGTTGGGAAGTTGTTCTTCAAGGACATAAGCAAGCTTTTCTGCCTTGAGGACTATCCTTAGGTTTCGAAGCCAGTCCATGAAGTTCGGCCCAGTCAGTTTATTGGTGTCCAAAATGGAATGCAAGTTTATGTAAGACATGATCGAGTGATTATCTTAGAAATACAAATTGAGATTATGTGAGAAGATTGATAAAGAATGTATCAACATACACAAATTAAATCCTATTTATTTTACGAATTGAGTCACCCTTATTATCAATTCGGGAGATCGTAGGAATATCTCCAAATAGGTTGATATCCAACCATAGAAAAGAACCACCATGGCTGTGGCCATCAAGTTTTTCTTAGCTATGAAGGTAGGTAATTATACCGATTACATATCACATATATGTAACTATCACGTTATGCTATCAACTAATTGAATGTTTGCATAAATCATTGGGTTGTTAACTCATTAACAAGTATGCATCATATACATAGCACCCAACTGCACCTCTCTTTACATCGACCTTGGCTGTGGCACAACAAATCGATGCTCTAAGCTTAAGGCTGACCCATTAATCAAGAAATAGTTTTAATATGGTTGGAGCTCATTCAACCGTTTAGTCAGGCTTGGATGTGTCCAACAACCAAAACTAAGGATTGACCTCTGACTCCAACTATATTATTCATAAACTAATTCCATGGTTTGAACATGTTGAGGTTCAAGTCGGGCATGGATGTGTCCATCAACCCAATCGAGAAACAAAACTCCGATTCTAACCATATTAATGGAAGGTGTTGGCCTTAATATTTTGTAAGGGGTTTTGGTCTCATCTTTTCCTTTTAATGCACATTCATGACATATGTCATGACTAACGATTTCCTTAATAAAGTATGTATGTGACTTAATTTATCAAGTCTCATGAATTGAATTAGGAACCGGATTTCCTTAATTCTAATTTCACACTTTATTAAAGGAATTGCTTTGGGAAACAATTTCCTAAATTGTCATAATTAATTTCGGAAATAATATGTTCAAGACTTTGATTTCTCTAAATCAAAACTTATTAAATTAAGAGACAATTCCCTTAATTCAACCACATATTATTTTCATGAAAATCTCATTTAAGAAACTCTATAGGAAACCATTTTCCTAATTAATTTTGGAGACAACAATATGTAAGAGCATTACCTCTTAAAACATATTTTATTCATGGATTTAATTAATTACAACAAATCGTTTTCTAAGGGTGGCTCCCCGAGGCTCAGATACCCAAAGAAAAGTAAAGTGTTGTAAATCCAATTGGACGGCTCCCCGAGGCTCAATCCAAATCAAACATGACAATTTCAATTAAAAATTGGGAAATTAAATTACAACATCTAACTTTAAATTGGACGGCTCCCCGAGGCTCAATCCAAAATAAAGAATTTTGTTGTCAATTTAAAAACCAATTCAAATTTAATTGTCAATTAACTGTCCATGAATTTGTCTAGACTTTCTTAAAAGAAAGTGCCCAAAATTGCGAGATTTCGAAAATAGGTTTTCAGAATAATTGTAAGTTTCTGGTACAAAGAAAACTTACATATTTCCAAAGTTGGAAAATTTCTAAAATAGAAAAATTTTCAAAATTGGAAAGTTTCCAAAGATGGGAAATTTTCACAATTATTATAAAAATTTAGAAACTAGAAAATTTCAAACGTTTGCGAAATTTCATGAGGATTTCCAAACTTTGAAATTCCTAATTCTAAAATTTATTATAATTTGAAAGTTTCCATAATTGGAAAAATTTTCCGAAATTGAGATCATGACAAAGTTTTCCACAAAACAATTATATGATTAAGTCAAACACTAACCGGCTCTGATACCACTGTTGGGACCGGGTGCATGTCGACAAGGATACGAGTTCGTAAAATTCAAAATTTTCGTGCAGCGGAAGAGTTTGCATAAAATAATTTCCTAAATTATTTCAACTTCGTATCTAGCATGCAACCTTACATTGTGTTGACATAATCATAAAATAAAACTTTGCGGAAAAGTAAACAAATTTACCAAGTACCTCTCGTATCTCGAAGTAAGGGACGAGATCCAACCGTAGCGTCCCTTGGAAGTTCCGCCTCTATTCGCGTCCACGCCGAGTTCTCTTCGGGATGACTTCACAAAGTCACGAGTTTTGTGCCGACGAGAACTACTAGATTCTCGGAAGGCACAACTAGAAGGACAAGAGAAATAATGGAAAAACTAACCAATGAAGTAACGGAATCGTATTCCGGAAGAGAGGAGTCGCTATCCGCTTCTTCTACTTCGTGTTCGGGTTCTCCTTCTTCTTCAATGCTCACGGCTGTAACGCCCGACCTTATATCTACCCTAAAGGCGGGGTTACGGGTCCATACATTCATATCATCCAGTCATGTTAAACATGTATATCCAACCAAACAGTTACAATACATGAACTAGTAATAAGCATGCTTATTGAAAACTAAATTACCAAGCAAGGTTTTTTTTCATTTCATTTATATCTTCATGCATCTACAACCTAATATGGAAATCATTTAACACACTAAAGCAGAAAATCTCAAATAAGCATATAGCAAGAGTTATCTAGTCTTAGACACATGCAAAAGAAGCATATACAAAAGAAGCATTTATAGGCAACCGAAAGTATTAACATCTAGCATTTTACTGGCATGCATACTATAGGAATTAGACATTAACAATAGTATTATCTAACATGACTTAGGTTCCATATTTCTAACAGTAGAGTAGTCACAGTCATCATATATTCAGAGTAAAGTAATACAATTTCAATCGTAATTATGGGAAGCAGTTTAGATTCTAGATAAACTAAGGTAGATAGAATCTTTCATCCTTTCCCGAGCCATCACCACACACATCCTCCAATCTTCCCTCTGCCTCTTCCTTTAGTTCGAGTGTTTCTTACCGCTATCTGCAGCATAAGAAAAAATAACAGGAACTAGTAAGCAAAACATGCTTAGTAAGAATCCGGGCCTACTCGCAAAATCCATATCAATACATCATATCATGTACACAATAATCAGATAGAATTATCAGCATCATAAGCATCTCATCAAAGCATCATAAATATCACATCAATTTATCTCTAAGTACTTTACGGAACAAAATCACATGATGAGAAAATATGTTTTTTAAAACAGTTCCATAACGGTAAGTACTTCAAAATAACATATCATCATCCAGGGCCCAGTTGTCGTACCACCATATCATGCGCGTTCTCTAATAAATTGGGGTAGCGAGCCACCAATCTAATTAGAGCAGGACCCTTCCGTCCTACCAACTGCCATGACCTTAACATGTGCATTGGATTTGTTTAACGACCCCCTTCCGAGTCGGGTACACAACTTTTCAAAGTAAAGTAATTTATCATGCAATTACTCATATAAGTATATGCCTAAAGGTACTCTTAATCACTTCTCAAAGGGACACACCACACATTCGGGTGCTCTTGATCCCCTAGGGACACACCACGCATTCGGGTGCTCTTGATCCCAGTTTCAATAGAGTATCTCCTTTTAGGCATATTATCAATCACATCTCAATCACATCATATTCATGTCATAAGAGTGCCCCATGGGCTATAAGGCATGCTTTTATACCTAACAAGATAGGTCACATAATTTATACACATATCACATATGTAATAGCATGCTTCATGGTCTCATTAGGTACTTCCCAACCCTAGAACTAGGGTTGGCCGAAACATACAAGTAAGGGAATTTGGTTTTCCAAGCAAGCATTCATTCAAGCATTTCTACACACACCTCAAGTACCTTTCATGTTAACAATTGAAACATGGTTTATATCTCATATTGGGATTAGCATTCACTAACCCTAATTTGCAAGGGGTGGCCGAATGACAAGGTGGGGTTTCTAGGGTTTTTGGACAAGTCATCATTCACAAAACAACACACATATATATATATAACATTTTATCTACCATTCTAATCATGGGAACATAATAGGATATCAATCATCACAAAAACTCTAGCCATTCTTCTCTTGGCCGAAACCTACACATGGGGTAACCCTAGAATTTTGTACATAACACCATTAAGAAAACCCATACACATTTACATTAAGTTTTAAGGTATGTATTCTTATAACCAAAGGGACCAAGGCCTCCCTCCAAGGGGGTGGCCGAAAGTCTCCCAAGGGGAAACCCTAGTGTTTTGTTCTCCCAAAAATTTAGGAACAACACATAAGTGTATAGAATCCCTAGGGCACTAACATGTATCAAGATTTAATCAAAACAAACTTCTCTTGGACCTCCAACCATGGGTGGCCGAAACCTTGTGGACACCAAACCCTAGTTTTTTGTCTTCTCAAAAATTTGGAAAACAACATACATCTATACCCTAAGTTCTTAGGGATATCCTCATGTATCAAGGAAAGACCAAAGCCCATTTCATGGTGGTGGCCGAATGGTTACAAGGGAAGAAGGCTCCCTTTCCAACAACAACAACAAGAAAACATACTAATCAAACGAAAGCGATTACACTGCAGGCGAGAGGATACTTACATCCTAGCGCTGGAAATTTACTCTTCTCTTTAAATTGTAGGGTACCCTACACTTGTAGGGTATACAAAAATCTTTTCTTCCAAATCTTCTTTCTAAGATTCCTTGGTCTTGGTAGATGACAAGATCACTTGGATTCCTCCCTCTTGAATTTTTGCCCTAGGGTTAGAACCCTTGCCTAAGGTTTTCGAAAATTGGAAGAAGGAAGAAGAGAGGTTTCGGTTTTGGAAGATGAAGAGGAAGAAGAAAAGGGAAGAAGGAAGTTGCTCCAACTTCCACCTATTTATACTTTTCTCATGAAAAGACATGTCTCTTCACTCTTACCCACTTAACAAGCATGTTCCTTTCTCCTTCTTCATGAAATATTGCTTGGTTCATTGGTTATGACATGGTGAGTGCAACTAGGAGGTCCAAGGTTCAATCCTTGCTTCCTCCACTTTGCACTTTCTTTTTTAGCACCATTCATTTCCAAGCCCAATAAACCAAGCCCATCATGAAATTTCATAATATGAATATTATTTTATGAATTCAGAATATTTCATAATATTCCAAAAATATTATTTCATAATATTTTTAATATTCCATATTCATGAATATAATATTTCATGCTAATATTTCATGATAATAATATTTCATGAATATAATATTTCATGCCTATCATATTTCATGCTTTCATAACATTTTATAGCATGTGATTACATGAAATTCATATCATTTCATTATAATCATTTTCATACATTGTCATGAATTTTACATTGCCAAATTCGGGGTGTTACAATCCTCCCTCTCTTATAGAAAGTTCGTCCCGAACTTTAAACAATTCCCCAGGTATTCAAATTGTAAAAATTGGGGTGTTACAACGGCAACTTCACCTTCTTGGATTTGGTTGGGCGCCGGCCCTAGAGGAGCTAGGGTGCGCCGGCCCTAAGGGAAGAAGAAGAGGAGGAGAGGAGAGATTAAGAGAGAGAGGGAGAGAGTAATTAATCTCTTGATTAGTTGATTGGAATTAAGGGCTAGCCTTTGGTTCCTTTATATAGTAGCAACTCCTTTGCTAAGTCTCCCTCTAAACCGAATTAACGAAATTAACGGAATTAGTTATAAGAAATTTATCTTATAAATTTTCTTATTGCTTATTCCGTTTAAGCCTAGTCTTATTATAAACAATTTATAATAAAACAAATTAGTTATCATAAGAGATTTATCCTATAAATTCTCTTATGAATTTTATTATAACTAACTAATTAATTATCATAAGAAATTTATCCTATAAATTCTTATGAATTATTCCGTTTAAACCAAGTCTTTATTATAAACTAATTTATAATAAAACTAACTTTTCTTCTCTTTAAATTATGGAATAAATTTTTATAAGAAATTTATAAACTTTCTTATTATGAAAAAATCAATTCATAATTGATTTTATAAAATTAAAATAAACCAATTCATGGATTATTTTAATCTTCCATAAAAGAATAAATTTCTACAAATTTTATTTATATAAATTTCTTTATACAAATTTATTTATCCATAATTTATAAAATAAATCACACTAGATTTATTTTATTAATTAAACCAATTAAATTGGTTTTTCTCCTCTTATTTGGCCGGCCACCAAAGAGGGTTTAACACCCTCTTTGGCCGGCCAAAACCAACCCAATAAACCGCGAATTAAACTCATTTAATTCGCCCAAAAAGCCTTCAAAAGACTTAGCCATTTTTGGCTTCCATTGCGCCTCTGACTAACTCAGATTCGACTTGTTTCTCTTGATCGGAAAATCTAATTTTCAACTCGTTTTAAATCCCTCGGATTACTCGTATTGCGTGTGACTAAATAGGCTTTCGATTTATGTTGGCCGTCTATAATTAACCCATTAATTATAGAACGATCATGAGTGGCACCTAGTAGTACATCATGATCCCCAATTAATCGAAAGATCAACGGTTTGACCTCAGAAGAAATTATTCTGAAACCCTTCAGCAGCTCTAATGAATCGTGCCTCATTCCCTTCACCACCTTATACCCACTTGGTTCAGGACACGGTCTATGGTGTCAGTCCCCACTAGGCTGACTACGTCACACCTAGCCCAAGTAGTGTCTTCCTCGTCCTTTGGATTTCTAATTACTCTCATGTATTTAAGAGACTCGCACTCTTAACATGATATGCTCTGGCCAGAGGCTTTGAGTAACAATCCGACGATAGGCCTGGGTATACATCTCCTCGCAAGGAGTGGTGAATCCTTTGTAGGCTGTTCAAACATCTTCGGGCATTTCGGCTTATACCCGATCATCCTGGGTCCACATCTCCTTGGAGATGCTTGCTTAAGATGTCAAAGTATAAGTCTCCATGACCAAGATGACTTGAACACCGCAAGTCAAAGGAACATCGCACTTAAGCCGCAGTAAGATCTTCATTGACATATCTACATGTAGATTCCCATATGAAGTCTCACAGCTAGTCACTCCAATGAACTAGTTCCCATAACTAGCATCCATGTTTATCTCCGGACATCCCAATGTCACCAGCTAGTGAGAATCAGCTGATTAGAGAATAACCCATGCTAGTCTCAACAGAATTGATAGTGTCCGTTTTTATCAATTCATCGACTAGGGATAATTTCAATACTTCACAATTACACATTAGAGATAATCACTAGTTGTGATCCCATCACAAATTCTCTTATGCTGTGAGTTGTATTGCGGACATTCAGTAGATGAGTTTAAGATCCCAATCAAATACACAAAACATGTACACTCAAATAGTGAATTATCATTTATTAAAATAAATGTTTACATCATAAGGCGATTGCCTTAGGACACTTCTCTCATATCACTAACACCTTGTTCATTTGTTCTTTTGAGAGTCCACATTGAAGAGTTGTTATAGCCTTTGCATTCGCTTGTGCCTTCTTCAACATCTCTTTTGTCCAATTTTTGATAGGTAGAGGCTCTCCCCTCTCATTCATTGGTATTTCAAACCCATCTATAATGCTTCACCAATTTTCATTGTCATTCATAAGATAATACTCCATCCTATCCTTCTTGAAATGCCATTTTGATGCTCCGGTCGACGGTGAGTTCTTCCAAAACGAACCGACTTTGATACCACTTGTTAGGATCGAGGCGTCAAGCTAAGGGGGGGAGAATAGCTTTCTTTCGATTTTGTCTACAAAGATGTTAGCTCAACACAAAATAAAATTAATAAAAACAGTAAAAACAATGCTAACCCCTTGATTTACTTGGTATCTACCTCAGAGAGGTGACGAATCCAAGGATCCACACCACACGCACGAGCTCCACTATGAATGTCTCCTTCAAGGTGGAGAAACCTTCACAAATGACACTCTTCCTCTTTACAATGTTGAAATGAAAGTGAGAGGAAGAGCTAGAGACTTTGAGCACTTGGGACACAATTCTACACACCAGAACCGCAACCTTGACTTGCTCAAAAGTCTCCCTTTAAATAGAGTAGAAGACATCTCCTTAAGCTGTCCAGCCCGATACCAGTCGACTGCCCTCAGGGCAGTCGACTGATCCCACCACAATAGCTAGCCAACGACTAGTTTTTCAAGTGTATCAGTCGACTGGTCCTGGACCAGTCGATTGATCTTTCTGTGAGTTCGAGTCTTGCGCTGGTAGTCGACTGATCCATCCCTAGTCTACTGCCCAGCTTACATTTGCACTCTTCCTCACTCCGAAGACCACCCTTCACGTATGCCTTCAAGTCAACTCCCTTGGCTTGCCTCTTGAAGTCCTCTTCCACCGGCTGTCGTCCCTCAGATGCACACACAAGCCCTCAGCTTGCCTCTATGCCATCCTTCACGTATGCCCTTTCAAGTCCACTTCACCCCGCTTACCCTTGGAGTCTTCTTCCCTCAGATCTCGTTCCTCGGATGCGTACTCCATGTGTGACTCACCAAGTCCTGCAAGACTCAATCACACATATCAAAACAACATAAAACCCTAACTTAACCATATTGGTACACACATATCAAAACCATGATCCTCCCGATCATACATGGGCCGATTGCCCCAACAGACGATGCCCCCTTGATGAGCTCATAAGGTTCATCATGTTAAACCCTGCAGGTGGATTTGATCCAACATGATGATAATGTTGAGAGGTACTAGTCAAGGAGTTAGAAGTTGATTAATTAAAATTATCAGTAATTTAAATTAATCGACGGACATTCGATATCTTAAACAAGGAGGGATGGATGTACTCATAATAGGTGGGGCCCATATGAAAATATGGGGGTTGGTGAGGAAGTTCAATGGAGATCCTTTAGTGGAATGGATCTTCAGTAATGGATTGGTTTCAGATCTATTAGTGGGCCAAGACCCAACTCCTCCTTTTGGTCCCTACCTTAGCCCTATATATACCTCATGGAGACATGAAACCAAGGAGTTAATTCACACAAGAGATCCCTAGAGCCTCTCCCTCTATTCTCTCATCTTCTCTCTCCTAGGTCAAGTTGTGGGTGCCGACACTAAGGTGGAAGAAGGGTCTCGGTGGAGGTGAAGGAAGAGCTTTGGCTTCCTCTTTCTCCATCAATTACCTTCTCCTCTCTTCCCCGAAGGGTGCGCACGAGCTTGATAGTGTTGGTGCAGACAGCACCCAAGTCGAACCTGGGTTTTGATAATGACAAAGGGTTCAAAAGTTAAGATGTTATTGTTATCTAACATGTTACTTGAGTGTGCAGATTGAAGTCCTAGCGAAGGACTGCTAGGCATCGAAACCCCTAAGACCTGGTGAAGGACAGCTGGGCACCTAGCGAAGGGCTGTTAGGAGTCTAAGACCTAGCAAAGGACTGCTAGGCACCTGGCGAAGGACCGCCAGCAAACAAAGTCCTAGCGAAGGGCTGCTAGGCACCTGGCGAAGGACTGCCAGGAAACAAGTCCGAGCGAAGGGATGCTAGGAGTTGAAGATCTGGCGAAGGACTGCTAGGCACCGGGCGAAGGACTCCTTGGTACCAAAGACCCGGCGAAGGGCTGCTAGGCACCCGGCGAAGGACTGCTGTGCAAAAGTCCAACCGGAGGAGCCGGTTAGCAAAAGGTAAATTCTCCTGAGAGGAGTAGGTGAGGACGCGTTCCCCGTCGAGGGAACAGTAGGCGTCGGTTCGACCTAGGGTTCCATTTTGGAGACCCAAAGTCAGAACCAAGACAGCTACGACTGTAAAATTCACTAACATTCTTGCTTTGTGTTGTTTGGTACTAACCCTGGATACAGGACCGAAGGAACGAGTTTCTGCAGCTCAGAACGCCCCAAAGGAGAGGGGCAGATAGCTGGGCAGGGCGCCTTGGAGGTCCCGGGCGCCCCCAAGGTGAAGGCAAAACAAGTTGAGCAAGAAAACGCTTCGGAAGCTCACTGGGCCAGGCGCCCCCAAGCTCCGGGGAGCCCCCATGCTCCCGGGCGCCCCGGATACCTCGGGCGCCCTGGGTCCAAGCCAACGAAGCAACCAAAGTCTATCAAGCCGAGAAGCCAGCAGATTGGGTCAACCGGAGCGCCCCCGTCAAACCTTGAGCCCGATCCTGGAGGGATAAGGGCTGACCGAGAGGTTTGCGGATCGAGTGACACGCGGAGGGTGCCCCCAACGTCCAGGGCGCCCCCAGGTGCACTATATATAGGGCTCGACCCCCAAGGCTTTGAAAGACAGTTTTCCAACGCCTCAATACTCTTCACTCAAGCACTATGCTCTGGGAACTTGTGATCTCGAGGTTCTAGCACAGACGACGACCCTACGCACCGAAGAACGATACACACCGGGCATCGGTAACGAAGAGTTAGATTTTAATTGTATTTTTTTACTACATGACTACTGTACTACTTCTTGTAATAACTTGTGCGATTATAGTATTGCCTGCAGTAAATGGTCAAGGACCGTGGGCCTTGGAGTAGGAGCCGACCGCGACTCTGAACCAAGTAAAAAATCTTGTGTTAGCGTTTGTGTTTATTTATTTCCGCTGCGTAATTTCTCTCAATCTAATCCGAAACGGTTTTACGATATTCACCCCCTCTATCATATTCTATCGATCTAACAAGTGGTATCAGAGCGGGGAAGCTCAAATTTGGTGCAACCACCAATTTGAGAATTTTTCGGATTTTCTTCGAATTGATTTTATTTTTTTTTTGAAGTTTTATCGTAAATCGAGGTTGGTGCAACACCACTCGATAAAATTGTTTTATTTTTTTCCCACACTGCTAATCCAAGACCAAGTCTTGGGACATTTTTTCCCCTTTTCTCTCTCTTTTCAGTAAATCCTAAATGGCCATGCAAGAGGGCTTCAGTACCACCAGACCACCGCTCTTCAGTGAGGAGGACTTCTCCTATTGGAAAAGTCGGATGGAAGTCCACCTGAAAACTCAGGTGGACATGTGGATAATAATCCAGTCTGGTCTGGACATCCCTAAAAATGCTGACGGAGTGCCACAATTCTACACCGAATGGGATACCGCCCTAAAAAGGAAAATTGAAGCCGACGCCAAAGCAACTCAAACACTTCAATGCGACCTAACGAAAGAGGAGCTGAACCGGGTAGGTCCTTTCAACAGTGCAAAGGAGCTCTGGGGTAAGTTAATTGAGTTGCATGAAGGAACCTCCGACACCCGGATCAGCAAGAGGGACCTACTACTGAACAAGCTGTATACCATCAAGATGAACGACAGCAAATCAGCAGCTCAGCTTCACGTCAGAATTCAAGAGCTGATTGACGGTCTACACACCATCGGTCACAAGGTAGAGAATCGTGACCTGATCAGGTATGTGTTGGATCGAGAGAACCGATAGAGGGGGGGTGAATATTGGTAAACGTTCGGATTTAAGATAGAGAATTTGCACAGCGGAAGATTAAAATAAAATACGCAGACACAGTGATTTTTACTTGGTTCGGAGCCTAGGTCGACTCCTACTCCAAGGCCCACGGTCGTTGACCGTTTTCTGCGGGCAATTCTATAAGTACGCAAATTAGTTTACAGTATTGAGTTATAAATATAGCATAGTGAACATAACAACAATAAAAAGCTCTTCTTTTACCGACGTCCGATGTAGGTTGTCTTTTTTGGAGCAGCGGGACGTCGTCGGCTCGAGTTGGGAGGTTTCCGGAGCGAGGCGCGAGAGCAGAAGAGCGTAGAAGCGTTGAATCGAAGTTGTTGTCGAAAGCCTGGGCGTTGGGTGCTATTTATAGCACCTCGGGGTGCCCTGGACGTCGGGGGCGCCCCCCCCCCCCCCCCCCACGTGTCACGCGATCCGAGCTTCGCTCGGTCAACCTCTATCCCACTCGAATAGGGATGAGGTTTGACACTGGGGGCGCCCTGGACACTGGGGGCGCCCTGCTTGACTCCTTCAGCGCGGGCTTCTCGGCTGGATAAGGGTAATCGGCTTCGCTGCCGTAGGCGCAGGGCGCCCTGGGCATTCGGGGCGCCCTGGCTGCTGGGGGCGCCCCGACCAGTGGTTAGCCGAAGCCTTTGTTGCTTCGCTTGTTTTGTGTTGCCCCTGGGGGCGCCCGGGACATTGAGGGCGCCCTGCTCAGCTACTTGCCTCTCTCCTTTGGGCATTCTGAGCTGCAGACACACGTTCCTTCGGTCCTGCATCCAGGGTTAGTCCAAAACAATATAAAGCATTAGAGTATTATGTTTATATAGCCTTAGCTGTCTTGGTTCTAACTTTGGGCCTCCTAAATGGAGCCCTAGGTTGAACCGACGCCTACTGTTACCTCGACGGGGAACGCGTCCTCACCTACTCCTCTCGGGAGAATGCACCTGATGCCAACCGCTCCTCTGGTTGGACTGTTGCCCGGCGGTTGATAATTAGCAATTTGATCGATAAATTTTGTGCCATTAGTGGGGAAATTTGGGGCTCTGGGGTGTATTTGCTTAGGAAATGATGCATAATTATTAATAGGATGTATTTTCATTGGTTAATTAATTTTCTTGCATTTTCACACTCATATTTCATTCTATTGAATTTTGGGACAGCTTGTGCATCATTGGATCAAAAGGGGCACATCCGGGGCGAAGATAGACATTCTGTTGGAGCCTGATTGGTCACCAGACCAATCAGGGAAGGCCTGATCGGTCCAGTGACCGATCAGGGAAGGCCTGATCGGTCCAGCGAACGATCAGGAGCAGATGGCACATCAGAATTCAAAATTTTAGCTACTGATCACATCCTGATCGGTCCCCAGACCGATCAGGGAGGTTCCTGATCGGTCTCCAGACCGATCAGGGAGCTTCCAGACCAATTAGGGGTCACTCAGTCCGATCTGTAGCTGTCCAGAGCGGTCGGAAGAACTGTTACATCGCAACCCTCCACTCAGATCTAGCATGAAAATTGATGGAGATCTCTTGCAAGCAATCTCGGCCACTCATCAAGGCAAATCAAGGGTGGAATGGAGAGGTAGAAAAGGAAGCTAGGGCAGCCAAAGGGGGGGGGGGATTCGGATCTCATCCACAAGGAACGGAAGGAGGAGGCGATGGAGAAGGAAGCTGCGATTCTGAGGGGTTCCTCTGAGGATTGACAGCTTGGCCGAGCCTTCTACTTCGACTCCACAGTCCATTCCATCCTCTTCTCCGGCTGAGAAGCAATCGGCTTTGTCGGAGCGGAGTTTTTCCCACCGAACACCAATTTTCAGTTTCCTTTTCAGTTTTTCTTAGTGTTTTCTGCTGTAGAACATCAGTTGCATTTCCTTTTCAATTGCTTTCGAATTTCCGCATATTTTCCATTCTAGAACAGTAATCTCCAGCTTAGTTTTTCTTTCACTATTTGCAAGAAACGTGTTTGTTGAATGCTTCAATGGAATCTGTGCTTGGTGGTGAAATCTATTGGCTTCTAGTCAAGATTTTCATATGGATCCTTGTTGATTTAATTTCTGATTGTTAGTGTTCCTTTAGTATCCTTTATAATTGATTAGCTTAGACTTCAATTCCAAATAGTTAAGGCTATTAGGTAGGAGTTAGTAGCTAATTTCAATTGCTTTGTCAACCTCGAACCTTATGAAACCATGTTTTGTTTAGTCAGTTCTTAATTTTATGCAATCTACTATTTCCCATAGACCGAAGAGGTACACGCATCATATTGGGTCCTAGAGAGACGATTCGGTTCAACTACTACTACATACTTGCTTGAAATGAGAAAATTAATTGAAACCGTAACGCGACTAAACACGGTTATCAATTTTGGCGCCGTTACCGGGGATCCTTTTATGATGTTTGTTTATTTTTAGGTCTTACAATAATTCTGAATTTTCTGGTTAATTCTTGCATCTCACTAATTCTCTCCATTTGATGTGCAGTGCATGACCAGGTCTTCCTACTCCAGTTTAGCTGATTTTGATCCTGAGATAGAAAGGACCTTCCACACACAGAGGAGAGCTCAGTTAGATATTTCTAGACTGTCTACCAGTAGCGACCCTTTGTCAGAATTCCAGATGGCGAACAATAGAACCATGAGGGAGCTTGCAGCACCAGAGCTGGCCTTTCAGTGCATTCAGTACCCTGAGTTGGAGGTTGATTTTGAGCTACGTTCCGGACTCATTCATCTACTCCCAAAGTTTCATGGCTTAGCTGGTGAGGACCCCACTAGACATCTCCAGGAGTTTCACACTGTATGCTCCACAATGAAGCCACATGGAGTTACTGAAGAAGACATCAACCTGAGAGCTTTCCCATTTTCACTTGTGGATGGAGCAAAAGATTGGTGGTACACCTTGCCACATGCTTTAGTTATTTCTTGGGCTGAAATAAAGAAAGCTTTCCTGGAGAAATTCTTCCCAGCTTCAAGGACTACTGTCATTAGGAAGAGTATCTGTGGGATCTAGCAGATTTCTGGAGAAACACTGTATGAATATTGGGAGCAATTCAAGAAACTTTGTTCTAGCTGTCCCCACCATCAGATCAGTGAGCAGTTACTCATTCAATACTTCTATGAGGAACTTCTTCCCATGGACAGGAGTATGGTGGACGCTGCTAGTGGAGGGGCCTTAGTGAACAAGACACCTGAGGAAGCTAGAGAGTTGATTTCTATTATGGCAGCGAATTCTCAACAGTTTGGGAGCCGTCCGTTGGTGCCTAAAGGAGTACATGAAATCACAGGACAAAATATGGAAGCTCAAGAGGTGAAGGTTAATCTTCAGGATTTGACTTCTATACTTAGGCAGATGACTCTACTTCAGACTGCTTAGCAGCCCTCAGCCCAAGTAGCCCAAGCAATGAGGATTTGTGGACTTTGCAGTAGTACCTCTCATCCTACAGATTTATGCCCCCAGGTGCAGGTTGATGATGGATCTTATCTTGCAAGTCAAGTGGCGGCAGCAAATGCTTTTCAGTCCAAGCCTCAGTCTTTCCAACCTCAGTCTTATGGATACAAGCAATCTTATGATCCCATGTCCAGCACTTACAATCCAGGATGGAGAGATCACCCTAACCTGAGGTATGGGAACACATCACATCAGCAGCAGCCTTATCAGCCACCACTTCCTGTTGCGCCACCTGCAGTCTCGAGACCGCCAGGATTTTATAGTAGTCCCTCTCCGCCAAGAGTTCCACCGGTTTAGCAACAAAAACCAGAACTTCTACTCACTCTGGAGCCACTTCTCACTCATTTACAGCAACAACAAGAGAGGAGTTTTCAGCAGTTTAGCACTCAGTTGAGCACTCAGATTAACACTCAGATTCAACAACAAGAGAGAAATTTTCAGCAATTTAGCGCTCAGATTAGCACTCAATTTCAGCAACATCAGGGGGATTATAGACAGTATCAGAGCAGGACTGATGCTTCCATTCAGAACCTAGAGAGACAAATTGGACAGATATCATCCGCAGTCAGTCAGTTACAAGCTCAAGGTTCTAGTCAGCTACCTTCTCAGTCTATTCCAAACCCTAGGGGGAATGTCAGTGCTATCACACTCAGGAGTGGACGGATTACACAGGAGGCTCCTACCCCACAGATTCCTACAGTACCAGAGGTTGATCTTTCGAGGTCTCAGACGGGAGTAGAGCCAGAGTCACTTCCACCTCCAGAGTCACCCATTCAGTTACCTTTCCCTCAGCGGGCAGTTGGTTCAAGGAAGAATGCTGATTCAGACAAGACACAAGAGCTGCAGGAGCTGATTGACATTTTTAGCAAAGTAGAAGTGAACATTCCATTGCTCAGAGTGATCAGACACATTCCCAAGTATGCTAAGTTTCTGAAGGATCTGTGCACTCACAAGAAGAAGCTGAAAGGGACAGAGTTGGTTAGTATGGGAAAGAATGTCTCAGCTATGATCCAACCAATGCCTCAGAAATGCAAGGACCCAGGGGTTTTCACAGTACCGTGCGTGATTGGAGACTGCATGTTCGAGGATGTTATGCTAGACTTAGGAGCCTCCATCAATGTCATGCCCAAGTCAGTGTTCATCTCTCTAGGCATTGGACCATTACAGCCTACTGGGGTGGTCATTCAGTTAGCCAACCGCAGTTTTGCTCATCTTGCTGGAGTCATAGAGGACGTATTGGTTAAAGTCAAGGATTTGATATTCCCAGCTCATTTTTATATCCTAGACATGGAGAAGGACCTAACCTCCAGCTCAGCCCCATTGATTTTGGGACGCCCATTTCTGAAGACGGCAAGAACCAAGATCGATGTTCATGCAGGGACACTCACCATGGAGTTTGGGGACACAGTGGTTCAGTTCTCTATATTTGATGCGATCAGATATCCCGCTGAGGATCATTCGCTGCTGGGCATTGATGTGTTGGACACACTAGATTCTGAGGAGTCAGATGGCACGGATTCAGATCTAGCCGACACAGAAGATTCAGATGAGGAGGATGATGATAGTGGTGGATCAGCTTTAGTCTGTGACACTATCCAGGTGGATGACGCTGAGGTGTCTGCATTAGAGGCAGGTCCTGAAAAATTGCTTCCATCAGTCTTGAAACCCCCAAAGCTTACTTTGAAACCCCTACCTAAGCACTTGAAGTATGCCTACCTAGGAGAGAACGAGCAGTTGCCAGTCATCATAGCTCAGCATCTTGAGCCAGGTCAAGAGAAAAGGCTACTAGATCTTCTACGGATGTGTCAGAGGGCTATTGGGTGGACCATTGCAGATATACCAGGGATTAGCTCATCCATTTGCATGCACCGGATTTTCCTAGAGGAGGGTGCAAGGCCGGTGAGACAACCACAGCGCAGACTCAACCCACTTATTCTAGATGTGGTCAAGAAGGAGGTAACCAAGCTACTATAGGCTGGCATTATATATCCTGTCTCCGACAGTCAGTGGGTGAGTCCAGTGCAGGTGGTCCCTAAGAAGTCCGGTATCACAGTGGTGGAGCGTAAGGAGAGTGCTTTGATTCCTGCTAGAGTCCAAAGCTCATAGAGAGTATGCATAGACTACCGGAAGCTGAATCAGGCTACGAGGAAGGATCACTACCCCTTACCATTCATCGACCAGATGTTGGAGAGGCTTGCTGGTAGATCACACTATTGCTTCTTGGACGGTTTTACTGG
The DNA here is from genome assembly GCA_024364735.1 of Boesenbergia rotunda. Taxonomy (NCBI): domain Eukaryota; kingdom Viridiplantae; phylum Streptophyta; class Magnoliopsida; order Zingiberales; family Zingiberaceae; genus Boesenbergia; species Boesenbergia rotunda. Next base: position 1,176,039 of record JAGFNQ010002659.1, read on the forward strand.
ATACTTTCAGATTCATATTGCTCCAGAGGATCAGGATAAGACGACTTTTACCTGCCCATTTGGGACTTTTGCATACAGGACGATGCCATTCGGATTATGCAATGCCCCAGGTACCTTCCAGCGATGCATGGTAAGTATTTTTTCAGATCTTTTAGAGCATTGCATGGAGGTGTTTATGGATGACTTTACTGTATATGGATCCTCTTTTGATGCATGTTTGGATAGTTTATCTAGAGTTTTGCATCGTTGCATTGAGACTGACCTTATACTTAATTATGAAAAATGTCATTTCATGGTTGAGCATGACATAGTTTTAGGTCATATAGTCTCTCGGAAGGGTATTGAAGTAGATCCTGCAAAAATTGATTGTATTACATCTCTGCCTTATCCCGCATGCGTGCGGGGCGTTCGCTCTTTTCTTGGCCATGCAGGTTTCTACAGGCGATTCATCAGAGATTTCAGCAGGATAGCCCTTCCTCTTTCGACCTTGCTACAGAAGGATGTGGAGTTTCATTTTGATCAACAGTGTAAGGACGCCTTTGATCATTTGAAGGCGGCTCTCACATCGACCCCTATCATTCGGCCCCCAGACTGGAGTTTACCATTCGAGCTGATGTGTGATGCATCAAATCATGCTGTGGGAGCAGTGCTAGGCCAGAGGGTGGATGGAGCACCGCACGTCATTTGTTATGCATCCCGGACACTGGATTCTGCTCAGGCCAATTATACCACAACTGAGAAGGAGCTTTTAGCCATTGTTTTTGCTTTGGATAAGTTTCGTTCATATCTATTGTGCTCACATGTGATTGTTTTTTCTGACCATGCAGCTATTAGGTATCTCTTAAAGAAGCCGGATTCGAAACCAAGACTGATTCGATGGATGCTTCTGCTTCAAAAATTTGACGTGGAGATACGCGATAGGAGCGGTAAAGAGAATCTAGTAGCTGACCACCTGAGCAGGATTGAGGGGGTGACAGATCCTACACTCATTTCAGATGTATTCCCATATGAGCATCTTCTGCAGCTGCAAGGTAATGTGCCATGGTATGCCGATCTTGGCAACTATTTGGTTGCACATGTCTTCCCTACACATTTTTCTAGAGCTCAACGTGATAAATTAGCAAGTGATTCTAAGTATTACGTGTGGGATGACCCTTACCTTTGGAAATTTTACAGCGACCAGGTAGTTAGGAGATATATCCCTGATTGTGAGTTCCAGTCAGTACTTTCATTTTGTCACACACTTGCACGTGGGGGTCATTTTGGTCCTCAACGTACTGCTAGGAAGGTTTTGGATGCAGGGTTGTATTGGCTTACCTTGTTTAGAGATTCTTACCACTTCCATAAGTCTTGTGAGCGCTGCCAGTGAGTTGGAAACTTATGACGTAGGAATGAAATGCCTCAACAACCCATGATATTTTGTGAGATTTTTGACGTGTGGGGTATTGATTTCATGGGTCCTTTTCCTGTTTCATATGGATTTAGTTATATCTTGTTGGCTGTGGATTATGTGTCTAAATGGGTGGAGGCAATCCCCACTAGAACTAACGATTCATCTGTTGTTGTGGATTTTGTCAGGACTCACCTATTTGCAGGTTTGGGGTACCCAGGGCGATCATCAGTGATCAAGGGTCTCACTTTTGCAATAGGCACATGAAAGCGCTTTTGAGCAAGTATGGAGTGATCCATAAAGTGTCCACCCCGTATCATCCTCAAACAAATGGACAAGCTAAAATATTAAACAGGGAGATTAAGCTTATCTTGGAGAAAACTGTAAGGCTAGACCGGAAGGACTGGAGCAAGAGACTTGATGAAGCTTTATGGGCCTACCGGACTGCCTACAAGACACCCATTGGGATGTCTCCCTACAGGATTGTTTTTGGTAAGGCTTGCCATTTACTAGTGGAGGTGGAACACAAGGCTTATTGGGCAGTTAAAGCTTGCAACATGGACTTAGAAAAATCTGGGCAAGAAAGGAAGCTGCACCTACAAGAGCTCGAGGAGCTAAGATTGGAAGCCTACGAGAGTTCACGCATTTATAAAGAAAAGACCAAGGCTTTCCATGATAAGAACATTTTGAGAAAAGAGTTTCATGTGGGAGAAAAGGTGCTTTTGTTCAGATCTAGACTAAAGTGGCATCCAGGTAAGTTGAAGTCTAGGTGGGAGGGTCCTTTTGTTGTTACTAATGTGTTTCCCTTTGGTGCTATTGAGATACAGGATACGACGGGCACCACCTTTAAGGTGAATGGACATCAATTGAAGCATTATCATGAAGGAATGGAGGGAACAAGGATGGAGAGTATGGACTTGTACCATGCGATCTACCCGACTTAGAGGGGAGTCCGTTCTTTGTTTTTGTCCTTTTTTTGTACATACATTTTGATTTTCTTGCAATTTGCTTTGTAGTTGTAAGTAACACTTCTCTTAAGTTTTACCTATCCATTGGAGGAATCATGAAGTGAGAAAATTATTTAGATCATTGAGTCATGGATATCATGCCTTGGTTAGTTCTCAACTTGCATATAGTTATTGATTGGTGAAGGATTTTAATATTAGATTGAGCATGATTGACATTGTTCCTAGAGAGGACCACTCGTTGCCTACCATATATCAATTTTTGTGTGATGAATATTCATGCTTTGGAACTTTAGAACTTGCTCATTTCCTCTTTGGAATCATAGGGGCATATGATACATGGAATGGTAGAGCTATTCATCATGAACTTTGTTATTCTTCTTTTCATTTGCACCATTATCTTCCTCTATTGCTATTTCTGCTCTATTCTTTTCCTCTAAGTTGGTGAAGAACTTGATGAATTAGCTTCTTGAGTGGACAAAATCTTAGGTGTGGGAAAAGAGAAGTTGATCTTGGATCCAATTGATATGAAGATTGCGTAAAGTTCTAGTGGATTGGATTTGGACCTAGAATGAGGAAGTTGAAGGCTTCAAAGCTAAAGACAAGGAGTCTCCAAGAACTATGTGGTATCTCTACTACCTTCGAAAAAAAAGAAAAAGAAGAAAGAATAAAAAAAACAGATAAAAAAAACAGAACAAAAGAGAAAAAAAAAGAGAAAGAAGAAAGAAAAAAAAAGAAAAAAATGGAAAGAATGCAGTTCAGATTCTTGGAATCAATCTTGGAGTGGAACTAAAGTATTGAAGCTTGAAGTAAAGCAAAATCTCTTGAATTTGAACATCACAACGGTTGCAATCAAATTTCAAGCCAATTCTGTGCCAAATCAGAGAATTAGCCATCCCTCATTTAGAAAATTAATACCCCAACCTTCCTTGAGGCTATTGAAGTAGTAATGGATGGAGAAGTTGGACATGAAGGCATTCAAAGTTGAGGAAATGGAAAAGGACAGCTTGCTGAAAAAAAAAACATTGTGAAGCTGCTGTATTTTTGAAAAAATGCTGTATTGTTGGGCTGCAAAGGGGTTTAAGTTGCTGATTCATTCACTTGAAGTGGTTGACAAAGGCTTAACTACTAGCAATCCATCAGAAATGAAAAGAGGGAAGGAGAAAGTAGCAAGGAAAACTGAATGAGAAGAGAAGACTTTGCTGAAATTTCTTAATCATAAACCTTGCCAAGACTTTACAAGCTAAGAATCTCCAAAGCTACACGAAACATTTGGAAGAGCTAGAAGCGGTTAGTTTTCTGAGTTGAAGTGGTGGATAAGTGGCTAATTGAATTTAAAAGTGAGTTAGTGATGAGAAGGAGAAGAAATCAAGTAAATGATAGTTTCAGAATCTGCGAATTCATCCTGATCAGACTCTGATCGGTCTCCAGACCGATCAGGATCATACCAGTCCGGTCTCTGGACCGATCAGAGGCAATCCAGTATGTTCAGAGTCACGCCTGTCCGATCACCAGTTCGATCAGTCTTTGGCTGATCGGTCTACGGACCGATCAAACGAAGCTGGCACAGAACAGAGCAGCACATTTAGTGTAACGCCCGCCCTTATATCTACACTCGGGGCGGGGTTACGTACATTCAATCATATAGTAATATTTTTTTTCTATCTTCTAGCATGACATTAAACAATAAGCAAGGGCTAAGGACTAAGCATGCTTGTTTAACTATCAAAGTCATTCTACAACATGCTAAGTTCACCAGTAATGTAACTCATAACATAATCCAATATAAAAGACCTCCAAGGTAAACACTATCATACCATGTCAATCCTGATCATTAACACTTATTGTCAAGGGAACATAAACATAAACATAAATATGTAGATATAGAAGTCTTTCTTTCCCGAGCCACCACCCCACACATCTTCAGCCTTCCTGCATCTTCCTTTAGTTCATGTGTTCCTTACCTTTATCTACAGCATAAGACAACACATAACTAGTAAGCATAAAAGCTTAGTAAGGATCCGGTCCTACTCGCAAAATCCATACGAAAGCATACAGCGTGTGTACATAACAAGACATAAGCATGAGTTCATCATAGCATACTAAACGTCAAGTTTCTAAGCATGTAGCATATAGAATTTTAAGCATACCTATCACATGCAATAAATGTTTTTCAAAGCAGTTCCATAATGGTATTACTTAAAAATACATCCATATCATATTGGGCCCTGTTGTGTACCAACTATCGCGCGGAACTATTGCGCGTTCCCTAATGAATTGGGGTAGCGAGCCACCAATTAATTAGAGCAGGACCCTTCCGTCCTACCGGAGCCATGACCTTACGTTAACATGCACCCCGGATTTGTTTAACGACCCCCTTACGAGTCGGGTACACAACTTCAAAAGTAAAATACTTATCATGTTTTTACATATATGCTAAGGAGTACTCCAAATCACTTCTTACAGGACACACCACTCTTCAAGGGTGCTCATGATCCCGGAGGGACACACCACACAACATAGGGGTGCTCTTGATCCCATACTTAGTAGAGTATCCGTTCAAGCATTTTAACATATCACATGCAATTTCATAGGTGTGCCCCATGGGCTATAAGACATGCTCATACATACATCATAATTCAACCACTTAACATACTTTAGATCTGACAAGATTTGGTCACATAGGTCATACTCATATCATAGGAAGTGGTAGCATGCTAGCAATTAAGATTTCAATCAGACATCTCATTTAAACACCTCATGCATAAACATATCATAGCATGCTAACAATTAAGGTTTCAATATCAACCATTCCATTTAACACCACATGCATATGCATATAATCATCCCCAACCATAAACATATCTCCTAGGGTACATCTCATACAATCATCACATATACATGCATATGATCTTACTAAACACAATCATAATCACATAGGGTAAGTTGTCCTTCACAATCTCATGTTTCATGCCTTGGCCAAATGTTACATGCTAAGGAATCCAATCAAACATTTCCTTTGAATATCACATGCATATACATCTCATATCATTTCACATAAGCATATCACATAAAATAATTTAACCTTCACAAACCCTAAGGTTTCATGCCTTGGCCGAATGGTGTAGGGTAGGAAAACTAGGGTTTTGAAATTAAACCTTCACACAAGCATTTATTCAAACACTTTATCTACACTACTAATCATGGACACATCATAGGATAGCAAGAAACCCAAAAACCCTAATCTATTCCTCTTTGGCCGAAACTTGTAGGAGGCCTAATCCTATTTTTTTCTTATCACAACATGATGGGAAACAACATACATCCATACCCTAAGTTCCTAGGGGTCTCCTCATGCAACAAGAAGTAACCAAGGCCTAGGAATGGGTGTTGGCCGAAAGTTTACAAAAGGGAGGGCTCCCATTTTCGAAAACAAGAACACAAAGAAACATTCAATAACAATTACACTGCAGGCGAGGGGGTACTTACATCCTTTCGCTTGAATTTCTACTTCTTTAAGTCCCTTAAGGTACCCTTGGTTGAAGGAGAAGTGAAGGTTCCTTCTTGCTAGAACTTCTCTAGACTCCTTGGCCCTAATAGAGGGCAAGATCCTTGGGAGCCTTCTTCCTTCCAATCCCCTAGGGTTAGAACCCTAGGGTGTGCCTTTTTCGAAAATGGAAAAGAGAGAGGAGGAAGAAGGAATTCGGTGGGGAGAAGTGAAGAAGAAGAAGAGGAAGTTACTCCCACCCCTTCCCTCTCTTATTTATACTTTTCTCATGAAAAGACATGTCTCTTCACTATTACACGCTTAACTAGCATGTTTCTTATTCTCTCAATAAGAAACAATGCTTGGTGTAGTGGTTAAGACATGGAGAGTGCAACTAGGAGGTTCAAGGTTCGATCCTTGCTTTCTCCTTCCTACACTTTCTTTTTACTACCTTTTTGCACTAATCCATATCAAAGCATATTAAGCCAAATTCATCATGATATTTCCTAATAATTTTTTTCCTGAATTCATAACATTATTTACATAATATTTTTATAATAATTTTCCATACATTTCATAATAATTTTCCATGAATCCAAAATATTATTCACATAATATTTCATAATGAATTCACAATATTATTCACATAATATTTCATAATGAATTCACAATATTATTCATGGTGAAATTTTGGGGTGTTACATTTAGTGTAGTTTTTCATCGGTCCGCTCCGATAGAATCAATCCGACCAGAGGTGTTTGCTTAAATGGGTGATAAGATGAGTTCACATGCAAGCTAACTAATTCATCAAGTTCTATCATCTAACGCTTTCTTTTGCTTTACTCCACTGAATTCATCACTTAGTAGAATAGTTTTTCTTCTTGTTTACTTTCCTTACAGCTTTGTCTCCTATGTTAATAAGCTCTACTTATTGTATGTGTCAATTGCATTCTCTTGGTGAAAATTAGGGGGTGAGCAAGCTTATGATAGTGAAGGGGCATGATGATTCTTGAGTGGAACTCCACTATTTATTGAGTTTTGAGAGTTTGGGCTAGTCCTATGAGAGTTTCATGCTTGATCTATTGACTTGGATGAATTCATCACTACCAATTGGCTAGTGTGAAATTGGAGTTGATGTGGACTTGGTTCCAAAAGGTTTGATGATCTTGAATAATTACCACTATGTGATTTCCTCCATGCTAGGTAAACTTGCTTGAGTCAATAAACTTGTTTTTCTCTTTTTGCTCGAGACGTGCAAAGAGTAGGTGTGGGGGAGTGATAATTAGCAATTTGATCGATAAATTTTGTGCCATTAGTGGGGAAATTTGGGGCTCTGGGGTGTATTTGCTTAGGAAATAATGCATAATTATTAATAGGATGTATTTTCATTGGTTAATTAATTTTCTTGCATTTTCACACTCATATTTCATTCTATTGAATTTTTGGACAGCTTGTGCATCATTGGATCAAAAGGGGCACATCCGGGGCGAAGATAGACATTCTGTTGGAGCCTGATTGGTCACCAGACCAATCAGGGAAGAGCCTGATTGGTCACCAGACCAATCAGGGAAGGCCTGATCAGTCCAGTGACCGATCAGGGAAGGCCTGATCGGTCCAGCGATCGATCAGGAGCAGATGACACAGCAAAATTCAGAATTTTAGCTACTGATCACATCCTGATCGGTCCCCAGACCGATCAGGGAGGTTCTTGATCGGTCTCCAGACCGATCAGGGAGCGTCCAGACCAATCAGGGGTCACTCAGTCCGATCTGTAGCTGTCTAGAGCGGTCGGAAGAACTGTTACATCACAACCCTCCACTCAGATCTAGCATGGAAATTGATGGAGATCTCTTGCAAGCAATCTCGGCCACTCATCAAGGGAAATCAAGGGTGGAATGGAGAGGTAGAAAAGGAAGCTAGGGCAGCCCTAGGGGGGGGGGGATTCGGATCTCATCCACAAGGAACGGAAGGAGGAGACGATGGAGAAGGAAGCTGCGATTCTGAGGGGTTCCTCTGAGGATTGACAACTTGGCCAAGCCTTCTACTTCAACTCCACAGTCCATTCCATCCTCTTCTCCGGCTGAGAAGCAATCGGCTTTGTTGGAGCGGAGTTTTTCCCACCGCGAACACCAATTTTCAGCTTCCTTTTCAGTTTTTCTTAGTGTTTTCTGCTGTAGAACATCAGTTGCATTTCCTTTTCAATTGCTTTCGAATTTCCGCATATTTTCCATTCTAGAACAGTAATCTCCAGCTTAGTTTTTCTTTCACTATTTGCAAGAAACGTGTTTGTTGAATGGCTTCAATGGAATCTGTGCTTGGTGGTGAAATCTATTGCCTTCTAGTCAAGATTTTCATATGGATCCTTGTTGATTTAATTTCTGATTGTTAGTGTTCCTTTAGTGTCCTTTACAATTGATTAGCTAAGACTTCAATTCCAAATAGTTAAGGCTATTAGGTAGGAGTTAGTAGCTAATTTCAATTGCTTTGTCAACCTCGAACCTTATGAAACCATGTTTTGTTTAGTTAGTTCTTAATTTTCTGCAATCTACTATTTCCCATAGACCGAAGAGGTACACGCATCATATTGGGTCCTAGAGAGACGATTCGGTTCAACTACTACTACATACTTGCTTGAAACGAGAAAATTAATTGAAACCGTAACGCGACAAAACACGGTTATCAGCGGTCCTTTGCCAGGTCTTGGATACCGAGCTGTCCTTCGCCCGGTGCCTAGCATTCCTTCTCTAGGGCTTCACTCCCAAGCTGTCCTTCGCCTGACGCCTAGCAGTCCTTCGCTAGGGCTTTTCACCCTGGCATTCCTTCGCCAGTGTCTAGCAGTCCTTCGCTAGGACTTTTTATCCTGGCATTCCTTCGCCAGTGCCTAGTAGTCTTTCGCTAGGGCTTTTTACTCTGCACACTAGAGTGACATGTTAGATAACAAGTAAGACTTAACTTTTGAACCCTGTTGCCATTATCAAAACACAGGTTTGACTTGGGTGCTTTCTGCACCAACAATCTCCCCCTTTTTGATTTATGGCAATCCTAGTTCAAAAAGTTAAGTTTAATCAAGGTAAAAACAAAATTTTGTTCCCTCCCCCTGGAAGGATTCTCCCCTTAGATTTTTCAAAAATTCGTGGGGTTCTAAGTTAAAAAAAAATTTCTTAGAATTATTTCCAACAGAAGGCTTTTGTATTTTCAAAAAAAATAATTTTTGCACTTTTGAAAACTTAAGTATTTTAAAAAATTATTTTTGCACTTTTGAAAACTTAAGTTTAGGTACTTGGAAATCTTTTGACAACTTAATTTTTAAAAGTACATAGAAGAGTTTTTGGAAGCATGAGTTTAGAGTACTTAAAAAATTTTGAAGCCTTTAAGTTTAAAGTACTCAAACGTCTTTTAAAGCTTTTAACTTAAAATTTTTTAACAAAATTTAAGTACTTAGTAAAATTTAAAAAAGCTTAAGTACTTAGAAAATTTTGAAGTACTTAGAAGATTTTGAAATGCTTAAGTACTTTACAGAATTTTTGAAAAGCTTAAGTACTTAGAAGATTTTGAAAAGGTTTAGTAGTTATAAAAGCTTAAAAAAAACTTTGAAAGGCTTAAGTACTTAGAAAAACTTTGAAAAGCTTAAGTACGCTTAAGTACTTAGAAAAACATTGAAAAGCTTAAGTACTTTTGAAAATTTTGAAAAGCTGGGTTAAATACTTTTTGAATAAAGGATAGATTTTGAAATTTTGAGAGAAGAAAAATAATAAAAGAGTTAAAAAAATTTTAAATTCTCTCCTTTCTTATCTCTCCCCCTTTGCCATATATCAAAAACAGATAAATATAGCAGAAATTAAATTGTACAAAGGAAATGACTTTCATAAAAGAAAATATTTGCATGATTTTGCTGTACTGAACCAAGACTTAGACCAAATCAGTTGATTTTCTCTTGTAGGGACCTGTCTAACCCATTTAGCTACTTACTAACTGTTATAAGCAGTAGTTTTCGCTAGGGTTAGTCAAGTTAAGTGTTTCTGTTCAAGTTAGATTTTCTAAACTTGACACTTAACTTGATTGCTGTGTAAATTGTATTTAGTGACCCAATTACTGCAGATGCACTAACTTAAAGTATCTTGAATTAAGGCAAAGACCTAAGCATCTCAACCCTTTCTAGGTTATCAATCAAAAGTACCCTAAAGTGCTTGTGAGATGTTGGCTTCTAAATCTATAGGTACATGCAGTTCTAGGGTTAGGGCCTAGGCTAAGTCCATTTGCGAAAAAGCCCTAGTTTTGAAGGGGGTATTTTTGAAAAAAAACTAAGTCAGAAAATAAAAAAAAACTGATTTTTAAAAACAACAGTGTTTCAAAATTCTTTTAGAAACTGATTTTAAAAAAAATCAAAGCTAGAGTTAATCTATTCTACAGAACACAATCCTAACTGCCTTCTTAGTGAGTTGAACTCAGACTCAGGTAAGGGTTTTGTAAATATATCAGCTAAGTTGGATTTTGAGTCTATGTGTTTAAGTACTATCTCACCCCTGACTACATGGTCTCTTACGAAGTGATGTTTAACTTCTATGTATTTTGTTCTGGAATATTGTATTGGGTTCTTAGTTAGATTAATTGAACTTATATTATCGATAAATACTTGATTTGGGTGTAGTTGAGCTGGAAGTCCTTAAGAGTGTGCATCATCCACAAAAATTGTGCTACACACTCTCCTAAGGCTACATACTCAGCTTCAGTTGTGGACAGAGCTACACAGTGTTGTTTTCTACTGCACCAACTTACTAGACTATTTCCTAACAGTTGGCAGCTTCCACTTATGCTCTTTCTATCTAATTTGCAACCAGCATAGTCAGAATCCGAATATCCTGACAAATTAAAGGTTGATGTTCTAGGATACCAAATCCCTACATTTAGGGTGCCCTTTACATATCTTAGTATTCTTTTTAGGGCTGCTAAGTGCATTTCCTTAGCACAGGTTTGGTATCTAGCACACATCTCTACAGCAAAAAGAATGTCAGGTCTGCTGGCTGTAAGGTACAGTAGACTACCTATCATACTTCTATATAGTTTGAGGTCTACTGGCTTACCATCAGGGTCACTATCTATTTTTACATTAGTGGCCATGGGGGTACTTATGCTTTTAGAGTTATCCATTTTAAATTTCTTTATTAACTCTTTAGCATATTTGGATTGATGGACGTAGTTTCCATCTCTAGTTTGTTTGATTTGTAGTCCTAGGAAAAAGGTATGTTCCCCAACTAAACTCATTTCAAATTCATTTTCCATTATCTTGACAAACTCTTTTAGGAAGTTTGTGTTGGTGGATCCAAAGATTATGTCATCTACGTAAATTTGGGCAATAAATATATCTTTTCCTAGGGTTTTAATGAATAAAGTTGAGTCAATTTATCCTTGTTTAAATTCTTTAGAAGTTAAGTAAGTTGATAAACGTTCATACCAGGTCCTAGGTGCTTGTTTTAACCCATATAGTGCTTTAGTTAATTTGTAAAAGTGGTCAGGTTTGTCTAAATCCTCAAACCCAGGGGGTTGTCCTACATAAACTTCTTCTTTAATGAATCCATTTAGGAAGGCTGACTTTACATCTATTTGGTATAGCTTAAATTCTTTATGGGATGCAAAGGCTAACAACATTCTAATGGATTCAAGTCTAGCTACTGGGGCATATGTTTCATCGTAATCTAACCCCTCTACTTGGCTGAATCCCTTAGCTACTAAGCGCGCTTTATTTCTAACTATTTCTCCTTGATCATTTAGCTTATTCCTAAAGACCACTTAGTGTCAATGATGGATTTGCCTTCAGGTTTAGGCACTAGTTCCCAGACTTGGTTCCTCTCAAATTGGGCTAATTCTTCTTGAATAGCTATGATCCAATCAGGATCAGGTAGGGCTTCATCTATAGTTTTGGGTTCTATTTTTGATATCATAGCTATTTGACTAAGGTTTCTATAGGAGGATCTAGTCCTGACTCCTAGAGTTGGATCACCCACAATTTGATTGGTTGGGTGACTAAGTCTGGGTTTCTTGGTTCTTCTAGAACTTGGTTCAGCCTCAGGTCCGGCTGGTCGGTTTGGTTCACTATTTGATTCGACTCTTGGTTCATTTGTTGGTTCGATAATTGTTTCAGTTGACTCATTAATTGGTTCAATAGTTAGTTCGTTTAAGGGTTCAATTAAAGGTTCACTAGTTTGTTCATAATTTTCTTGATCAAAATTTGATGAAGTTAGGTCTGGACTATCAGATATTGAGTTGACTTCTTCATCAAATATTATGTTTGTTGTTTCTTCAATTTTCTTAGTTTGTTTGTTGTAAACTCTATAGGCTCTACTTGTGGTTGAGTATCCTAGAAAGATACCTGGGGTTGATTTGGACTGAAATTTCCCTAAGTAGTCTTTAGTGTTTAGGATATGGACTTTGCATCTAAAGACCCTTAGGTAGTGTAAATTTGGGAGCATATGGTAGTACAGTTCATAGGGTGTTTTGTTGTGTCGCTTGTTAATTAGAATCCTATTTTGGATGTAACAGGCTGTACTAATCGCTTCTGCCCAATATTGGTTTGCTAAGTTAAATTCGTTGAGCATAGCCCTAGCGGCTTCCTGTAATATTCTATTTCTTCTTTCGACTATCCCATTTTGTTGGGGGGTTCTAGGACATGAAAATTCATGTAAATACCCATTGATCTTACAAAATTCCTCGAACCGTTGATTTTCAAATTCTCCCCCGTGGTCACTCCTAAGTCTTTTAATTTTAGTATCGTTTTGATTTTCAATTAATTTACAGAAATCATTAAATAGGTTTAGGGTTTCATCTTTGGTTTTTAGAAACCTAACCCAGGTGAATCTAGAATAATCATCAACTATTACTAAGCAGTATCGGTTCCCGCTTAGTGACTTGGCTCCATGTAAATCAAATAGGTCAAGGTGCAGGAGCTCAAGTGTGGTTTGAGTTAGGTCAGATTGGATTAGTTTGTGATTAGATTTGGTTTGTTTACCTTGATTACATGATTCACATATTAGGTTTTCATTGTTTTTAATTTTGGGGATTCCTTTGATTAGGCCAAGTTGGGTGACTTTTGAGATAGTCCTCAGATTAGTGTGACCTAGTCTCCTATGCCAGAGGTTTGATTGTTCTAACTGAGTTAACATACATTTGGGTACTGAGGGAAGGTTTATAGTGTATACATTATTTTTCCTAGTACCCTTAAGTATGATTTCTGAGTCTTGTACATTTCTAATCAGGCAGTTAGAATTGTTGAAGGTGACTATATAACCAGAATGACATAACTGACTTATGCTAAGCAAGTTAAATTTGAAGTTTTCAACAAAAAGAACTTTCTTAATAATAAAGTCAGATTTAAGCTCAATATTACCTGACCCAATTACCTTGAGTGTAGCATTGTTGCCAAATGCCACTGAGCCTAAGTTCTTGAACTTGAGTTTGGTGAACTTCAATATATCTCCAGTCATGTGTCTGGAGCAACCGCTATCTAACATCCATTAGTCCAAATCTTTATGTTCCTACACATAAAGAGTTTTATTGATTTGGATCCAATTAGAGTCAGGAGTAGCTTAAATTGAGTTTCACTGCCTAATCTGTCTCACCCAAATCTAGGGTTTTCAATCACATTAGCCTTATAGATTTTGTGAGATAGATTTTGATAAGTAAAATTATTTTGAAAAATTATTATTTATTTTGAACACCTTAAATTAATTTTTGAAAACAGTTAAATTTATTTTGAAGGGAAATGTTTGAATCTATACTTAACTGAAAATTTGTGTTAGATTTGAATTTGACAAAAAGTAATTTGAATTTGAAATTCAAAAATTGGCTTCCAGGTCTTGGCGAGGCACTAGGCCTTCTTTGGCCGTAGCCTTATTGGATCATCAACCCTTTCCTTGACGAAGCCGTTTAATGAAATTTCATTTTCAAAATTAATCTTTGAAAAGTTCTGGTCTAACTAGTTTGGGTTTTGGATCGGTAGCTTCGGCTAGTTTCACCAGTCTAAAGAGACCAAGTGTACTTGATCTTATTAGAATTGGTTTCCCTAACGTACTATCTTCTCACCTCCACCCAATACTATGTTGTCAAGTTTCAGTTAAGTTTGTTCAGTCCTTATTCTAACTATTTCTAAGCATGGTAAATTGCAGAAATTTAAATAAACAATCAAACATGCAATTTGCAATCGAGAATTAAATTTTATCTAACAATAAATATAGTTTTCAGTTTGGCTCCCCCTGGACTAAAGCCACGATGATGGTTAGGCAAGATGTGAATCTTGTCCTTGGGGATCCAATACTGATTTGATCCAGTTGGTTTGTTCAGGTACAGTTTAGGTACCCATGCCTGAACTTTACCTCTGAACTGATTCAGTACAGCAAAGTAAGATCTTTGTCGAGATTTGGTTCTATAGCCAAGTCCGGATCGATTTAGAACGGACTTCTGTTTTCCAAGAATCATGTCAAGACCCTTGGAACCAGAAGTGAATCGTTCTAATGCAGCTCTAAGATCCTTAACCTGAGTTTTCAGGAAGGAGTTCTTTTTCTCAAGTTTTTCAACTTGAGTAGGAGTTCCTTCTTGAACATTCTCGGTTAAGGATTTAGAGTCAGCTCCCTCTTTGAGGAGTTTTACTTCCTGTCGGAGGGATTCGACTCGGAGTTTGGCTTTCGCCAAATCTCGAGAGAGATATGAAATAAGTTCGTTTAATTGACTTTTATTGAAACCACTTACCTTGATTTCGCCGTCTTCTGAAAAGGTTAATCTGCCGTCGTTCTGTTCAGATTCTGACTCGGTCTCGACTTTTTCTGAGGCTGTCAGGGCTAATAGGTTTGACTGGGGTGCTTCTTCTTCTTCTTCTGAGGAGGATTCGTCCCAGGTTGCTTGGAGTGCTTTCTTTCTTCTTGTTTTCTTGATCTCCTTTAGGTTTGGACACTCCGTCTTGTAGTGACCCTTCTTCTTGCACTCGTAGCAAGTCACGTTGGGCTTGTTTTTGTCACTTGCAGGTTCAGCTGGTTCATCCTTTCTTCAGCTTGTCCTCCGTTTGTTGGCTTGGTTCTTCAATTTTTTATAGTAGCTTCGGGCCAGTCGGACCAACTCAGATCGATCTCCTTCTTCGTCTTCTGCATCTGAGTCTGAGTTAGACTCGGGTTCAGGTTGAGGTTTCTTCTTTGTTGACCTTCCAGTTTTTCCTGCAACAAAGGCAATACCTTTCTCGGCCATATTGCAGTTAGTCTGTTCATGAAGTTCTAATTCGGAAAATAATTCATCTAGTTTAATTTTTGAGAGATCCCTTGAAACCTTGTATGCATCTACCATAGATGCCCACAAGGTGTTTCTCGGAAAAGCATTTAAAGCATACCTTATTAGGTCACGGTTTTCGACCTTGTGACATATAGTGTGAAGACCGTTCATCAATTCTTGAATCCGGGCGTGAAGCTGAGCAGCTGTTTCGTTGTCGGCCATTTTGATGGTATACAGCTTGTTCAGAAGCAGGTTTCTTTTGCTGATTCGAGTGTCTGATGTTCCTTCGTGCAGCTTGATCAATTTTTCCCACAGCTCCTTAGCGCTGTTGAAGGGGCCCACCCGGTTCAGCTCCTCTTTTGTTAAGCCGCATTGTAGGGTCTGTGTTGCCTTTGCATCGGCTTCTATTTTGCGCTTCAGAGCGGTGTCCCATTCTGAGTAGTTTTGAGGTAGTCCTTCAGCATTTGTGGGAATCTCGAGTCTGGACTGGATGATAATCCACATGTCCACCTGAGTTTTTAGGTGAACTTCCATTCGACTTTTCCAGTAAGAAAAGTCTTCTCCACTGAACAGTGGAGGTCTAGCGGTGTTGAATCCTTCTTGCATGACCATTTAATCTGAAAAAAATATAACTAACAGAAAAAAATTTCCCAAGACTTGGTCTTGGATTAGTAGTGCGGGATAAGGAAAATAAAATAACGAGGGGTGTTGCACCAACCTCGATTGACGGGAAAAAGAAAATTCGAACGAAAAATTTAGAGAAAATTCGAACGAGAAAAAGAAAATAAAAATCCGAAAAATTTTCAAACTGGTGGTTGCACCAAATTTGAACTTCCCCGCTCTGATACCACTTGTTGGATCAAGAGAACCGATAGAGGGGGGGTGAATATCGGTAAACGTTCGGATTTAAGATAGAGAATTTACACAGCGGAAGATTAAAATAAAATACGCAGACACAGTGATTTTTACTTGGTTCGGAGCCTAGGTCGACTCCTACTCCAAGGCCCACGGTCGTTGACCGTTTTCTGCGGGCAATTCTATAAGTACGCAAATCAGTTTACAGTATTAAGTTACAAATATAACACAGTAAACTTAACAACAATAAAAAGCTCTTCTTTTACCGACGTCCGATGTAGGTTGTCTTTTTCAGAGCAGCGGGACGTCGTCGGCTCGAGTTGGGAGGTTTCCGGAGCGAGGCGCGAGAGCAGAAGAGTGTAGAAGCGTTGAATCGAAGTTGTTGTCGAAAGCCTGGGCGTTGGGTGCTATTTATAGCACCTCGGGGCGCCCTGGACGTCGGGGGCGCCCCCCCACGTGTCACGTGATCCGAGCTTCGCTCGGTCAACCTTTATCCCACTCGAATAGGGATGAGGTTTGAAACTGTGGGCGCCCTGGACGCTGGGGGCGCCCTGCTTGACTCCTTCAGTGCGGGCTTCTCGGTTGGATAAGGGTAATCGGCTTCGCTGCCGTAGGCGCGGGGCGCCCTGGGCACTGAGGGTGCCCTGGGCGTTCGGGGCGCCCTGGCTGCTGGGGGCGCCCCGGCCAGTGGTTAGCCGAAGCCTTTGTTGCTTCGCTTGTTTTGTGTTGCCCCTGGGGGCGCCCGGGACACTAAGGGCGCCCTGCTCAGCTACTTGCCTCACTCCTTTGGGCATTCTGAGCTGCAGACACACGTTCCTTCGGTCCTGCATCCAGGGTTAGTCCAAAACAATATAAAGCATTAGAGTATTATGTTTATACAACCTTAGCTGTCTTGGTTCTGACTTTGGGCCTCCTAAATGAAGCCCTAGGTCGAACCGACGCCTACTGTTCCCTCGACGGGGAACGCGTCCTCACCTACTCCTCTCGGGAGAATGTACCTGATGCCAACCGCTCCTTTAGTTGGACTTTTGCCCAGCGGTCCTTTGCCAGGTTTTAGATACCGAGCTGTCCTTCGCCCGGTGCCTAGCATTCCTTCGCTAGGGCTTCACTCCCAAGCTATCCTTCGCCTGGCGCCTAGCATTCCTTCGCTAGGGCTTCACTCCCAAGCTATCCTTCGCCTGGCGCCTAGCAGTCCTTCGCTAGGGCTTTTCACCCTGGCATTCCTTCGCCAGTGCCTAGCAGTCCTTCGCTAGGACATTTTACCCTAGCATTCCTTCGCCAGTGCCTAGCAGTCCTTCGCTAGGACTTTTTACCCTGGCATTCCTTCGCCAGTGCCTAGCAGTCTTTCGCTAGGGCTTTTTACTCTGCACACTAGAGTGACATGTTAGATAACAAGTAAGACTTAACTTTTGAACCCTGTTGCCATTATCAAAACACAGGTTTGACTTGGGTGCTTTCTGCACCAACAGTATGCTCTTAATGCCTTCCCTAGAAATACTTTGTGGGCATCTATGGTAGATGCGTACAAAGTTTCAAGGGATCTTTCTAAAATCAAGTTAGATGAACTATTTTCTGAACTAGAATTGCATGAGCAGACTAACTGGACCATGGCCGAGAAAGGCATCGCTTTTGTTGCAGGTAAAACTGGAAAGGTTACGAAGAAGAAGCCTCAACCTGCACCCGAGTCTGATTCACACTGAGACTCAGAAGACAGCGAAAGAAATCGACCTAAACTGGTTCTACTAGCCCAGGACTATTACAAAGAACTAAAAAACCAGACCAACAGAAGGAAAGCCACCCGAAGAAAGGAAGAACCAACTGATCCTTCAAATGAAAAGAACAAACCAAATGTGACCTGTTACGAATGCAAAAAGAAGGGTCACTACAAGACTGAATGCCCCAATTTGAAGGAAACGAAGAAGACGAGAAAGAAGAAGGCCCTTCAGGCAATGTGGGACGAGTCCTCCTCCTCCGAAGAAGAAGAGGCCCCACAGTCAAACCTCCTCGCACTAACCGCCTCAGAAGAAATCGAGACCGAGTCAGAATCGGAGCCGGAAGACGGAAAGCTCACGTTTTCAGAGAATGGCGAAATCACTGTAAGTGGGTTTTCTAGAAATCAATTAACCGAATTAATTGCTTATCTTTCTCGAGACTTGGCGAAAGCCAAAATCCGAGTCGAATCTCTTCGACAGGAAGTAAAACTCCTGAAAGAGGGAGCTGACTCTAGATCCTTAACTGAGAAGGTTCAAGAAGGAACCTCTACTCAAGTTGAAAAACGTGAGAAAGAGAACTCCTCCTTGAAAACTCAAGTCAAGGATCTTAGATCAGTCTTAGAACGGTTCACTTCTGGTTCCAAGAGTCTTGACATGATTCTTGGAAAATAGAAGTCGGTTCTAAATCGATCCAGATTAGGCTATAGAACTAAGTCTAGACAAAGATCATACTATGCTGTACTGAACCAGTCCAGACCTAAAATTCAGGCATGGGTACCCAAACTGTGCCTGCACAAACAAACTGGATCAAATCAGTATTGGATCCCCAAGGACAATATTCACATCTTGCCGAACCATTAGCGTGGCTTTAGTCCAGGGGGAACCAAATTAAAACAATATTCATAGTTAGATAAATTTCTATTCTTGTTTTAAATTGCATGATTGCTTGTCTATTTAATTTCTGTAATTTACCATGCTTAGACTTAGGATTGGTTAGTTTAAGGGCTGAACCAATTAAACTGAAATTTGAACCACCTAGTATTGGGTGGCGGTGAGATGATAGTACGTTAGGGAAGCCACTTCTAATAAGGTCAAGTATACTCTACTTGGTCTCTTTAGATTGGTGAAACTAGCCGAAGCTACCGATCCAAGACCCAAACTAGTTAGACCAGAATTTTTCAAGAAATAATTTTGAAAATGAAATTTCTTTGAAAGATTTTGTCAAGGAAAGGGTTGATGATCCAATAAGGCTACGACTAAAGAAGGCCTAGTACCTCGCCAAGACCTGGAAGCCAATTTTTGAAATTCAAATTCAAATTATTCTTTGTCAAATTCAAATCTAACACAAATTTTCAGTTAATTGTAGATTCAAACATTTTAAAAAAAAACTCAAAATCAACTATTTTTAAAATTAATTTAAGTTTTTCAAAATAAATCATAATTTTTCAAAATCATACTATCTAATCAAAACCTGTCTCACAAAAACCCTTAAGGCTAACGTGATTAACAACTCTAGATTGGGTGAGACAAACTATGTTGTGAAAATCAATTTAGGCTATTCCTGATTCTAATTGGATCCAAATCAACAAAACTCTTTATGTGTAGGAACATAAAGATTTGGACCAATGGATATTGGATAGCGGGTGCTCTAGACACATGACTGGGGATAAATTAAAATTCACCAAACTCAAGTTCAAAAACCTAGGCTCAGTAGCATTTGGCAACAATGCTACACTCAAGGTGATTGGGTCAGGTAACATTGAACTTAAATCTGACTTTGTTATTAAGAAGGTTCTTTTGGTTGAAGATTTTAAATTTAACTTGCTTAGCATAAGTCAATTGTGTGATACTAGTTATGTAGTTACCTTTACCAACTCTAACTGCCTGATTAGAAACTTGCAAGACTCAGAAATCATGCTTAAGGGCACTAGGAAAAATAATGTTTACACTATAAACCTACCACTAGTACCTAAATGCATGTTAACTCAGTTAGAACAATCAAACCTCTGGCATAGGAGATTAGGTCACACTAATTTGAGAATAATTTCAAAAATCACCCAACTTGGCCTAATTAAAGGTATCTCTAAAATTAAGAACCATGAAAACTTAATATGTAAATCATGTAATCAAGGTAAACAAACCAGGTCTAATCATAAACTTATTTAGTCTGATCTAACTCAAACCACACTTGAGCTCCTACACCTTGACCTATTTGATTCACATGGAGCCAAGTCACTAAGCGGAAACCGGTACTGCTTAGTAATAGTTGATGATTACTCTAGGTTTACCTGGGTTAGGTTTCTAAAGTCCAAAGATGAAAGCCTAAACGTATTTAGTGATTTTTGTAAGTTAATTGAAAATCTAAACGATACCAAAATCAAAAGACTTAGGAGTGACCACGGGGGAGAGTTTGAAAATCAACGATTCAAGGAATTTTGTAAGGTAAATGGGTATATACACGAATTTTCGTGTCCTAGAACCCCCCAGCAAAATGGGATAGTTGAAAGGAAAAATAGAACCCTACAGGAAGCCGCTAGGGCTATGCTCAATGAATTCAACCTAGCTAACCATTATTGGGCAGAAGCAATTAGTACGGCTTGCTACATCCAAAATAGGGTGCTAATTAACAAACGACACAATAAAACACCCTATGAATTATACTATCATAGACTTCCAATCCTACATTACCTAAGAGTCTTTGGGTGCAAAGTCCATATACTAAACACCAAAGACTACCTAGGTAAATTCCAGTCTAAGTCAACCCCAGACATCTTCTTAGGATATTCGACAACAAGTAGAGCCTATAGGGTTTACAATAAACAAACTAAGAAAATTGAAGAAATAATAAATTTGATATTTGATGAAGAAATTAACTCAAAATCTAATAATCCAGATCTAAATTCATCAAATACTGATCAAGAAGAAAATGAACATACTACTGAACCTTTAATTGAACCCCTAAATGAACTAAATATTAAACCAACCATTGAGACAATTGAACCAACAATTGAACCAACCCAAGTAGTTGAACCAATCACTGAACCAAACTGACCAGCCGGACCTGAGGCTGAACCAAGTTCTAGAAAAACTAAGAAACCCAAACTCAGTCAAATTGTGGGTGATCTAACTTTAGGAGTCAGAACTAGGTCTTCTTATAGAAACCTTAGTCAGATAGCAATGATTTCAAAAATTGAACCTAAGACTATAGAGGAAGCCTTACCTGATCCTGATTGGATCATAGCTATGCAAGAAGAGTTAGCCCAATTTGAGAGAAACCAAGTCTGGGAACTAGTACCTAAACCTGAGGGCAAATCCATCATTGACACTAAGTGGGTTTTTAGGAATAAGCTAAATGATCAAGAAGAAATAGTTAGAAATAAAGCCCGCTTAGTAGCAAAAGGGTTCAGTCAAGTAGAAGGGTAGATTATGACGAAACCTATGCCCCGGTAGCTAGACTTGAGTCCATTAGGATGTTGTTAGCCTTTGCATCCCATAAAGGATTTAAACTCTACCAAATGGATGCAAAGTCAGCCTTTCTAAATGGATTTATAAAGGAAGAAGTTTATGTAGGACAACCCCCTGGTTTTGAGGACTTAGAAAGACCTGACCATGTCTACAAATTCACTAAAGCACTTTATGGACTAAAACAAGCACCTAGGGCCTGGTATGAACGCTTATCAACCTACCTAATTTCTAAAGAATTTAAACAAGGACAAATTGACTCAACCCTATTTATTAAGACCTTAGGAAAAGAAATCTTTATTGCCCAAATCTAGGTCGATGACATAATCTTTGGGTCAACCAACTCGAACTTCCTAAAAGAATTTGTTAAAATAATGGAAAATAAATTTGAAATGAGCTTAGTTGGTGAGCTCAATTTCTTTCTAGGGTTACAAATTAAACAAACTAGGGATGGAAACTATGTCCATCAATCTAAATATGCTAAGGAGTTAATAAATAAAATCAAAATGGACAACTCCAAAAGCATAAGTACCCCCATGGACACAAATGTAAAAATAGATAGTGACCCTGATGGTAAACCAGTAGACCTTAAACTCTATAGAAGTATGATTGGAAGTCTACTGTACCTTATGTTGGTGCAGAATGCACCCAAGTCAAACCTGTGATTTGATAATGGCAACATAGGTCAAAAGTTAAGTCTTTCTTGTTTTCTAACAAGTTAATCTAGTGTGCAGTGAAAGCCCTAGCAAAGGACTGCTAGGCACTGGCGAAGGAATGCCAGGGCAAAAAGCCCTAGCAGAGGACTGCTAGGCACTGGCGAAGGAATGCCAGAGTCAAAAGACCTAGCAAAGAACTGCTAGGCACTGGCGAAGGAATGCCAGAGTCAAAAGACCTAGCAAAGGACTGCTAGGCACTGGCGAAGGAATGCCAGAGTCAAAAGACCTAGCGAAGGACTGCTAGGCACCGGGCGAAGGATAGCTCGGCATCCATGCCCTGACAAAAGACCGTCAGGCAAAAGTCCAACCAAAGGAGCGGTTGGCATCAGGTAAATTCTCCCGAGAGGAGTAGGTGAGGACGCGTTCCCCGTCGAGGGAACAGTAGGCGTCGGTTCGACCTAGGACTCCATTTTGGAGACCAAAGTCAGAACCAAGACAGCTAAGGCTGTATAAAATAAATAATTAATTGTGTTATTGTGTTTTGGACTAACCCTGGATGCAGGACCGAAGGAACGTGTGTCTGCAACTCAGAGAGCCTCAAAGGAGTGAGGCAGCAGCTGAGTAAGGCGCCCTGAGTGTCCAGGGCGCCCTCAAGGTAAACCAGAACCAAGCGAAGTAAAAAGAGCTTCGGCTGCTTACTGGGCAAGGCGCCCTCAGCAGCGAAGGCGCCCTCGTCAGCGAAGGCGCCCTCAGCAGCCAGGGCGCCTCCAAGCCCAAGACTGCGAAGCCAGCCTTATCCACAGCCGAGAATTCTGCGCGGAAGAAGTCAGCCAAGGCGCCCTCTACGACCAGGGCGCCCCAGAGGTCAAACCTCATCCCTATTGCGGTGGGATAACGCTTGACCGAGCGAAGCGCGGATCGGGTGACACGTGGCAGGGCACCCCCGATGTCCAGGGCGCCCTAGGTGCTATAAATAGCACCCCTCGACCCCAAGCTTCAAATCAACTTCATACCAAAGCTTCCATACTCTTCTGTGCTCACGCCTTGTTCCAGAAACTGCCCAACTCGAGCGACGACGTCCTGCCGCTCCGGAAAGTCAACCTACAACCGGACGTCGGTAACAGAAGAATTCTTTTCATTAAAAGTTTATAGTGCAGTACTTGTAAATTTCTTTCTGTAAACTGATTTTGCGTTCATATAGAATTGCCCAAAGTAAACGATCAACGATCGTGGGCCTTGGAGTAGGAGTCGACCTAGGCTCCGAACCAAGTAAAAAAGACTGTGTTCGCGTGTTTTGTTTATTTCCGCTGTGCAAATTACTCTCTCCATAAATTCGAAAAGTTTTGTCGATATTCACCCCCCTCTATCGACTCTATCGATCCAACAAGTGGTATCAGAGCGGGGTTATTCAAACTTGGTGCAACCACCAGTTTGAAAATTTCTTTTCGGATTTTCGAATTTTTTAATATTTTTTTTTCGTTCGATTTTTTTTTAATCGAGGTTGGTGCAACACCCCTCGATATTTTATTTCCTAATCCAGCACTACTAATCCAAGACCTAGTCTTGGAAAATTTGTTTTTCTGTTAGTTTTTTTTTTGATCCAATGGCCATGCAAGAGGGATTCAGCACCGCCAGACCTCCACTTTTCAGTGGAGAAGACTTTTCTTACTGGAAAAGTCGTATGGAGGTCCACCTGAAAACTCAGGTGGATATGTGGATCATCATCCAGTCCGGTCTGGAGATCCCCAAAAACGCCGAAGGACAACCGCAAAGCTACTCCGAATGTGACAACTCCCTTAAACGCAAAATAGAAGCCGACGCAAAAGCGACACAAACCCTACAATGCGGGCTGACAAAGGAAGAGCTGAACCGCGTGGGCCCCTTCAATAGTGCAAAGGAGCTATGGACAAAACTGATCGAGCTGCACGAAGGGACTTCAGATACTCGGATCAGCAAGCGGGATCTGCTACTAAACAAACTCTACACTATCAAGATGGCCGACAACGAAACAGCAGCCCAGCTCCACGCACGAATCCAAGAGGTAATGAACGGTCTTCACACAATAGGTCACAAGGTTGAAAACCGTGACCTGATAAGGTATGCTCTAAACGCCTTCCCTAGAAACACCTTGTGGGCATCTATGGTAGATGCATACAAGGTCTCTAGGGATCTTTCTAAAATAAAATTAGACGAATTATTTTCTGAACTAGAACTGCACGAACAAACTAACACCAATATGGTTGAGAAAGGTGTTGCTTTTCTTGCAGGCAAGACTGGAAGAACAACAAAGAAGAAGGCTGAACCTGAAACCGAATCTAACTCAGACTCAGATTCAGAAGAAGAAGATAGAGATCAAACTAAGCTGGTCCGGCTCGCTCGAAGCTACTACAAGGAGCTGAAGAACCGAACCAACAAACGAAAAACCGGCCGAAGAAAGGACGAACCAACTGAACCAGCAAACAAGCCCAATGTGACCTGCTACGAGTGCAAGAAAAAGGGCCACTACAAGTCAGAGTGCCCTAACCTAAAGGAGACTAAAAAGCCGAGAAGAAAGAAGGCACTGCAAGCAACCTGGGATGAGTCTTCCTCAGAAGAAGAAGAAGAGGCACCCCAGTCCAACATCCTAGCTCTGACCGCCTCAGATAAAGTCGAGACAGAATCAAAATCAGAACAAGAGGACGGTGAGCTGACCTTCACAGAAGACGGAGAAATTAAGGTAACTGATTTTAATAGATTACAGTTAACTGAATTGATTTCTTTTCTTTCTCGAGATTTGGCAAAAGCCAAACTCTGGGTCGAAACCCTCCGACAGGAAGTAAAACTCCTGAAAGAGGGAGCTGACTCTAAACCCTTAACCGAGAAGGTTCAGGAAGGAACTCCTACTCAAGTTGAAAAACTTGAAAAGGAGAACTCCTCCCTGAAAACTCAGGTTAAGGATTTTAGAACAGCTTTAGAACGATTTACATCTGGTTCCAAGGGTCTTGACATGATCCTTGGAAAACAGAAATCAGTTCTAAATCGATCCGGACTTGGCTACCGAACCAAATCCCGACAAAGATCATATTTGACTGTACTGAATCAGTCCAGAGGAAAAATTCAGGCATGGGTACCTAAACTGTGCCTGAACCAACCTACTGGATCAAATCAGTATTGGATCCCCAAGGACAAGATTCACATCTTGCCTAACCATCACCGTGGCTTTAGTCCAGGGGGAGCCAAACTGAAAACTATTTTTATTATTAGATAAACTTGTTATTCTTGATTTAAATTGCTTGATTGATTGGTTATTTAATTTCTGCAATATACCATGCTTAGACTTAGGCTAGCTTAAGGACTAAACAAACTTAGCTGAAATTTGACAACATTGTATTGGGTAGAGGTGAGATGATAGTACGTTAGGGAAACCAATTTTAATAAGATCAAGTTCACTTGGTCTCTTTAGACTGGTGAAACTAGCTGAAGCTACTGATCCAAAACTCAAACTAGTTAGACCAGAAATTTTTCAAATAATAATTTTGAAAATGAAATTTCATTAAAAGGTTTTGTCAAGGAAAGGGTGGATGATCCCATAAGGCTACGGCCAAAGAAGGCCTAGTGCCTCGCCAAGACCTGGAAGCCAATTTCTGAAATTCAAATTCAAATTATTTTTGTCAAATTCGAATCTAACACAAAAATTCAGTTATTTGTAGATGTAAACTTCTTTTAAAATTAATTAAGTTTTCAAAATTAATCAAAATTTTTTCAAAATAGTTTTTTTTTCTAATCAAAACCTGTCTCACGAAACCTATAAGGTTAACGTGATTGAAAACCCTAGATTTGGGTGAGACAGACTAGGCAGTGAAACTCAATTCAAGCTATTCCTGATTCTAATTGGATCCAAATCAAGAAGATTCTTTATGCGTAGGAACATAAAGATTTGGACCAATGGATGTTGGATAGCGGTTGCTCCAGACACATGACTGGAGATAAATTGAAGTTCACCAAGCTCAAACTCAAAAACCTAGGCTCAGTGGCTTTTGGCAATAATGCCACACTCAAGGTAATTGTGTCAGGTAACATTGAGCTTAAATCTGATTTCATTATTAAGAAAGTTCTATTGGTTGAAAACTTTAATTTTAACTTGCTTAGCATAAGTCAGTTATGTGATTCTGGTTATAGAGTTACTTTCAATAGTTCCAACTGCCTAATTAAAAATGAACAAGACTCAGAAATCATACTTAAGGGCACTAGGAAAAATAATGTATACACTATAAATCTTCCTATTATACCCAAATGCATGTTAACACAATTAGAACAATCAAACCTCTGGCATAGGAGATTAGGACATACCAATTTGAGAACTATCTCAAAAATTACCCAACTTGGCTTAATCAAAGGTATCCCCAACATCAAAAATAATGAAAACCTAATATGTGAATCATGCAATCAAGGTAAGCAAAACAAATCCAATCACAAACTAATTCAGTCTGATTTAACTCAAACCACACTTGAGCTCCTGCACCTTGACCTATTTGATTCACATGGAGCCAAGTCACTAAGCGGGAACCGATACTGCTTAGTAATAGTTGATGATTACTCTAGGTTTACCTGGGTTAGGTTCCTAAAAACCAAAGATGAAACCCTAAACCTATTTGTTGAATTCTGTAAACTAATTGAAAATCAAAACGACACTAAAATAAAAAGACTTAGGAGTGATCACGGGGGAGAATTTGAGAATCAATGATTCGAAGAATTCTGTAAAATAAATGGGTATTTACATGAATTTTCATGTCCTAGAACCCCCCAACAAAATGGGATAGTTGAGCGAAGGAATAGAACATTACAAGAAGCCGCTAGGGCTATGCTCAACGAATTTAAACTAGCAAACCAATTCTGGGCAGAAGGAACTAGTACAGCCTGTTATATCCAAAATAGGGTTTTGATTAATAAGCGACACAACAAAACCCCCTATGAACTGTACTACCATAGACTTCCAAACCTACACTACCTAAGAGTCTTTGGATGCAAAGTCCATATCCTAAACACCAAAGACTATTTAGGAAAGTTTCAATCCAAGTCAAACCCAGGCATTTTTCTAGGGTATTCAACCACAAGTAGAGCCTATAGAGTTTACAACAAACAACCTAAGAAAATTGAAGAAACAACCAACTTAATTTTTGATGAAGAAATCAATTCAAATTCTAATAATCCAGAACCAATTTCATCAAACTCTGACCAAGAAAATGAACGACTTATTGAACCATTAATTGAACCCTTAAACGAACTAACTATTGAACCAATTAATGAACCAAGAATCGAACCACCAAATGAACCAGTCCAAAGAGTCGAACCAAATAGTGAACCAAACCAACCAGCCGGACCTGAGGCTGAACCAAGCTCTAGAAGAACAAAGAAACCCAGACTAAGTCACCCGACCGATCAAATTGTAGGTGATCCAACTCTAGGAGTCAGGACTAGGTCCTCGTATAGGAACCTTAGTCAAATAGCTATGATATCAAAAATTGAACCCAAAACTATAGAGGAAGCCCTACCTAATCCAGATTGGATTATAGCGATGCAAGAAGAACTAGCTCAATTCGAAAGGAACCAAGTCTGGGAATTAGTACCTAAACCTGAGGTCAAATCCGTAATTGACACTAAGTGGGTATTTAGGAACAAGCTGAATGATCAAGGAGAAATAGTCAGAAACAAAGCCCGCTTAGTAGCAAAAGGTTTCAACCAAGTAGAGGGATTAGACTACGATGAAACCTATGCTCCAGTTACTAGACTTGAGTCCATTAGAATGTTGTTAGGCTTTGCATCCCATAAAGGATTTAAGTTATATCACATGGATGTAAAGTCAGCCTTCTTAAATGGATTCATTAAAGAAGAAGTCTATGTAGGACAACCCCCAGGGTTTGAGGACTTAGACAAACCCAACCACGTTTACAAACTAACTAAAGCATTATATGGATTAAAACAAGCACCTAGGGCCTGGTATAAACGTTTATCAACCTACTTAACTTCTAAAGAATTCAAACAAGGCCAAATTGACTCAACTCTATTCATTAAAACCCTAGGAAAAGATATATTCATTGCCCAAATTTACGTAGATGACATAATCTTTGGATCCACTAACACAAACTTCCTGAAAGAATTTGTCAAAATAATGGAAAATGAATTTGAAATGAGCTTGGTTGGTGAACTTAACTTTTTCCTAGGCTTACAAATTAAACAAACTAGGGATGGTAACTACGTTCATCAATTCAAATATGCTAAAGAGTTAATAAAGAAATTTAAAATGGACAACTCTAAAAGCATAAGTACCCCCATGGCCACTAATGTAAAAATAGATAGTGACCCTGATGGTAAACCAGTGGACCTTAAGCTTTATAGGAGTATGATAGGTAGCCTATTGTACCTTACAGCCAGCAGACCTGATATTCTTTTTGCTGTAGGGATGTGTGCTAGATACCAAACCTGTGCTAAGGAAACGCACTTAGCAGCCCTAAAACGAGTACTAAGATATGTAAAGGGCACCCTAAATGTAGGGATTTGGTATCCGAGGACCTCAACTTTTGCTTTAACCAGATACTCAGATTCTGACTATGCTGGCTGTAAGTTAGATAGAAAGAGCACAAGTGGAAGCTGCCAACTGTTAGGTCAGAGTCTAGTTAGTTGGTGCAGCAGAAAACAACACTGTGTAGCTCTATCCACAACTGAAGCTGAGTATGTGGCATTAGGAGAATGTGTGGCTCAACTTTTATGGATGATGCACACACTTAAGGACTTTCAGCTCAACTACACCCAAACTCAAGTATTTATTGACAATATAAGTTCAATTAATTTAACTAAGAACCCAATCCAACACTCCAGAACCAAACACATAGAAGTCAAACATCATTTTGTAAGAGACCATGTAACCAGGGGTGAAATAGTACTCAAGTATATTGACTCTAAATCTAACCTAGCCGATATATTCACAAAGCCCTTACCTGAGTCTGAGTTCAGCTCACTAAGAAGGCAGTTAGGATTGTGCTTTGTAGAATAGAGAAACTCAATTTTTTCTGCTCTATTTTTTTAAAAATTTGTTTCTAAAAATAGAATTTGAAAAATTGCTTTACTTAATTTTAAAATCAGTTTTCACTTTCGACTTAGATTTATTTAAAAACTACCCCCTTTCAAAACTAGGGATTTTTCGAAAATGGACTTAGGCTAGGCCCTAACCCTAGAACTGCATGCACCTATAGACTTAGAAGCCAGCATCTCACAAGCACCTTAGGGTACTTATGATTGATAACCTAGAAAGGGTTGAGATGCTTAGGTCTTTGCCTTAATTCAAGATGCTTTAAGTCAGTGCATCTGCAGTAATTGGGGCACTAAATACAACTTATAAAGCAATCAAGTTAAGTGTCAAGCTTAGAAAATCTAACTTGAACAGAAACACTTAACTTGACTAACCCTAGCAAAAACTACTGTATATAACAGTTAGTAAGTAGCTAATTGGGTTAGACAGGTCCCTACAGACAAAAATTGATTGATTTAGTGTAAATCAAACTGGTTCAGTACAGCAAATTATTATTTATTTTCTTTTGATATATGGCAAAGGGGGAGATAGAGATAGGAAAGAGAAAAATTATTTTCTAAATTTTTCCTTCATTCAAAAAGGTTCTTTTTCCTTCATTCAAAAAGGTTCTTTTTCCTTTATTCAAAAAGGTTCTTTTTCCTTCATTCAAAAAGGTTCTCTTTCCTTTATTCAAAAAGGTTCTTTTTCCTTTATTCAAAAAGGTTCTAAAACATACTTATCCTTTATTCAAAAGCTTAAACTTTTTGAAGAAGTACTTAAGTTCTTAAAGCTTTCAAAATTTTTGCTAAGTACTCTAGCTTCAAAATTCTTTACTTAAAGCTTTCAAAATTTTGCTAAGTACTCTAGCTTCAAAATTTTTGTTTCAAGATTTCAAATTTTGCTAAGTACTCTAGCTTCAAAATTCTTTACTTAAAGCTTTCAAAATTTTTGCTAAGTACTCTAGCCTCAAAGCTTTCAAAATTTTTGCTAAGTACTCTAGCTTCAAAGCTTTCAAAATTTTTGGTAAGTACTCTAGCTTCAAAGCTTTCAAAATTTTTCTAAGTACTCTAGCTTCAAAATTCTTTACTTAAAGCTTTCAAAATTTTGCTAAGTACTCTAGCTTCAAAATTTTTGTTTCAAGCTTTCAAATTTTGCAAAGTACTCTAGCCTTTCAAAAGATTCTTACTTAAGCTTGTCAAAATTATTTTTACTCTAAAACTTAAAGTTTTTCAAATTGTTAAGTACTAAAGTGTTTCAAGCTTGTTATAACCTACCAAATACTTAAGCTAACATTTTGAGTACTTTAAAACTGAAGACTTTAAAATTTCTTAGGTACTCTAGTTATGCTTTAAAAACTCTACTATGTATTTTTAAGTTACTTCTAAGTACCTAAAACTTAAGCACAAGTAAAGTTTTTAAACCCCACGAATTTTTGAAAAATATAGGGGGAGATTCCTTCCAGGGGGAGGGAACAAAAGTTAAAACTCTTTCATGTCTTGCTAAAACTTAACTTTTTGAACTAAGGTTGCCATAAATCAAAAAGGGGGAGATTGTTGGTGCAGAATGCACCCAAGTCAAACCTGTGTTTTGATAATGGCAACATAGGTCAAAAGTTAAGTCTTTCTTGTTTTCTAACAAGTTAATCTAGTGTGCAGTGAAAGCCCTAGCAAAGGACTGCTAGGCACTGGTGAAGGAATGTCAGGGCAAAAAGCCTTAGCAGAGGACTGCTAGGCACTGGCGAAGGAATGCCAGAGTCAAAAGACCTAGCAAAGAGCTGCTAGGCACTGGCGAAGGAATGCCAGAGTCAAAAGACCTAGCAAAGGACTGCTAGGCACTGGCGAAGGAATGCCAGAGTCAAAAGACCTAGCGAAGGACTGCTAGGCACCGGGCGAAGGATAGCTCGGCATCCAAGCCCTGACAAAAGAGTGTCAGGCAAAAGTCCAACCAAAGGAGCGGTTGGCATCAGGTAAATTCTCCCGAGAGGAGTAGGTGAGGACGCGTTCCCCGTCGAGGAAACAGTAGGCGTCGGTTCGACCTAGGACTCCATTTTGGAGACCAAAGTTAGAACCAAGACAGCTAAGGCTGTATAAAATAAATAATTAATTGTGTTATTGTGTTTTGGACTAACCCTGGATGCAGGACCGAAGGAACGTGTGTCTGTAACTCAGAGAGCCTCAAAGGAGTGAGGCAGCAGCTGAGTAAGGCGCCCTGAGTGTCCAGGGCGCCCTCAAGGTAAACCAGAACCAAGTGAAGTAAAAAGAGCTTCGGCTGCTTACTGGGCAAGGCGCCCTCAGCAGCGAAGGCGCCCTCGTCAGCGAAGGCGCCCTCAGCAGCCAGGGCGCCTCCAAGCCCAAGACTGCGAAGCCAGCCTTATCCACAGCCGAGAATTCTGCGCGGAAGAAGTCAGCCAAGGCGCCCTCTGCGACCAGGGTGCCCCAGAGGTCAAACCTCATCCCTATTGCGGTGGGATAACGCTTGACCGAGCGAAGCACGGATCGGGTGACACGTGGCAGGGCGCCCCCGACGTCCAGGGCGCCCTAGGTGCTATAAATAGCACCCCTCGACCCCAAGCTTCAAATCAACTTCATACCAAAGCTTCCATACTCTTCTGTGCTCACGCCTTGTTCCAAAAACTGCCCAACTCGAGCGACGACGTCCTGTTGCTCCGGAAAGTCAACCTACAACCGGACGTCGGTAACAGAAGAATTCTTTTCATTAAAAGTTTATAGTGCAGTACTTGTAAATCTCTTTCTGTAAACTGATTTTTCATTCATATAGAATTGCCCAAAGTAAACGATCAACGATCGTGGGCCTTGGAGTAGGAGTCGACCTAGGCTCCGAACCAAGTAAAAAAGACTGTGTTCGCGTGTTTTGTTTATTTCCGTTGTGCAAATTACTCTCTCCATAAATTCGAAAAGTTTTTTCGATATTCACCCCCCCTCTATCGACTCCATCGATCCAACACCTTACAGCCAGCAGACCTGATATCCTTTTTGCTGTAGGAATGTGTGCTAGATACCAAACCTGTGCTAAGGAAACACACTTAGCTGCCCTAAAAAGAATACTAAGATATGTTAAGGGCACCCTAAATGTAGAGATTTGGTATCCTAGAACCTTTGACTTGTTAGGATACTCTGATTCTGACTACGCTGGTTGTAAATTAGATAGAAAGAGCACAAGTGGAAGCTGTCAACTATTAGAAAATAGTCTAGTAAGTTGGTGCAGCAGAAAACAACACTGTGTAGCTCTATCCACAATTGAAGCTGAGTATGTAGCCTTAGGAGAGTGTGTAGCACAACTCTTATGGATGATGCACACTCTTAAGGACTTCCAGCTTAACTACACCCAAACTCAAGTCTACATTGACAATATAAGCTCAATTAATCTAACTAAGAACCTAATCTAACATTCCAGGACTAAACACATAGAAGTTAAACACCACTTTGTAAGAGATCATGTAGCCAGGGGTGAGATAGTCCTTAAGCATGTAGACTCTAAATCTAACTTAGCTGACATATTCACCAAACCCCTACCTGAGTCTGAGCTCAGCTCACTAAGAAGGCAGTTAGGATTATGCTTGGTAGAATAGGCTTACTTTACTTCTGTTTTTTTTACTGCTTTACTCGATTTTAAAATCAGTCTCTAAAATAATTTTAAAACTGCTTTACTTTATTTTCAAAATCTTTTTACAATTTTAAAATCAATTTTTCGACTTAGTTTTTTTTTTCAAAAACTACCCCCTTCAAAACTAGGGCTTTTTCAAAAATGGACTTAGCTTAGGCCCTAACCCTAGCACTGCATGCACCTATAGATCTAGAAGCCAGCATCTCACAAGCACCTTAGGGAACTTTTGATTGATAACCTAGAATGGGTTGAGATGCTTAGGTCTTTGCCTTGATTCAAGATGCTTAAATCTGTGCATCTGCAGTAATGGGGGCATAAATACTAATCAACAGTAATCAGGTTGAGTGTCAAGCTTAGAAAATCTAACTTGAACAAAAACACTTAACTTGACTAACCCAAGCGAAAACTACTATTTGTAACAGTAAGTAAGTAGCTAATTGGATTAGACAGGTCTCGACAGAGATAATTTAAATTGATTTGGCTCAGTTTATATCTTGAATTGGTTTAGTACAACACATTATTGTTTTGCTATATTTTTATGCAATTCTTTTTGCTATGTTGCTTTATTTTTTGATATATGGCAAACGGGGAGAGATTGGAAAGGAGAGAAGGTTTAAAGTTTTTTTTTCAAAATTTCCTTTATCCATTCTTCAAA
Source organism: Boesenbergia rotunda (assembly GCA_024364735.1). Taxonomy (NCBI): domain Eukaryota; kingdom Viridiplantae; phylum Streptophyta; class Magnoliopsida; order Zingiberales; family Zingiberaceae; genus Boesenbergia; species Boesenbergia rotunda. The sequence continues at coordinate 1,209,139 of JAGFNQ010002659.1, forward strand.
AAGTACTTAATTTAAAGTTGCCTTCAAAACTGTCTTTTTCAAAACTGTTTCCAAGTTACGTGACTTAAACTATTTTCAAAAAATTTCCAAATACTTGACTTAAACTGTTTTCAAAAAGTTTCAAAGTACTTGACTAAAACCATTTTCAAAATTGTGTCTAAGTACCTGACCTAAGATGTTTGTTATCTCTAGATACTTATTTTCAAACTTCTCAAATGGAAAAGTTTCTAAGTCTAAACTTTCTAAAGTACTAAAGAGAGTGAATTTTTTTTAAATTCCTTTAAAACTTCAGAAGATGTTTAGGAAAATTTTCTACCAAGTTGTTGACTTAAAAATTTGTTTAAAAAAATGTAAAATTTCTAAGTATAAATTTTCAAAGTGCCTAACCAAAAATTTTTTTTGGAAAATATTTTCTAAAACATCTTTTGAAAAATATTCTAAGTGTTGAAAAATTAATTCCATCTTTAGACTTAGAAATTTTTTCAAATCCCACGAACCTTTGAAAAACCTAGGGGGAGATTCCTTCTAGGGGGAGGAAACTAAACTAGTATTTTACCTATTTTGATTAACTTAACTTTTTGAATCGGGTTGCCATAAATTAAAAGGGGGGAGATTGTTGGTGCAGACAGCACCCAAGTCGAACCTGGGTTTTGATAATGACAAAGGGTTCAAAAATTAAGATGTTATTGTTATCTAACATGTTACTTGAGTGTGCAGATTGAAGTCCTAGCGAAGGACTGCTAGGCACCTAGCGAAGGACTGCTAGGCATCGAAGCCCTAAGACCTGGCGAAGGACAGCTGGGCACCTAGCGAAGGGCTGCTAGGAGTCTAAGACCTAACAAAGGACTGCTAGGCACCTGGAGAAAGACCGCCAGCAAACAAAGTCCTAGCGAAGGGATGCTAGGCACCTGGCGAAGGACTGCTAGGAAACAAAGTCCGAGCGAAGGGATGCTACGAATCGAAGAACTGGCAAAGGACTGCTAGGCACCGGGCAAAGGATTGCTTGGTACCAAAGACCTGGCGAAGGGCTGCTAGGCACCCGGCGAAGGATTGCTGGGCAAAAGTCCAACCGGAGGAGCTGGTTGGCAAAAGGTAAATTCTCCTGAGAGGAGTAGGTGAGGATGCGTTCCCCGTCGAGGGAACAGTAGGCGTCGGTTCGACCTAGGGTTCCATTTTGGAGACCCGAAGTCAGAACTAAGACAGCTACGACTATAAAATTCACTAACATTCTTGTTTTGTGTTGTTTGGTACTAACCCTGGATGTAGGACCGAAGGAACGAGTTTCTGCAGCTCAGAACCCCCCAAAGGAGAGGGGCAGATAGCTGGGCAGGGCGCCTCGGAGGTCCCGGACGCCCCCAAGGTGAAGGTAAAACAAGTTGAGCAAGAAAACACTTCGGAAGCTCACTGGGCCAGGCGCCCCCAAGCTCCCGGGCGCCCCCGTGCTCCCGGGCGCCCCGGATGCCTCGGGCGCCCTAGGTCCAAGCCAACGAAGCAACCAAAGTCTATCAAGCCGAGAAGCCAGCAGATTGGGTCAACCGGGGCACCCCCTGTGTCCCGAGCGCCCTCGTCAAACCTCGAGCCCGATCCTGGAGGGATAAGGGCTGACCGAGAGGTTTGCAGATCAAGTGATACGCGGAGGGCGCCCCCAACGTCCAGGGGGCCCCTAGGTGCACTATATAAGGGGCTCGACCCCCAAGGCTTCGAAAGACAGTTTTCTAACGCCTCAATACTCTTCGCTCAGGTGCTCTGCTCCGGAAACTTTTATATCGAGGTTCTAGCGCCGACGACGATCGTACGCACCAAAGAACGATACACACCGGGCGTCGGTAATGAAGAGTTAGAATTTAATTGTATTTTTTTACTGCACTACTACTGTTCTACTTCTTGTAATAACTTGCGCGATTATAGTATTGCCCACAGTAAACGGTCAAGGACTGCGGGCCTTGGAGTAGGAGCCGACCGCGACTCCGAACCAAGTAAAAAATCTTGTGTTCGCGTTTGTGTTTATTTATTTCCGCTGCGTAATTTCTCGCAATCTAATCCGAAACGGTTTTACGATATTCACCCCCCTATCGTATTCTATCGATCCAATAGATAGGAGAGAAAGGCATCGTCGGCGATGCTTCTTCACCCTTGAAGTTGGCCGGCAGTAGGGAGAAGGAAGAAGGAGATTAGGGAGTTTGTTTGGATTGTGGAGAAGAGTTCATCTCTTCTTCTTCTTCTTCTATTCTTTCTTCTTCATCTTGCTCTTCCCTTCCTCTTCACTGTGCGTGTGCCGGTAGCAGGGAGGAGGGGTGGCTCTGACGGCCAAAACCTAGGTTTTGGGCCGGCGGTAATTGGAGGAAGAAGTCCTAGGGTTTCAGCCAAGCTAGGAAGAAGATAGAAGCACCTTGGTGATTCTGGTTCTCGGTAGCTCGTCGTCCACACGACGTCCGGGAGGGAAGGGACATAAGGTTGAAGGCTATGAGGTAACGGAAGGTATAATTTTCTTCCTTGGCTCCTTTTGTTCTATCATTTTATGTGTGGCATGTGAGTTAATTAATTATTATTATTTTGATTATTTGTTATTCATGTTTAATAATTAATTAATTGGACCCCGATAATAAACACAAAAATCAGTGATCCACTCATCGTGTTTTCCGTGGTCGAATGGTTAGGCAAATTACAAGGCTCGATCTTTGAGATTGACAAGTTGTAATTTGCATCGTTCGATACTATGACGAGATGGTTGTTGGGAGACGGGTCTCCATTCAGATTAATTTTTAATCCATGGACATGGAGAGGTCTCTCAAGGACGACCAAGTATTGGCTTAGGAAGCTCGCCAAGCCATACCCATCAATTAGTATCAGAGCTGAGGTTTTCGGTTTTATGTGTTTAGGATTGGTTAATTTTTTACACATTATCATGTATGATTATTTTTGCTGGATGATATATGGATGTGCGTATGCTAACTCTTTGTTGCAGACACAGGATTCCAACTTATCATGGCTTAGATAATTGTGTTATATGATTGATTGTGTAATATTGTAATTAATTAAATCCTCGGGGTTGACGAGGCTAGATAGTATTTACTTTTTGTAATTAAATACGATACGTGTTTAGTCGAGTTTTTTTGTTTACTTTTGATCTAGATTTTATGTACATTCCTTCGTGGAGTATAGGATCGATGGATGTAAACAATTAGCTAATCATCTCGGCTAGGAGATCCCTTCATGGAAGGCTTGCGCATGGTGTAGGGAGGAGTGGACTAGGTGGCCACACGACTGGAGGCACATTGGAGACCAATGCCATTATAGTTGGAAAATCTAGGATTTTTCATGTTCATTATGTTGGTTTATGTGCTTGTTGTGTCTGTGTATGTAAAATTCCTCAAATTAAATAACTAAGTGGGAGAGGGACTCTAAGGGTCCTGTAGCCTCCATTACAATCTGATAAGTGATGCGAACAAGTCTGTGCGCCGGCTCTGATTACCTTCCTCCCCATCGGATGGGCGCTTGTTCTGCGGATCACTAGGTCAGAAAAGACCATAGAAAATTATTGAAGAGCGTGTGTACTTCCCCATCGGATGACACATAATCGGAAATAATTTCTTTAGTGTCGTGTAATGGTAAACACTTAGATGTAAATAATGGTCCCATCGGAATCACTGCTATTATTTGCAGGGCCGAAGTGGACCAACTATTAATCTTATTTGTCAAAAAGTTAGGTTGACAAGATAGTAAGATTAATGGGTAAATCCTCCTCTTACGAATGTAGAAATTCGTATATGTCCACACCATCGTGGAATGCGAATTTATCAGTGTTTAGAGGTGTTGGTTGATTTCAAAAATTTATTGTTTGAGGAATCAATTTATTTTAGAAATCTAAAGTTGTGATTGTTGTAATTCTCAGGTAATTTCAAAATGGCCTTTAACCTACTAGTGACCATACTTAAGGAAAATAAGCTTACTGGCCCCAACTATATAGACTGGAAAAGAAATTTAGACATTGTCCTCACTGCAGAAGAGTACAAATATGTGCTCTTCGAGGAGTGTCCTGAAAAGCCTAGCAAGAACTCTAGTGAAGACCAGAGGGAGCGCTTTAAGAAGTGGGTTAAGGCAGATGAGATGGCGCGGTGCTACATTCTGGCATCTATGTCAAATGTATTGCAACATCAACATCAGGCCATGCCCACTGCTTATGATATGATACAGAACCTCAAGGAGCTCTTCGGGCACCAGGGTCGAGCCGCTAGGCAGGTTGCGATGAAGAGCTTGATGACGACTACTATGGTCGAAGGGACACCCGTAAGGGATCATGTCCTTAAGATGATGGCTCACCTCAATGAGATTGAGATACTGGGAGCACAAATCGACGGGAAAACCCAGGTTGACATTATACTCCAGTCTCTGCCTAGGAGTTTTGAGTAGTTCCGGCTCAACTACAATATGAACAAACGTGAATATACGTTGGGGGAACTGCTAGGAGAACTCCAGATAGCAGAGGGCCTTTTTCATTAGCGTTCGCAGGCCTTGGTTACTCAGAAGGTTTCTACTTCTGTACCGAAAGGCAAGAAGAAGAAGAAACAAGGTGGGTACAAGAAGGCAGCTGGATCGCAGGGACCTCAGACTGCGTGAAGAAGACGAAAGGCAAGTTCTTCACATGTAAGTAAACTGGACACTGGAAGGCGAACTATCCCCGTCGTCAAGACAAAGGTATTTCTTCGTGCTTAGTCATTGAAACATGTTTAGCGGTGCTATCTACCAGTACCTGGTGCATAGATACGAGAGCCACTGATCATGTCTGCAATACTCTGCAGGGGTTCCAGGAACCCGACGGCTAGCTGATGGGGAAATCGTCGTCTACATGGGCAATGCTACGAAGGTGGTAGCAGTTGCAGTGGGAGATTTTTATTTATCTTTTGAGAGGAATAAAATTTTGGTGTTGAGAGATTGCTTATATGCATCCTCTTTTAGAAAGAACTTAGTATCAGTTTCTAAATTAATAAATGATGGATATTCTATTGCTTTTAATAACAGAGTTGTTATAAAGAGAAATAGAGAGATTATCTGTTCGGGTACTATGATAGGCAATTTGTACACTCTAGAACCAAAAACTCCCACGATGCAAATAGAGGCCAATTGCTCATCATCTAACCTAAATAAGAGAAAGGAACCTTCTAAAATGAACCAGACATATCTTTGAAACCTTAGGCTTGGCTATATTAACCTTAGTAGGATTCAAATGTTGATAGTCGATATGTCCTTGGGTTCATTGGTGGTGGAAGGCTTCCTGACCTGTGAGTCTTGCTTGGAAGGTAAGATGACCAAGATACCTTTCAAGGCTAAGGGGTATAGGGCCAAAGATGTGTTAGAACTAGTTCATTCTGATTTGTGTGGTCCTATGTCCATCCAGACTAGAGGAGGCTGAATACTTCGTCACTTTCATTGACGATTATTCAAGGTATGGATACATTTACTTAATGCACCGCAAGTCTGAATGCTTTGATAAGTTCAATGAATTCAAGGCTGATGTGGAGAAACATCGAGGTAAAAGTATCAAGACACTATGATCAGATCGTGGTGGCGAATACCTCTTGGGAGAGTTTAGGACCTACTTGTCAGAGGTTGGGATTCAATCCCAGATGACTGCACCCGGCACGCCCCAGCAGAACGGTGTAGAAAAAAGAAGGAATATAACTCTTATAGAGATGGTTAGGTTAATGATGAGCTACTCTGAGTTTCCAGATTCATTCTGGAGATATGCTCTGGAAACGGCAGCGTACATACTGAACTTGGTACCATCTAAGTCAGTCCCTTCTATTCCCGCAGAACTGTGGATTGGGCGAAAGCCTAGTCTAGGACATGTTTGGATTTGGGGTAGTCCAGCACATGTGCTAAAGGGAGATATTGATAAGTTGAAATCTCGTACAGAAGTACGTCTGTTCGTAGGCTATCCTAGAGGGACAAAAGGTGGTCTATTCTATAGTCCTAAGGATCAGAAGGTAATCGATCGTTAGCACGAATGCCAGAATCTTAGAAGAAGACTATGTGATGAACCACAAGCCCAGGAGTAGACTTATGCTTAAAGAATTAAGAGGGGACGTTCCGACCTTAGTACCAACTGTACAAGAGGATACACCACAAGTCACTGCACCGCGTGTCACAGAAGATACACAGGTGGTGCCTCATCGCAGTGGGAGGGTTGTTAGACAACCTGAGAGGTTCATGTTCTTGAGAGAGTCTTCAGACTTGGTCCCTGGTGAACATGAACCGGATCCCTGGACCTATGACGAGGCCCTCCAAGATAGGGATGCAGATTCTTGGCAAAGGGCGATGAATTCTGAAATAGAATCTATGGATTCTAATCATGTCTGAGAGCTAGTAGAACCACCCAATGGTGTAAAAGCCATTGGATGCAAGTGGATCAACAAAAGAAAGAGAGGATCAGACGGGAAGGTTGAGACCTTCAAAGCTAGGCTTGTTGTGAAAGGGTATACTCAGAAAGAGGGTATCAATTATGAGAAGTCCTTTTCGCCGATAGCCATGCTTAAGTCGATCCGGATTCTCTTATCTATTGCCGCTCATATGGACTACGAGGTATGATAGATGGACGTCAAGACAACTTTCCTTAACGGAAGTCTTGAGGAGATCATCTACATGAAGCAACCAGAAGGGTTCATTGCGAAGGGTAAAGAGCATCTAGTATACAAGCTTAATCGATCCATTTATGGATTAAAGCAAGCATCACGATCTTGGAACATCCTCTTTGATGAAGTAATCCAGTCATATGGATTTATTCAATGCCCGGATGAATCATGTATATATAAGAGATGTGACAAAAACGTAGTGGTGTTTCTTGTACTCTACGTAGACGACATTTTGTTAATTGGCAACAATATCAAAGTGTTATCAGACGTAAGGGTGTGGTTGTCCAAACAATTCGATATGAAGGACTTTGGATCAAGGTGATAAGGGATTGCCAGAAAAGGATGTTGTGCTTATCCCATGCTTCATACATAGACACTGTCCTGACTCATTTTATCATGGAAAACTCCAAGAAGGGTTTTCTACCTTTCAGGCATGGAGTTCCTCTATCTAAGGAGATGTGTCCGAAAACATCAAAGGAGATAGAGGAAATGAAGGCAGTTCCTTATGCATCGACTGTAGGAAGCCTCATGTATGCTATGTTGTGCACGAGACCAGATATCTGCTTTGCCGTGGGCATGGACAGAAGATATCAGAGTAACCATGAACAGGGATATTGGACTGCGGTAAAGCATATATTGAAATACTTGAGACGGACTAGGGATTATATGCTAGTTTACCGGGCAGACCAATTAGTCCCTGTGGGTTATACAGATTCAGATTTCCAGTCAGATAGGGACAAGAGTTAGTCTACCTCGGGGGTTGTGTTTACTTTAGGAGGTGGAGCTATAGTATGGAGGAGTATCAAGCATAAATGCATGACGGACTCCACCATGGAAGCTGAGTATGTGGCAGCCTAAGAGGCAACCAAGGCAGCTGTATAACTCAGGAACTTCATGATGGACTTGGATGTGATTCTTGGTTTGCCCAGATCTATCACAATCTATTTTGATAACAGTGGTGCAGTTGTAAACTCGAAGGAACCACGAGCCCATACGACGAGTATGTTAGATCGTGGCGCTTGCTAGAGGGGGGGGGGGGGGGTGAATAGCACTTTGTCAAATTTTCTCTACAAGATTGTTAGCGCAATATAAACAAAAATAATAAACAATATCAAATTCAACTCTAACAAGGAGATTTTTACTTGGTATGCACCCCGAAAGGTGACTAATCCAAGGATCCACACGGTTGCACACTCTCCACTATGAAAACCTCCTTCAAGGTGGAGAAAACCTTTACAAGGTCGTCTTCTTCCTCTTTACAAGATGTAATGAAAAGCGAGAGAAAGATCTGAGGAGTATTGGCACGAACAACACTTTTGTACAGTAAAAACTCGTATCGTCTCGTGCTAAAAAGTCCCTTTTATATAAGAGTAAAGAACAGCTTCGCAAGCTGTCCAGCCCCGCTACCAGTCGACTGCCCCTGGGGCAGTCGACCGACCTAGCTTTAAATGCCAGCCAATGGCTAGTTTTTGGGGGGTGACCAGTCGACTGCCCCTGGGGCAGTCGACTGGTCGAAGGTTGAAAACCTTCTGTGAGTTTTGGCTATCGACTGCCTTTCTGCTAGTCGACTGCCCAGCTTCTACAAGCACTCAGACTCACTCTGAACACTTTTCTTCACGTGTGCCTTCAGGTATACTCCCTTGACTTGCCTCTTGAAGTCTTCTTCCACCGGCTATCGTCCCTCGGATGCACACACAAGCCTTCCCTTGGCTTGCCTCCATGCCACCCTTCACGTGTGCCCTTTGAAGTCGACTTCCCGGCTTGCCCTTGGAGTCCTCCTCCCTCGGCTCTCGTCCCTCGGATATGTCCTCCACGTATGATTCTCCATGTCCTGCAAACTCAATCACACATATCAAATAACAACAGAACACCCTAACCTTAAACATATTGGCACACACACATCAAAACCATGATCTTCCCGATCATTCTTGGGCTGATTGCCTCAACAGAGTAAACACATAGACTGCAAGTACCACCTGATACGAGAAATCGTAAAGCGAGGAGAAGTGGCTGTCGGCAAGATTGCATCAGAGGACAACCTGGCGGTTCCTTTCGCTAAGGCTCTTCCGGCAAGAGCTTTTGATCGGCATGTGGAGGATATGGGAGTCAGATGTATGACAGTGAGAGAACAGCAGAGTCTTTAAGTATAAGTGGAAGATTGTTAGATGTGTATACTAAATGACTTGTTCTTTTTATATATATAAGATCATCTACATTTTGAAAAGAGAATCACAACAACACAGATGCGTATTTATATTAGTATATGCATAAAAGTCCAATACTTTGCATTTAAGATTACAAGGTATGTGGTGACATACAGAAGATCATATTATCAGTCCCTTGCCTAGTATAAGTAGAGGCTCAAAACCGAGATGTAGATAGACAATCCAACGGGATGGTTGTAGTGTAATTAGGTGTAGTTTGTCTTGACCATAAAATTACACTAGTGTGCTTTGTGTACATTGAGCAGGACCAAAACTAGAGGTCATCCAATTTGTACTAACTTAATAATTGGATTGGACCTCGGATTATTATGGAGTACAATCCCAAAATCTCGATATAATAACGGGCACGTATAGTTAATATTTATTTCTTTGTTTTACCAATGGGTGAGATTTATTCTGCTAAATCAATAGGCCTGGTAAGTTGGAAAATAATATTAATTATATGGTGTGCCATTGATTATTGACAGAATCCGTGTCCTGTTGAGTCGGGATGATGATGCCCCCTTGATGAACTCATAAGGTTCATCATGTTAAACCCTGCAGGTGGATTTGATCCAACATGATGATAAGATTGAGTGGTACTAGTCAAGAAGTTAAAAGTTGATTAATTAAAATTGTCAGTAATTTAAATTAATCGACAGACATTCGATATCTTAAACACGGGGCGATGGATGTACTCATAATAGGTGGAGCCTATATGAAAATATAGGGGTTGGTGACGAAGTTTAATGGAGATCCTTTAGTAGAATGGATCTTCATTAATGGATTGGTTTTAGATCCATTAGTGGGCCAAGACCCAACTCCTCCTCTTGGTCCCTACCTTAGCTCTATATATACCCCATGGAGTCATGAAACCAAGGAGTTAATTCACACAAGAGATCCCTAGAGCCTCTCCCTCTTTTCTCTCATCTTCTCTCTCCTAGGTCAAGTTGTGGGCGCCGACACTAAGGTGGAAGAAGGGTCTCCGTGGAGGTGAAGGAAGAGCTTTGGTTTCCTCTTTCTCCTTCAATTACCTTCTCCTCTATTCCCCTAAGGGTGCGCACGGGCTTGATAGGAGAGAAAGGCATCGCCGGCGGCGCTTCTTCACCCTTGAAGTTGGTCGGTGGTAGGGAGAAGGAAGAAGGAGATTAGGGAGTTTGTTTGGATTGTGGAGAAGAGTTCATCTCTTCTTCTTCTTCTATTCTTTCTTCTTCATCTTGCTCTTCCCTTCCTCTTCACAGTGCATGTGCTGGGAGCAAGGAGGAGGGGCGGCGCCGGCGGCCAAAACCTAGGTTTTGGGTCGGCGACAATTGGAGGAAGAAGTCCTAGGGTTTCTACCAAGCTAGGAAGAAGATAGAAGCGCTTTGGTGATTCTGGTTCTCGGTAGCTCGTCGCCCACACGACGTCTGGGAGGGAAGGGGCATAAAGTAGAAGGCTACGAGGTAAAGGAAGGTATAATTTTCTTCCTTGGCTCCTTTTGTTCTATCATTTTATGTGTGGCATGTGAGTTAATTAATTATTGTTGTTTTGATTATTTGTTATTCATGTTTAATAATTAATTAATTGGACCCCGATAATAAATACAAAAATTGGCGATCCACTCGTCGTCTTTTTCGTGGTCGAACGATTAGGCAAATTACAAGGCTTGATCTTTTAGATTGGCCAAGTTGTAATTTGAATTGTTCGATACGATGACGAGATGGTCGTTAGGAGACGGGTCTCCATTCAGATTAATTTTTAATCCATGGACATGGAGAGATCTCTCAAGGACGACCAAGTATTCGCTTAGGAAGCCCGCCAAGCCATACCCATCAGTCAAGAGTCAAATAATCCTTTTTCTAACTTAGAGAGAGAAGCTATGAGAGCAAGAGAGGAACATATGGGCAATTATCCCCTTCCAACTTAGAGAGATAAACTCTCACCTCTCTCAATGTTTTTCCATGAGACAAGGTTGTTAGAAGTTGGTTAGGACATTTACGAGTGCTCTTTGGTGGCTTTCTGCCCCTCACCGATGGTGAGGGACATGGGAAGTGTTTGGTGTTTCTATGCACATTTTATGATTTATTTTTTTAAAATATATAGCAGAAGCATAATAATTTTCTAAATTATTACAACACACATCACACACACTACAGGAACGCACGTGCATAGACTTTATTATAGAATTAAAAGTTTTATTTAGAGATTATACCTGTTGGATGACATAAAGCGGGAACGACATAAACTAGAAAACCTTACCAGGATTACCTCTATCATATCCATGCCAAGAAACCTTCAAGATGACGTCTCTAAGTCACAAGCCACGTCTCCGCTTTTGTACTAGCCAAAAGGAGGAGATGACGCGATTTGAGAGAGGAACTCTGACTAGACTTTGAGTCTACCGGCGAGGGTAACTCGGTGGTACAAAGAGAGAAGGGGACAACTGTTGGAATCTTATGCGAAAAATAATATAACTATGCAATGGAAAAATCGATCCCTTCTAGAGATCCATGCGGAAGTCATATACATCGTTTGATATAATTTGTTACCCTTGTTGTGTGGGTGGTATAATCCCGACAACAACTTTGATTTCTTGGAACTCAACACGATCATAATGGCCACGCCTCCACTAATATCCACATGAACATGTTTTGTTCGTCGCACAAACTCGGTTTCAAAGAAGAACCACCTTCGTTGTGCTAGCCACTAGGATGGTTCAGTCACAAGCAAGCCAAAAACCAACAAGGGAGGATTCAGCCAAGGAGAGGGAGAAGAGGAAGAAGGGAATTGACTCAAGAACAACCCATTTCGAAAATGATTAAGAGGCTTTTGGATTCATCCAATGAATACCAAAAGTCATTGCCTCTTGGTCTTTCCTTTCCATCAATGCTCCTTTAACTACATTCATTTCGAAAATGAATAAGAGGGGGGGGGTTTGTTATTTATCCAATGAATATGAAATGTCTTTGCCTTTTGGTCTTCTTTTGTTAATAATGTTTCATGAAACCTTTTTAATGAACATTAACCCTTTTTAAAGTAGTTGAGTCTAATCCAAATGAGTCTAACTTAGATTAGTGGATTAGACTCAATCCCATAGTCCAATTGGATTCATTTGAGTCAAACTCAATTAATCTAATTTCATATTAGACATCATCACATTTTAGTCAAATAAAATTAACACATCTCTGAATCATATTTTTTGTGTGTTGCCCAATAGACTCTCGTAATATTGGCAATGTATCTAAAATTATTTTAGATACATAAGCAAAATCGAAGCTAGAGCACTACAAGACCACGAGGAAGTCACATCCAAATGTTTGAAACTTTCAGGTAACTCTCGACAAGACAAGGCTAGTATTTTTGGTGAACTTTTAGACAACTTTAGAGAGGTACCCATAATTGACTTTGTTGGATGTGCATCATTTTGTGATACATGCTCGATTAAACTTAATATAGTTATAATTCTATCTTATCTAATATGCATGTGGGAGACATGCTTTTCCATGGGGTGAGCAGATTTTTATAGGGCTTACATTTGGATCATTGATCTGAACCATCTCCAGCCACTCAAAAGGACTTCTAAGGAGACAATAAAGGAGAGAGCTATATTTCATCCTATGTTAAAAATTCTCTCCCATCTTTAGGGAATGGAAAGAAAACCTAGAAGTATCTCATTCTGGCTAGATCGAGATTTTGATGAATTCGCCAAAGTGGTGGAGCTAATGACCTAAAACAGACACTTCTTGAGAAGCAACCCAAGTTCTTTCATCGTTTTCACTTTAGCTTTTAGTTATTATCTAGTTTCATAACCCGGCCCCTCTATTTAATTTTTCTTATCTATTTGTTTTTTTAGGACTCAAAGTCAAAGAGGAGTGTGGATACAAGATAGAAGGGTGACTTGGAATGATTCAAAATTTTACATTTACCACTTGGTAACATCCTTTACTTTAGAATCTCCTCTATTTTAGCTTGTTGTTTTCATTAAGACAATGAAAAGTTTAAGTCTGGGGAGGTACATGTATGAATTGGGTTATGAGCGAGTTTTAGTTATGTTTTTCTTTCATAATAAAATTTTCATAGTTGTATCATTCATCACTGTTCCGGAAGGAATCGACGTTGACGGCCAGTCACTAAGGTTCAACCCATGCTGATGATGACGAGAGAGGAAGAGCTTCCACCTACGAGGTTAACACGAGCATTAATGGGAACACGCTGGAGATTGTCCGACGGTGCCCACTCTGACGCTCAAGTCAGTACGAGAGAATTTATGGAGAAGGAAGTAAAGAGAAGTGTCTAAGGGTGAACATCCCTTCAATTGTCGGTTACTAGATAGTCCCTGTAACGGTTCTCGCAGCCATTAAATCTGGGTCGTTGTGATAATGAAGACTTTAATGACCGCATATTATGGGTCATGATTATCCCATAATTACTGGTGGTTATTATCCATAGATCCAAGGAAAGGGGACGATTATCTGAGGTCAGGCTACAGGATAGGGTGATCCTTGGGCTTCGCTACCCCGAGGAGATCTCGGGGTCCTTTGGCTTGGGGGGGGGGATGGGGATCCTGGGCGCTCGCCTTCCCGAGGTGATCTCGGGGCCCGCATCTCCCGAGGTGGTCTCAGGCGTGTATCATCCTGGAGCGATCTTCAAGAGTATATCTATCTGAGGTGGTCTCGGGAATCTACCTTCTCGAGGGGGCCTCGGGAGTCAAGGTAAGAGAGTCGTCTAGACTCGGTAGATCTCGCCACATAGCTTCTTCAGGCCACGTGTCAGCCACGGGGTGCTCAACCCCATCACAAGTCCCTCCTGTTGGGACCTTGACGTTTAGCTAGAGGGTTAGAAAGCGCAAGCGGAATCTAAAATATAAACAAAAACCAATGCTAACACAAGACCTTTACGTGGTTCAGAGATGAAACTCTTACTCCATGGCTGTCCGTAAGGTGGACGATCCTGATCCTTCGGTGGATGACTCCCCGGAGCACCTTCGACTAGCTCTTGTCTCTCCTTGGGTGGAGAAACCTCGCCACAATCCTTTGACAATCACTGAGCACGTTTAGGCTACTAAAAGGCTTTACCAAGCTTGTTTCGCCAAGGAAGAACAACAAAAAATGAGCCCTCTTAAATAGTGCTCGATACTGTTCTGACCGTTACCAGTCGACTAGTACTGAGGCAGTCGACTAGCCCTGAGGCAGTCGACTGGTCCTCGCGAATCCTAATGTCACAACCTGACAATTCGCATTCTAGTCGACACCAGTCGACTGCGCCAGTCGACTGATCAAGCATTAGTCGACTGATCTTTTTGTGCTCTACCTCAGTCGACTAATCAAGCATCAGTCGACTGCCACCTAAGATTTCCCTTCCCGAGTACAATTCTCTCAGCACTCGAACCCTAGGATTTCCCTTCCTGAGTATAGTTCTCTCAGCACTCGAATCCTCACGACTAAGTTGACTCTTCATTCAGCAGCCTCGACCTGTTGCCTTCAAGCCCTCTTCGACTTTGGCTCTCGTCCCTCGGATGCATGCTAGCCTGCGGCTCATCCACCCATGCCATCCTTCGCGTATGCCTCGAAGTGCGCTTCCCTCGGCTCATCGTTCCTGCTCCAGCAGTCTCGACCTATTGCCTTCAAGCCATCTTCGACTTCGGCTCTCGTCCCTCAGATGCATGCAAGCCCACGGCTCGTCTCCCCATGCCATCACGTATGCCTCGAAGTGTGCTTTCCTCGGCTCATCGTCCCTGCTTTGTCCATGGTCCCTCGGATGCATACAAGCCCACGGCTTGTCTCCTCACACCATCCTTCACCGGACCCGAAGACGTCCAACTAAGTCTATGTGTATCCTACAAACAGCACACTCACATACACATATTAGATCAAAATGAAACCCTAACTTAATCATATTGACACACACATCAAAACCCATGATCTACCCGATCAAACCTGGGTTGATTGCACCAACACCTCCCTTCAAGTCTAATTGAGGGATGTGTGGCTGACTGATTATACTAGTGTTATAACGAAGAAACTATGCCATGGTGGGCCCATATATCCATTACTTTTTGGCAGCTTGTCGGGTCTGAGGAATCAAGACATTCATCTCTGGACCCGAAACAGCTTCTTGAATCGGTCCAACATCTCTGCATGTTTCGAGGCAACGCAACCATAGCTATTCATGGCCCCTTGAAAGCGCATGGGGTCTCTTAATGGCGACAAGGCGGTCTAGCTAATGTAGACCTGCCACATATTCCCTCGTTTTCTGTGCAGCAATCTCCCGCTGATACGCGCCGTAGGGCCATACAAAGCGGCGGCCGCAAAGGATGGTAGCACCTCGATATGCATGACCAGCGGTGTTGACGTGTCGCGCTCCTATTGCTCACACGAGAGCGACGTCTCTCTATAAAACGGGTGCAACGACACCTTTATGCTTTCTTGCTTTATCTATTTTCAACATCTTCATTCGTCTTCTGCTCGCCTTGCTACCGCATCTCTTCTCAGTGTAAGTCTTCTTCTCCTGTTGTCTCTCTTCATTCACCCTCATGGGTCCAGTAGAGAAGAAGAAGAGAACCCGAGGTGAGGGCGAAGACTTCTCAGAGGAACTGACCTATCACCCAGAATGGTATAATATCATCTCCTCTAGGGTTAAGGTAGAGTCCCTCCAGGCCGCCTGCCAAAGGTATGGTATCCCGGAGGACTGGGAGGTGAGAGTTTCGACCTTAGGTCAATCACTCGTAGAACCTCCTACGGGTTTATTCACATTCATCTTGGGACAGGTAGAATTAGGGTTTCGTTTCCCTATTCCCCCCTTTTTTTATGAATGTCGCCACCTATTTTGACATTCCTCTCCACCAGATGTCCCCCAATGCCTTCGCTCAGATGGGCGGTGTGTATGTCATTTTTAAACTTTTCGATATTCCCTTGACCCCCCATTTTTTTCATTTCTTTTTCGTTCTGGTTGGCTCACAAGGGGTGTTTAGCTTTACAGCCCGCATCGGTCATAAGATCTTAGGGGGTCTTCCTGTAACGCCCGCCCTTATATCTACACTCGGGGCGGGGTTACGTACATTCAATCATATAGTAATATTTTTTTTCTATCTTCTAGCATGACATTAAACAATAAGCAAGGGCTAAGGACTAAGCATGCTTGTTTAACTATCAAAGTCATTCTACAACATGCTAAGTTCACCAGTAATGTAACTCATAACATAATCCAATATAAAAGACCTCCAAGGTAAACACTATCATGCCATGTCAATCCTGATCATTAACACTTATTGTCAAGGGAACATAAACATAAACATAAATATGTAGATATAGAAGTCTTTCTTTCCCGAGCCACCACCCCACACATCTTCAGCGTTCCTGCCTCTTCCTTTAGTTCATGTGTTCCTTACCTTTATCTGCAGGATAAGACAACACATAACTAGTAAGCATAAAAGCTTCGTAAGGATCCGGTCCTACTCGCAAAATCCATACGAAAGCATACAGCGTGTGTACATAACAAGACATAAGCATGAGTTCATCATAGCATACTAAACGTCAAGTTTCTAAGCATGTAGCATATAGAATTTTAAGCATACCTATCACATGCAATAAATGTTTTTTAAAGCAGTTCCATAATGGTATTACTTAAAAATACATCCATATCATATTGGGCCCTGTTGTGTACCAACTATCGCGCGGAACTATTGCGCGTTCCCTAATGAATTGGGGTAGCGAGCCACCAATTAATTAGAGCAGGACCCTTCCGTCCTACCGGAGCCATGACCTTACGTTAACATGCACCCCGGATTTGTTTAACGACCCCCTTACGAGTCGGGTACACAACTTCAAAAGTAAAATACTTATCATGTTTTTACATATATGCTAAGGAGTACTCCAAATCACTTCTTACAGGACACACCACTCTTCAAGGGTGCTCATGATCCCGGAGGGACACACCACACAACATAGGGGTGCTCTTGATCCCATACTTAGTAGAGTATCCGTTCAAGCATTTTAACATATCACATGCAATTTCATAGGTGTGCCCCATGGGCTATAAGACATGCTCATACATACATCATAATTCAACCACTTAACATACTTTAGATCTGACAAGATTTGGTCACATAGGTCATACTCATATCATAGGAAGTGGTAGCATGCTAGCAATTAAGATTTCAATCAGACATCTCATTTAAACACCTCATGCATAAACATATCATAGCATGCTAACAATTAAGGTTTCAATATCAACCATTCCATTTAACACCACATGCATATGCATATAATCATCCCCAACCATAAACATATTTCCTAGGGTACATCTCATACAATCATCACATATACATGCATATGATCTTACTAAACACAATCATAATCACATAGGGTAAGTTGTCCTTCACAACCTCATGTTTCATGCCTTGGCCAAATGTTACATGCTAAGGAATCCAATCAAACATTTCCTTTGAATATCACATGCATATACATCTCATATCATTTCACATAAGCATATCACATAAAATAATTTAACCTTCACAAACCCTAAGGTTTCATGCCTTGGCCGAATGGTGTAGGGTAGGAAAACTAGGGTTTTGAAATTAAACCTTCACACAAGCATTTATTCAAACACTTTATCTACACTACTAATCATGGACACATCATAGGATAGCAAGAAACCCAAAAACCCTAATCTATTCCTCTTTGGCCGAAACTTGTAGGAGGCCTAATCCTATTTTTTCTTATCACAACATGATGGGAAACAACATACATCCTTACCCTAAGTTCCTAGGGGTCTCCTCATGCAACAAGAAGTAACCAAGGCCTAGGAATGGGTGTTGGCCGAAAGTTTACAAAAGGGAGGGCTCCCATTTTCGAAAACAAGAACACAAAGAAACATTCAATAACAATTACACTGCAGGCGAGGGGATACTTACATCCTTTCGCTTGAATTTCTACTTCTTTAAGTCCCTTAAGGTACCCTTGGTTGAAGGAGAAGTGAAGGTTCCTTCTTGCTAGAACTTCTCTAGACTCCTTGGCCCTAATAGAGGGCAAGATCCTTGGGAGCCTTCTTCCTTCCAATCCCCTAGGGTTAGAACCCTAGGGTGTGCCTTTTTCGAAAATGGAAAAGAGAGAGGAGGAAGAAGGAATTCGGTGGGGAGAAGTGAAGAAGAAGAAGAGGAAGTTACTCCCACCCCTTCCCTCTCTTATTTATACTTTTCTCATGAAAAGACATGTCTCTTCACTATTACACGCTTAACAAGCATGTTTCTTATTCTCTCAACAAGAAACAATGCTTGGTGTAGTGGTTAAGACATGGAGAGTGCAACTAGTAGGTTCAAGGTTCGATCCTTGCTTCCTCCTTCCTACACTTTCTTTTTACTACCTTTTTGCACTAATCCATATCAAAGCCTATTAAGCCAAATTCATCATGATATTTCCTAATAATTTTTTTCCTGAATTCATAACATTATTTACATAATATTTTTATAATAATTTTCCATACATTTCATAATAATTTTCCATGAATCCAAAATATTATTCACATAATATTTCATAATGAATTCTCAATATTATTCACATAATATTTCATAATGAATTCACAATATTATTCATGGTGAAATTTTGGGGTGTTACACTTCCTTCCTCCTACAAGGGATGGAAGGAACATTTTTTCTTTATCCGACTCCCGGAATGCCCCTTCAGCCCTATCCGTTGGATGGAGAGCCTTCCTCCCCTCCCAGACCTTTAAGACTTCCAGCAGGACGCCGGATACCAGAGGATGAGGGGTATCCTGACTGGGATGGAATTTCATAGCCTCTAACTGGTGCAGTGTGAGGAACTTCTTTATAGGGACGACCTCAGCCCAAAAGTCACGAGCTTTAGCTCCAGTCTCTGTAAGTTCTTTTTTGTCTTGTAAATATCCTTGTTAATTCTAACTGATATCTTCCTGTCCCTATCTTGCAAATGACATAATGCTCTCCTGATCTATCAACCGAATCCTGAAGTGAGAACATGCTAACGAGCAAGCCTTGGTTCCTACTCCAGTTCCTTCCACCCCGGTGGGCATCTTGGACGAGGGTTGCGAGGAAACGACCGATCAGTCAGAAAGCCAGGAAGCTTCAAAGCCCTCCAAGGATCCCGGGGCGGCCGAACTGCCTACCAACCTCGAGGGGGATTCCCCTTCCTCCCCCGTCAAGATAGGAGGAGGGGAGGCTGCGCCTACGCCTCCTGTCGAGCAACTGGTGCCCAGGGCCACCGAGAAGAAGTGGCACAAACGGCTGGCCCAGAAGCCACGCCCCTTGAAAAGGCTGAAGAAGATCCTGTCCTCGGAGCTTCCGCCTATTGTTGACGGAGAGGACATGGTGCCTCTGTCTCAGAGGATTCAGAAAGAGTCCCCTTCTTCTGCTGGGATAGCCATCGATCTCGTCGCCCGCGACCTAGCCACTCCGACTGATCCTCCCGCTACCCAGCGAGGCAAGGAGGTGTCAGTCAATGTGCCTCGCTCCCACCGGAAGGCCTCGATGGTGAAGAAAGCGGTCGCAAAGGGTGTTGGATCGGAGAAAACGATAGAGGGGGGGTGAATATCGTTATAAAATTTTCGGAATACTAGAGAAGATACGCAGCGGAAAATAACAGAACACACGCGAACACAAGTCGGTTTTACTTGGTTCGGAGTCACGATCGGCTCCTACTCTAAGGCCCACAATCCTTGACCGTTTACTTTGGGCAATTCTATATTCGTGAAAACTTTTACAGATTGATAGTACAGATATAGAATTGGAAATTGAATTAACAACACTTTCATAATTTATAGTTTTACCGACGCTCGAGGTGGATCGAATTTCGGAGTAGAGGGTCGTCGTCGACACTGGAATCTCGAAGTCGAACTTTGTCAGAGCGCAGCGCTTGAGCGAAAGTGTCTGGAGCGTTGAGAGCAATGAATGTTGAAGCCTTGGGGGTGAACCCCCTTTTATAGCACCCATACGGGCGCTTGTGTCGATGGGGGCGCCTAACACGTGGCCTTCCCTACGCGATCTCTTATCCGTAGGCTCGGTCAGCGCTTATCCATCTCGACTTGGGCGCTTGAGCTGATGGGGGCGCCCGTGACCTCATGGGCGCCTGAGCTGACTCAGTCCAGAGGCTTCGTGGTTGTTTGCTTCGCTTGCTTCTGTTTTGCCTTTGCACTTGGGCGCCCATATGCATTCGGGCGCCTAACCCCAGTAAGGTGCCTCACTCCATTGAGGCGCCTAGCTGTAGAAAACCAATCCTTCGATCCCTGCAATCAAGGTTAGTTCCAAAACAAAGAAGTAAAACATATTAGCCTTTATTTACAGCCTAAGCTATCTTGGTTCTGACTTTGGATCATCTCGTCATCGTATCGATTGATTCAAATTATAACTTAGCCGATCACAAAGATCGTGTCTTGTAATTTGCCTAACCGACTGACCGCGAAAAAGATGACGAGTAGATCGCCAGTTTTAGTGTTTATTATCGGGGTCCAATTAATTATTAACAATGATTATCACATAATCAAGAACATAATAATTAATTAATACACACATAAAATCATAAGATGAAATCAAAGGAGCCAAGGAAGAAAATTATACATTCCTTTACCTTATGTCCCTTCCCTCTTGGGCGTCGTGTGGGCGATGAGCTACCGAGAACCGGAATCACCAAGAGGTTCCCAAACAATCACTTCTTCTTGCCAACCAAAAACCCTAATCCTAGGGTTTGATGCCGCCGGCTTCACCAAGAAGAACCAAGTGAGGGAGATCAAGAGGAGAGCTCTTCTTCCTCACTACCACCCTCTCCAACCTCCTCCTCCTCTTCCTATCATGTAGCACAAAGCTTACAAGGAAGAGAACCCTTCTCTTCCACTCCCTTGCGCGCGCCCGAGCCACTCCAAGAGCAGCCGCCACCCCTCCTTGTACTGGCCGCCGGCCCTTGCTTTCTTCCTCGCTGCACACCACAAAGAAGACCACCTTTTTTGTCTAGTAGATGGCTGCCACCGAGTGGTTGAGAGAAAAAGAAGGAAGGATGAAGAAGAGGATGCTTCTTCTTCCTTACCGCCGAGACTTAGGAGAGAAGGGAGAGAGAGAGGCTTAGGGTGGATGATTAATTGAATTAGCCTTGGTTTCTTGATCCCATGGGGTATATATAGGGCTAAGGTAGGGACAATGCGAAGGAGTTGGGACTTGGCCCGCTAATGGATCTAAAACCGATCCATTAATGAAGATTCATTCCACTAAAGGATCTCCATTGAACTTCCTCACCAACCCCCATATTTTCATATGGGCTCCACCTATTATGAGTACATCCATCTCCCCGTATTTAAGATATCGAATGCTCGTCGATTAATTTAAATTACTGACAATTTTAATTAATCAACTTCTAACTCCTTGACTAGTATCACTTAACCTTATCATAATGTCGGATCAAATCCACTTGTAGGGTTTAACATGATGAACCTTGTGAGCTCATCAAGGCGTCATCATCATCCCGAATCACCAGGACACGGATTCTGTCAATAATTAACGACACACCATATAATTAATATTATTTTCTAACTTACCGGGCCTATCGATTTAGCGGAATAAATCTCGCCCATTGGAAAATCAAAGAAATAAAATATTAACTATATGTGCCCGTTATTATATCGGGATTTAAAGATTGTACTCCATAATAATCCGAGGTCCAATCGAATTATTAAGTCAGTACAAATTGGATGACCTCTATTTTGGTCATGCTGAATGCACACAAAGTGCACTAGTGTAATTCTATAGTTAAGACAAACCACACCTAATTACACTACAACCATCCCGATGGTTTGTCCAACTCCATCTCGGTTGTGAGCCTCTACATATACTATGCAAGGGACTGATAACATGATCTTCTATGTGTCATCACACACCATGTTATCTACAATGCAGAGTATGAGACTTTTATGCATATACTAATTTAAACATGCAACTGTGTTGTTGTGATTCTCGTTCAAAATGCAGATGATCATATATAAAAAGATAAGCCTTTTAGTATACATCTAACAACTACATTATGAGATCATATTGGAGTGAGGCGCGAGAGCAGAAGAGCGTGGAAGCGTTGATTGAAGTGATGTTCGAAGCTTGGGGTCGAGGGCCCTTTATATAGGGCCTGGGGGCGCCTGGGACGTCGGGGGCGCACCCCCCCCCCCCCACGTGGCATTTGATCCGCAAGTTGCTCGGTCAGCATCTGATCCCTTTACCTTCGGGATCAGTTTTGACCGGGGCGCCCGGAGCACTCGGGGCGCCCGGATTGACCGGGTCAAACTTCTATCTTCTTGGCTTCGAGGGGAGCTGCTTCGGTACTTTGCTGTTGGGGGCACCCGGAGCGCTGGGGGTGCCCGGGAGTTGAACTGTCGAAGCCCCCTTTGTTTTCTTGTGTTTTGTGTTCACCTTGGGGGCGCCCAGGACACTCCGGGCGCCCTGGTCAGCTGTTACCTCATTCCTTTGAGGCTCTCTGAGCTGCAAACTCTCGTTCCTTCGGTCCTGCATCCAGGGTTAGTCCAAAACACCATAAAATATTATTTTATACAGCCTTAGCTGTCTTGGTTCTGACTTTGGGTCTCCAAAATGGAACCCTAGGTCGAACCGATGCCTACTATTCCCTCGACGGGGAACGCGTCCTCACCTACTCCTCTCGGGAGAGTGTACCTGATGCTAACCGTTCCTCTGGTTGGACTTTTGCCTGACGGCCCTTTGCCAGGTCTTGGATGCCGAGCTGTCCTTCGCTCGGTGCCTAGCATTCCTTCGCTAGGGCTTTTCACTTTGGCATTCCTTCGCCAGTGCCTAGCAGTCCTCCGCTAGGGCTTTTCATTCTGGCATTCCTTCGCCAGTGCCTAGTAGTCTTTCGCTAGGGTTTTTTACTCTGGCATTCCTTCGCCAGTGCCTAGCAGTCCTTCGCTAGGGCTTTTTACTCTGCACACTCAAGTGACGTGTTAGATAACAAATAAGACTTAACTCTTGAACCTTGTTGCCATTATCAAAACACAGGTTTGACTTTGGTGCTTTATGCACCAACAGATAATGCTCATGCCTTTAAGGCATCATAATGCTATGCATTAAGTATGAAAAATGAAAGGTCAAGTATGCTTTATGTCATGCTTCATGTAACAAAGCTATGTTATGTCTAAGTATGCTATGAATGTCTTATGAATGATGAAGCATGTAAAGTTATGTTACTTTATGAATGGGCTTACCGGACCGAAGTATGGGTCCAAGGGATGGGCACCTTAAGAACGCCCCAGTTCTGGACTACCGACTATGCTGTCCACGGTTCTGGGACTACCGAAGCTGTCCAACAGGGATGGGCACCTTAAGAACGTCCCGGTTCTGGACTACCGACTATGCTGTCCATGGTTCTGGGACTACCGTAGCTATCCTTACCCTAGTAGGTCAAGACTAGCTACCTCGTATTTACTTAGGGATGCACACACATGATGTATGTATGTGGTACAAGCCGGGGACCCCAATGATGTGATGATTATGTTTAAGTATTTAAAAGTATGATTTTAAAAGTTAAGCATCCTTATGTATATGCATTTGACTCATGCATTCATTCATGTTATGCATTATGCCAGGATAGTAATGTTTTATGTTTATGTTTCATGTTAAGAATTATGCATGATAGTAAACGTCTTATGTTTATGTTTATGTTAAGAAGATGCCCATATGCTATGTTAGAAATCATGCCATGTTAAGTACATTTATGTTCATGTTTATGCCATGTATCATGCCATGTTAAGTTATGTATGTTATGTTTATGCCATGTATCATGCTATGTTAAGTTTATGTATGTTTATGTTTATGCCATGTATCATGCCATGTTAAGTTGTGTATGTCTATGTTTATGCCATGTATCATGCCATGTTATGTTTATTTATGTTTATGTTCATGCCATGTGTTATGTCATGTTAAGTGTATTTTATGTTCATGCACTATGTGAGAACTATGTCAGGCTAAATGATTTTAGATGCATATGTTCTATGTAGATCATCAAGTTATGTTAATGTTTCATGTGCTTATGATTAAGTGATGAATGGTTTTAGTGAGTAGGAAAGAGTCTTACTAAGCCTATGTGCTTATAGTCTTATTTTTCTTATACCGCAGATCACGCAAGGGGACAATAAGGAAGCAGCAGGAGGACGAGAATATATGTGTGGTAGTGACTTGGCCAAGAAACAATATATTACGAGTCTTATGTAAAACTTTATATTTGCTACGTATGTGCTTAAATGATGACTTATGTGACGTTATGACATGATGTTAAGTACGACATGATATGATGCTAAGTATGAAATTAATTTGCTAAGTTCCCATGCCATTATGTTAGGAATGGTAGTTAGGTGCATGTATGTGTAAGTTTAAAGTTATTCCGCTGCATTATGATGTTCACATGCCCTACCTATGTTAACGTAACGCCGCTTTATGAAAAAAAAAGTGGGCGTTACATCTTGGTCGGGCATTCGTAACACCCAGACCAAGCCTACGCACCTCGGGTATCCGCAGCACCGCGTGGTAGTAGGGTTTAGGCTGCTCTTAGTCGGCCATCCGCAACACCCAGACCAAGCCTACTCACCTCGGGCATTCGCAGCACCGCGAGGTAGTAGGGTTTAGCAGCTCTTGGTTGGGCATCCGCAGCACCCAGATAAAGCCTACTCATCTCGGGCATCCGCAGCACCGCGAGGTAGTAGGGTTTAGCAGCTCTTGGTTGGGCATCCGCAGCACCCAGATAAAGCCTACTCATCTCGGGCATCCGCACCACCGCGAGGTAGTAGGGTTTAGTCAGCTCTTGGTCGGGCATCCACAGCACCCACACCAAGTATACTTTCCTCGGGCATCCGCAGCACCGCGAGGTAGTGGGGTTTAGGTAGCTCTTGATCGGGCATCCGCAACACCCAGACCAAGCCTACTCACCTCGGGCATCCACTACACCACGAGGTAGTAGGGTTTAGCAGCTCTTGGTCGGGCATCCGCAGCTCCCAGACCAAGCCTACTCTTCCCGGCATCCGCAGCACCGTGAGGTAGTAGGGTTTAGGTAGCTCTTGGTCGGGTATCCGCAGCACCTAGACGAAACCTACTCACCTCGGGCTTCGGCAGTACTGTGAGGTAGTAGGGTTAGGCAGCTTTTGTCGGGCATCCGCAGCCCCCCGACCAAGCCTACTCATCTCGTGCATCCGCAGCACCGCGAGATAGTAGGGTTTAGACTGCTCTTGGTTGGGCATCCGCAACACCCAGACCAACCCTACTCACCTCGGGCATCCGCAGCACCGTGAGGTAGTAGGGTTTAGGCAGCTCTTGGTCAGGCATCCATAGCACCAGACCATGCCTACTCACCTCGGGCATCCACAACACCGCGTGGTAATAGGGTTTAGCAGCTCTTGGTCGGGCATTAGCAGCTCTTGGTCGGGCATCCGCAGCACCCAGACCATGCCTACTCACCTCGGGCATCCGCAGCACCGCGTGGTAGTAGGGTTTAGGCAGCTCTTGGTTGTGCATCCGTAGCACCCAGGCCAATCCTACTCAACTCAGTCATCTGCAGCACCGCGAGGTAGTGGGGTTTGTGCAGCTCTCGGTCGGGCATCCGCAGCACCCAGATCAAGCCTACTCACCTCGGGCATCCGCAGCACCACGAGGTAGTAGGGTTTAGGCAGCTCTTGGTCGAGCATCCACAGCACCCAGACCAAGCCTACTCACCTCAAGCATCCGCAGCACCGCAAGGTAGTTGGGTTATCAAGTCTTGGTCAGGCATCCGCAGCACCCAGACCAAGCCTACTCACCTGGGGCATCCGCATCACCGCTAGGTAGTAGGGTTTAGGCAACTCTTGGTCGGGCACCTGCAACACCCATGCCAAGCCTACTCACCTCGGGCATCCGCAGCACCGCGAGGTAGTAGGGTTTTATATAGAGGTATTGGCACTTTTATGATGAGACTACTCATTGATTTCATGACTATCACTGCAAGGCAGCAAGAATATATAAACAAGTACATGCTATATCTCACAAATCTCACCGTGTGTGATAGGGTTGGAGATAGTTGGCATGCGAGGGCCTCTTCAGCTATTTGCCCCCGCCTTCTTGTGGATGATAGTTACCTACGGCTAGCTTTCTGACGACGAGCTTAGGCTCACCTCACTGTGTCTCCAGCATCCCGGGCTCTCCTACGGGCTTGAATCGCTTCTAGACCTCGTCCCCAACTCGAAAGTCTCGGTCGATCACTCGACAATGGTATGCTCTCCGCATGCGCTGCTGTACGCCACTGGCTGTGTGGCTACATTGTCGCGGACTTCGGACACGAGATCTAGGTCAATCTGTTGCTCCTGATCATTTTCCTCCTTTCTTCCCTAGGTCCTTCTCGTAGGTCAGTGAGATCAATTTGCAGGGCTTCTTGTGACTTTGTGTTGTTGCGAGACTCTGATCTGACTTCCCCACTGTAGCATCACTGAGACACTAATTGGTCCCCCTTTACCTCGGCCACTTGGTCGCCTACCAGAAACTTGATCTTCTGGTGTTAGACCGAGACCACAGCCTGGAATACGTTGAGTGTCGGGCATCCCAAAATGCCATTGTAGGATGAGGGAGCTTCCACGACCAGGAAGGGAGTCCTCCTCGTCCTCTCCAGTGTGTCACTACCCAGTGACAACAATAGGGTGATTTGCACTATTGGCTATACTCGGTACCCGGTGAAGCCGAAGAGCGATGTCGAAATTGGATGCAGCTCGTCCTCGTTGATCTGCATCTGATCTAGAGCCGCCTTGTACAAGATGTTAACGAAGTTGCCTGTATCCATGAAGATACGCTTAACCTCATAATTTGCAATGCCTGCAAGGATTACCAGGGCGTCTTCATGGGGAGTTTCCACGTCTTCCATGTCCTGCGGGCCGAAGGTGATCGTAGGGCTGCGACTTTGACTACTACTCGTCCCGATGGCATAATTCTCCAATCGCCGAGAATGAGCCTTCCTTGCACGGTTGGAGTCCCCTTTGGTAGGACCTCCAGATATTACCCCGACGTGGCCCGATGGAGGGCCTCGAGCAAGGGCCTTGCCCTTCTTAGGGTCCCTTTCCAATGAGGGAGACCGATGGGGTGCAACTTCCCGACTTCTTCCTCTTGACCGTGATCGAGACCGATGTCGAACCTCATTCTCTACTGCTTGCTGTTGGCGGGGGGAAAAGCTTCGCCGAGGGGACACCCGGCGATACCCCACCTTCTTCCACTTCCTCCGAGGTTTGAGATCTGCTTCCCCCTCTAATTTCTCTTCAGGGCCTGGCATTCTTCGGTGGAATGTGTCATACTGCCATGGAAATCACAGTACCTCATCAACGGCTCTGGTTGCTGGGTGTCCACTATCTCCACCTGTTTCTGCTTACCAGCCCACTGGTCTCTCCCCAGGCGAAGATCTTTTCCTCAGGCTAGAGTCGGAGGTTCCCTCCTTTCTGACCATGCTGCGGTTTGAGGAGAGACTCCGGCTAGTTCCTTGCGGTGAGCGTATTGCACTTCTTCCACGTTAACATGTTTGACAGAACGCCCCAGCAAATCATCGAAGCTAGTGGGTGGCTTCTTCACCAACAATCGGAAGAAATCGCCTTCAGAGAGGCGTTGACCAAGATCTTCGATGTTACGGTAGGCACATCCTGTGCCACCCAATTGAACTATTAGATGTAATCCTTCAGCAGTTCCTTTACCTTCTTCTTGAGGGCGAAGAGGTTGAGTGTCATCTTCTGATATCGATGGTTGCTGGTGATGTGATGGAGGAAGGCAGTTCTAAACTCCATGAAGGAGTTGATAGAACCCTGGGGCAGCTTCTGGAACCATCGCTGGGTTGCTCCTGATAGGATGTTCATGAACACTCGACACTTTACACCATCAGTGTACTGGTGCAGGAGGGCCGCATTCTCGAATTTACAGACATAATCTTCAGAATCTGTCTTTCCGTCGTAGTTGGCAATCCTAGGACCATGGAATTGCTTCGCCATGGGATCTTCTACAATCTCTAATGAGAAAGGGGTAGAGGGTGCCTTTGGGGAGGCCTTAGGTTCTTCCCTCTTCCCTGGTTCGTCCTATCGTCTCTGTGCGCTGGAGGCTACTGAGATGACCTTCTCCAAATCCCCTACGGAATCCCGCCGATGTACCTGGACTACTTCGGCGTGTCTCCCCGGTGGTGAGACATATCTGCGTTGTTGGGGGTGTGGGGTGGAGATTCTGGGGATCTCCTCATGTACATATGATACTCGGTGGGAGGTGACTTGCTCGATTTGGTGTTGTTCGAGCGCCCCTTTGACAGCATTGTCCACCAAGCGATCTAACTCCTCTTTCGTCAGCATGATGGATTATCTTTTCGGCTCTGCCATCGGTGCTCCTTCTAGTGCGTTAATAAATTTTCCATAGACGGCGCCAAACTTGTTCTGGAAGGAATCGACGTCGACGGCCAGTCATCAAGGTTCAACCCACGCGGATGATGATGAGAGAGGAAGAGCTCCCACCTGCGAACATGAGCGTTAATGGGAACACATCGGAGATTGTATGGCGGTACCCACTCCGACGCTCAAGTCAGTACGAGAGAATATCAGGAGAAGGAAGTAATGAGAAGTGTCTAAGGGTGAACACCCCCTCAATTGTCAGTTACTGGATAGTCCTTGTAACTGTCCTCGCAGCCATTAAATATGGGTCGTTGCGATAATTAAGGATTTAATGACCGCATATTATGAGTCATGATTATCCTGTAATTACTGGTGGTTATTATCCATATATCTGAGGAAAAGGGATGGTTATCTGAGGTTGGGCTACCGGATAGGGTGATCCTTGGGCTCCGCTATCTCGAGGAGATCTTGGGGTCCTTTAGCTCGGGGGGGGGGGGGGGGGGGGGGGCGATCCCGGGCACTCGCCTTCCCGAGATGATCTCGTGGCTCGGATCTCCCGAGGTGGTCTCGGGCATGTATCATCCTGAAGCGATCTTCAAGAGTATGTCTACCCGAGGTGGTCTCGGGAATCTACCTTCCCGAAGGGGCCTGGGGAGTCAAGGAAAGAGAGTCATCTAGACTCGGTAGATCTCGCCACATATCTTCTTCAGGCCACATGTCAGTCATGGGGTGCTCAACCCCATCAATCACATTACGTTTTCTTGTTCTTAAGTGAAAATGCAAGCACATTTATTTTTTATTCATGTTGTAAAGTTTAGAGCTAGTATGTTTGGTGGTTGATTTTCTCAATCTTTAGTAGCATGAAGTAAGCATAACTTTATTGAAACATTTGCATTATGATAAAGTTTTAGGATCTCCTTTTACTTTTTCTAGTTTAGATAGTAGATAACTCTATAAATAGTCATGATTATAGAGCTAGTTAGTACTTATATTCCCATGATAATTTCTTAGACTACATCTTGGTTATTGATGAGGCTCAGGTCATGCCAACTCCCTTGTAAGAATTAATATACTAGAATTTGCATTTGTATATATGCATATGTATTAGTGCTACACTTTTAATACACCAAAACAATCATTTGAATAAGTGATAAAAAATAGTATTGTGAGTGGAAACTAGTAGTTTACCTCTTTGAGACTGAGTTAGGTTACTGTAGAAATAAACGCTAAGTTTCTCTTGATTATGAGCCCACCTTTGAGACCTTGGGTAGTTTGTGTCGGGATCGATAGGCAGGCAAGAGGGGGGTGAATTGCCCCTGAAAAATAAAAACTAATCTTTTGTTCTTTCTTAAACAGAGATAGATGTTAGTTCAAATAAGAATAATAACATAAACAATTAATAAGCAAAAGACAGAGGCATAGATGAGTTACTTGATTACAACCTGGGTGATTGCTAATCCAAGGCAAATGTAGCACATCTCTATAATATTTCTTGTAGGTGGAGAAACCTCTTATACAATTAAGAACTTAGAGAATGAAATGAAAGAACAGTAGAAGTTTCATTTACAATTATATTATTGAAATGAACTGAGTTTAGGGGTCTATTTATAGCCCTTGTGAAAGTTTATCGAAATGCTGATGTGACACTTCTCAGGTCCCCGAGTGCACATGGGCACCTGATACGTGGTTGGTGCTTATCCACATCGCAACGGACGTAAAATGACTACTTCTAGATAATCATGGACATTCATGCGCTTGAGTCAATACAGGCGCTCGGGAATACAGATGCCCGAGTCTAACCGGGTGCCTACATACTCAGACACCCGAGTTGACTTGGGAGCCCTTATTGACCTGGTCAACAACTTCTTGACCAGTCTTCAAGCGGGTCTTCTGGTTGATTTCAGACCTTCTAGAGTTGGGCTCACCTGAATCCTTCTCTGACCTTCTTCTCAAGTAGGCTTTCTCCCGGTCTCTCGTCCCTCAGACGTTGCTCGTGTCCTTCTCACTCCACCTACATACTCTTCCTCAGTCCTTCGAGTCCCTCGGATACAATGAGCTCGTCGGCTCTTTTCCCGTGCCATCCTTCTTGTCCGCTGCATCTTCTGCTCGACTTCCTATGCTCTTAAGCTTCTACATACTTAGACATAAGGATCAGATACCAATATGACCTAACTTGACACGGTTGACCACATCAAAACTCATCCGGAGTATTTACAATCTCTCCTTTTTTGATGTGTATCAATCCGAGTTATGTTAGGGTTAAGCAACATAAAATGACAAATATGAAATGTTTGACAATGCAATTCAAAAAAAAATTGCAATTTAAACCTCCCCCTTAACTTAATTTTATCTTCTCCTCCTTTGATCACATAAAAAAAAATGTTAAGGATAAAATCAACTTACAAAAAAAAATCATAAACTAGATTCTTTCCAAAATTTGTATAAATTAACTAAGAGTTGAAAGAAAATTCAAAGTGAAATTTGACAAGGAAAAAAACAAGGTAAGTAATTTTAAAGGCAAATGTATTTCGGGAAAAAAAACATAGAAAATATCCAATAACCAATAAATTTTGAAATTTTTTGAGAACATGTCAAAGATAATAGTTAATCTCCAAAAACTTTGGTATTTCAAAAATCAATTTTAAGGTATTTTTAAAATTAAAATTAAAATTTGTGATAAAAATTTGTAAAAATTTATTTTTTTGGTTGAAAAATACTCAAATTTTTATTCAAGTGAGACAATTAATAGATTAATCATTGTAAAAATTTCTAAAGTAAAATAACTTTTTTATGTATAAGAAAATAATTTTTATTTTAGCAGTGATAATTTTTTGGAATGATAATTTATAAAATTAGATATTAACCTTGAAAATATCTAAAATTTTTTTATAGCATTCAAAATATAATGTATAATCCCAAATATTCAAAATTAAAAAATAAATTTTTGAATGAAAATTAGATAATAGTGAAGTTTATCACAAAAAGAATTAAAACGTAATTTTCTACGCTAAATATATATTTGAAAAAAAATTTCAAAAAGAAAGATAAACAAGGCATTAATTAACAATTAAAAAAAGTTAATTATCAACAAAAAATATTCAATAATTTATTACTGTCTTAGAGATCTAAAATAAATTCCTACCAATAGGATTTATTAAATATTTCAAAAGAATATAACTTTTGGATACTTTTACAATTTGACCCTTGTGATTTCTCAAAAACTAATTAAATTTTTTGAAATATTATATTTTTAAATTTCCAAAACATTTTGAATTTCTACCAGCATAGTTATTTTCTAATTTCTCTATTTGAGCCTTCAATTTTTTATTTTCTAATTTTAATTTACCATAAATTCTTAAGGGGCATGTAAATGTAAATTTTCTTTTTAACTCTACATTTTTTGTTTTTTATTCATACAATAATCTAATCATGTTTTTAATTCCAAAATAAAGCTAATCGGGTGGGAGTAAATGTTGGTACTTGAAGCTCCAGATCGAACCTGGTTTTGATGATGACAAAGGGTTCAATGTTAAATTTATGTGGTGATCTAATGAATTTACTAACTGTGCAGGAAAGTTCTAGTTAACCTAGGCATGAAGTCTTGACCTGCAGGGTTAAGCACGAAGTCCTGGTCGAGGATTGGGCACGAAGTCCTGGCCGAGGGCTAGGCACCGAAGACCTAACCGAGGGTTGGGCACGAAGACTTGGTTCGAGGAATTGGGCAAGAAGTCCTGGTCGAGGACTGGGCACCTAAGACCTGATCTGGAAGATCGGGCAGAAGACTTAGCCGAGCGAGGACTAGGAGCAAAAGTAGAGACGGGTTGAGGTACGGACATCTTGAGATCCGGGAGTCTCGGAGGCCCAGCAAAAGTCCAACCGGAGGAGCTGGTTGGCAAAAGATAACTTCTCCAGAGTGGAGTAGGTGAGGATGTATTCCTCGAAAGAGAGAATAGTAGGCCTTGGTTCGACCTAGGATTTCATTTGAAATCTAAAGTCAGAACCATACAACTCTAGCTATCAATCATGCATGCATTTATTTTATTATATTGTGTTCTTGAACTAACCTTGGTTGCAGGCTAAAGGAACCAGTTGCTGCGATCAGGGAAGCCTGAGAGGGCTCAGACGCCCAAGAACCTAGGCGCCTGAGAGCACTCATGCGCCCCAGAGGGGTTTTCTCAGTATGTGGTGAAGCTGAGTTGGCGATCGCTGGTTGGACGCACCACATCATTGCCCCAAGCGCCCCAATGCTCCCAGGCACCCAAGAACAGGATAAAAGCTTGCCGAGTGTGCAGATAAGGACGTGGCTGAACCTGTTAAATCCGACACTTCTGAGCAGGTTCCGAAAATTTCTAGGGCGTTACCAAGTTAGTTCTAGGGTCTTCGAGTCCTTGGACACAAATTTAAGGATCAAAATGTAATAAGACAAACAGTTACAAGGACTAACACGTAATTAAGTTTAAAACCAGGGGCAGCCTTGCGATTTGACAAAGGGTTGGGCTAAATTACAAAATGAACCGACTTATATACCTTGACCTAATTTCCAATCGGTCGAACCACTCACGCCGATCGCCTCACTCTTCTCTTCTCTTCTCCTTCGTCGATCACCTTCTTCGGCTTCCATCTCTTCGACGAACCCCACCCTTGGAATCGAGCAAGCGGTTGAGCTCCGATTCCTCTTCTTCCCACAACTCACAGGCCATTGTCGACCACAACTCCCGCTTCCTCCGCCCCGTGTCTCGGCGGAGCAAAAAGGGGTAGTCAAGGATGATCCGAAGGCTGGCTGGCGGAAGTATCAAGATTCCCGCCCTTAAGATCGATCTGCTTGCCAGATCAGGAGGAGAAGGAGTTGCGCAAGCCGGCAAAGGGAAACGTCTAGGCCAGACCTTGGAATTTCAGCTAGGGATTGCTCCAGTTCTTCCCTGTTGAGATTGGGCGCGATATTCCTTGGAAGGGATCTAGGGTTCTTCGGAGAAGGACTGCGTGCGTATCCACACAGGTATGGTTATGTGCTTGTATTGATTTTGGAATGGCTAGGTTTGAATTGAATAGATCAGTGGGTATGATTTATGATTCTTCCGATCTGACCAGGCCAATGGATGCACCTGTTTGCTTGCTGAATTGTAGGGTTTTGGGTGATGTCCTGTTCCACTCAACTCATATGAAATGGTTGTGTTTGGGTTGCAGAGGTCACCTTGAGCTCACTGCTTGATGGAGGTGCCTTCCACTTGCTGTGGGGTGCGGAAGCTGGAGCTGGGATTGAGGTAAGGTACTGATATCTTTGGCCTTTGAGTATGGTTTTG
This sequence comes from Boesenbergia rotunda, assembly GCA_024364735.1. NCBI lineage: Eukaryota > Viridiplantae > Streptophyta > Magnoliopsida > Zingiberales > Zingiberaceae > Boesenbergia > Boesenbergia rotunda. The sequence continues at coordinate 1,242,628 of JAGFNQ010002659.1, forward strand.
TTCAACTATGAGATTGCTTTTGGATTCACAGTTGGATTGTTAATTTGGTATTGGAGCAGCTTAGGTCTTTATAATCAGTTTATAGGAATTGATCTAGTGACATTTGGATGATGAACTTGTGAATATGGTTTTGGTTTGCGCTGCCACTATTGTGTTCTGTGATGGATTGGGTTATGGCAAGATTTGCCATATTGTAATGTTTTTATCAAACCTTTACGCATAAATTTGAATAGGTTTTGCTACCTTAGAGTTGGATAGGTTATTGTGGCTATTCAGTTCAATTGGAACAATAGGTTAATTGTGGGATTAGATCGAGGATTTAACCTAATCATAATTACGTGAGATAATTGGGAAACCTTTCATTTAATTAGAAGTGAGTAAATGAAAAAGAAATGATTAGGTTAAGTTTGGTTTGGTTTGGGGATTAATTAGCTAGTTATCATATCTGTGTAATAGCTAATTAAATACATACTTGATACAGGAGCTTGATTGGATTATTGGCGGGTGGTTCTATCTCATTTGATACGGACTTCTACTCTTGGAGGCGGGTACTTCTTGCTTGTATCTATAAATCCACTTTATCTTTATGCATGGCTAGTTGTTACTTATACAGTAGGCTGATATTGACCTTTATCTGCTACCGTTTTATTATCCTGCTTAATACTTTTGCTTGACCTTGGATATAATCTAAATTTCTTCTATACAGTCTCGTTTATTTGTTACCTGATTCTATATAGCATTGGTATGAGCATGAGTATGTGGATAGGGATTAGCATACCATTGTATGGTCGCATTAGTTGATTCTAGTCATACTTGCACGTGTGTCTGGATATAGGATTGATTGGGTTATGATGCATACATACGACCTGTGCATGATATGTTGAGTTATGTGTCGATGACCTGGTAGGGGTTGCATGTGTTAGTCATGCACCATACCTGCATTGTTGCATGCCGGCGATCAGCGACTCCCTTGTGGTTGAGTCTATCGTCTTCCGGCTCATGATATACATACACAGCCACTCATGGGTTAGTAGATACTGCTTGGTGTGTGCATTTGTTCTGTACTGCTCCGCTCAACCGCTCATAGATAGTGGTTTCGGAGCGTGGTAGCAGGCAGAGATCCCTTCTCTTCCCATAGACCAGAGAAGATGAGAGAGATATCTCCCCCATATATACATGGGGTGGAGTGTTTACTCCACCAGCATCCTGCCAACTCGGTCACTCAGGAGCAGTGATGGCAGAGTGCGGACAGTGTTACAGCTCTACCCACTTGGCTGACACAGTATCGCCTGTCTCGATGGCTTGACTGGTGATAGGGGTGACCATGACATTGCATCATGTGCATATGATGCATTTGTGCATTGATTGTGTTTGCTGCATTTACTTGCTGCACTTGTTTGACATGCACATACAAGATGTATTTTTGGTATGGTTTGTTGACCCTGCACTTGCTCGTATGGTAAGAGTCCTATTATGATCATGATAAACTGATTCCTGGTAAGTACAGTCCTTTATTATTTCAGTTATGCATACTTCTGATATTATTATGGAGACTGTATCCTGTTGTTTCTGTATAGCTGATTTAGCTACTTTTCTGCCATGCATATCTTTCTATATACCCGCGGAGTCCACTTGGACTCACCACCCGTCGTAATATTTTTGTTTCAGGTTGATAGCTCGCTGGAGGAGCCCAGTTGTCGGTCCTGGTTCCTACGACTCCGTTGTTGGGTGCTTCCGCATTGTTTTCCTTTTTATAGCATTCCTTATGCGTTGTATTCATTTTTCCTATATGTCGTGGATTTGTATTCGCGATCTATTCGTACGGTATTGTATTTTTGAGTCCTCTGTTGGATTATCTGTTGGTTGTTTTGCTGCGCGCCTGCCCTGGGGGTAGTTTAGGTGAGTTCTATGTTTCAGTATTGTTGTATTTCGTTATCTTATGCTTTATATATATCTGTTTTGTGGCCTGAGACTATTTTATATCTGCGTGTGTTGTATGTATGTGTAAATTGTCCGCTGAACAGGGGAGATGCTGTCCAATTTTATATTGGATCAGCGGCTCCAATAGTCTCGGGGCGTGACAGAACCGGTGACATGGAGGGTGGTCCTATAGCCACTCAGGTGCTCGAGATCAAGTATAAAAGGGGTTTCACCCCCTTGCTTCTAGACATTAACACAATCTCTCGAAATCTCAACGATAATGTTTTCGTGCTCGAGTTCTCTGCACCCAAGATGTTCAAGATTGACGAGATGCTACTTCTGCAATGAAATTCTTTCTTTAAGTGTCATTGGAATAATTTCATTTTTTTTATACTTAATCATCATTATTGTACTTCATTTATGACTTATAGTATTGCCTAACGAAAATGGTCAAGGACCGTGGGCCTTGGAGTAGAAGCAGCCACAGACTCCGAACTAAGTAAAAAATAAGGTGTTAGCTGTGTTTGACTTGTTTACTTCTGCTGCATTTAATCTGATTTATCTGAAAAATCATTATCGATATTCACCCCCTCTATCGATCACATTGATCCCACAGTAAACATACCTCACTACAAGTCATTTTCGAATTTGGAGGCATCTCCTTCATTGCTACTTTCTTCTGACGTGACCTCCCCTTCATGTATGCTTTCTTCTTGGTGGGTGGCCATCAGCGCTAGTTCGACATGTTCCTTGAGATCTGATTCTTCTGATGAGGACTTATCGCATGTTGACTTTAGGTTGTTTGTCTTTGACTTTGTTGCCCCTTTTTCCTTGTTCTTCAACTTGGGTCAGTTTTATCTGACGTGTCCCTCTTCGTCGCAGTGTTAGCATTTTATCCTTCTTTTACTCTGAGGGTGACTTTTGGCCTACATCTCATTAAATTTATTAGATTTACAAAATTTCTTAAACCTTCATACCATGTATGCTGCTTCTGTTAGTGTTGGAAGTACCAGATAGAATCTGGTTTTGATAATGGCAAAGGGTTCAAAGTTAAATATTATTTTGGATCTAACATGTTTTACTAAGTGTGCAGGAATGTCCTAGTTTATCTAGGCACGAACTCTTGACCTGTAGGGTTGAGCACGAAGTCCTAGTCGAGGACTGGGCATGGAGTTCTGGCCAAGGGCTGGGCACCAAAAACCTGACCGAGGGTTGGACACAAAGACCTAGTTTGAGGAATTATGCACAAAGTCATGGCCGGGGGTCGGGCACCGAAGACCTGATCCTAAAGATCAGGCAGGAGACTTAGCCAAGAGAGGACAACGAACAGAAGTAGGGATGGGTCGAGGTACGGACATCTTGAGATCTGAAAGTTTTGGAGGTCGACCAAAAGTCCAACCGGAGTTGCCGTTTGGCAAAAGGTAACTTCTCTAGAGTGGAGTAGGCCAGGATGTGTTCCCCGAAAGAGGGAACAGTAGGCATCAGTCCAACCTAGGATTTAATTTTGAAATCTAAAGTCTGGATCGGACAGCTCCGGCTATCGAATATGCATTTCATTTCATTTATTGTATATGTTATTTGTATGTCGGACTAACCCTGTGTTTGGCTAAAGTAATTGAAGATCAGCAACATCTAGGACACCCAAGATGACAAGCACCCGAGAGGTGTCGGGCGCCCCAGTGCATAAAACTTAGCCTAGGCGAGGCTGAGTTGGCGGCTACTGATTGAACGTGCCACATCACCAACACAGGCGCCCCGGAGCCACTCAGGCACCCGAGAAGGATAAGATTTGGCCTTGGTCAGCGGATGACTATGCGGCTGAAGCGTTGTGTTGGGGGTGCCCCTATAGGCACTCGAGCGCCCGAATGCTGGTATAAAAGGGGGTTTGAGCTACAACATTCAACATCAGGTTTTCACAATATCTGTGCTCAAGTGTGCTGTCCTGAAGCAATCCGGGAACTCCGACAACAACGCGTTGCTTCCGTCATTTAATTAGAAGTTGTTGGTATAATTTCATTATTTCTTTTGTACTTCAAAATTGCATATTTGTAACACATTTTGTTGTGGGATCATTGTGATCGATAGAGGGGGAGGGGGTGAATATCGATAACGTATTTTTCAGAAATTAATCGAGAGTAAGCACAGCAGAAATAAATAGCTTCTGTCATGCCCCGAGACCTAGGGAGCTGTTGGTCCAATATAAAATCGGACAGCATCTCCCCTGTCCGACAGATAATTTATGCATACATATAAATATCCATGCAACACCACACAGTATATATTTGGCTCCAGGCCTCAAAATCAAGACATAACATAAAAGTAAGACGTCCATAACCATAAAACATAGTAAATCATACCTGACTGCTGGGCTCTTCTGGTGACTCCAATTATCTCAGTCTGAAATTAAAAAAAAACATAGGCAACGGTGTGAGTCCAAATAAACTCACCGGATACCTAAACAGATATGCATAGTAAGCTATACTAGCAGTAAGAGTCACGCTGATACAGTCTCATATGTACAATAGAAAATGCATACACTGAGATACTGAATGTATGTACATACTAGAATCCATCTATCCTACAGGATGGTGGAATCGATCCCTATAGAACATGTACAACACATAATCCAAGGTATACATGTTTCTTGTATGTGCATGTCAACCAAAATGCAGCAAGCATAAACAAATGCACGATGCATCATATGCATATGGTGCAATGACATGTGTCACCCCTGACACTAGTCAGGCCACTGTCCATCAATCATGTAACACCCGCTTTTTTTTTTTTTTTTTTCTTTGACCACCATAAAGCGGCGTTACGTTAACATACTTAGAGCATGTAGACATCATAACGCAGCGGAAAACTTTAAACTTACACCTACATGCACCTTCTACCATTCCTAGTATCATAACATACTTAGCATCATGTCATACTTAGCATCATGTTATACTTTAGCATTCTGTCATACTTTAGCATCATATCATAGAGTCATAGTCATATTCAAGTACTTAGGAGCAAAGGTAAAGTTCTATCATAAGACAAGCAAACATATGGTCTCTTGGCCAAGTCACTATCACACACATTTTGCAGTGCCCTCCTGCTGCTTCCTTACTGTTCCTTTGCATGATCTGCGGTATAAGAAAAATAAAACTATAAGCACACAGGCTTAGTAAGACTCTTTCCTACTCACGAAAACCATCCGTCATTTAATCATAACATATGAAACATTAGCACACTTAGCGCTTTACTTAGAACATCATCCTTAACATCACTTAGCATTCATTTGACATGTCATGGACATAGCTTCACCCCATTCATAGCATGGCATAAACATAACCATAAACATTCGGGTATGGCATAATACTTGACATAACATCAACATCGTAAACATTCATAGCATGACATAATATTTGACATAAACATAAATCAAGTCATGGCATAAATCTAATTACAATCATGGCATCCCATACTAACATGAGCATGAACAAAATAATGGCATTCTAACGTAGCACAAACATAATTAAGTCATGGCATCCTAAACTAGCATACACATAATTAAAGCATGGCATTCTAACTAGCATAAAATCATGGCATCCTAAACTAACATGAACATAGATAAAATCATGGCACCCTAAACTATCATAAACCTAATTAAAGCATGGCATTCTAAACTATCATCAAATCATGGCATAAACATAAATAAAATCATGGCATAAACATAAATACAATCATGGCATAACATACATAAAATCATGGCATGAACATAAAATCATGGCATAAACATAAATAAAATCATGGCATAAACATAAATACAATCATGGCATAACATACATAAAATCATGGCATAAACATAAATAAAATCATAGCATAAACATAAATAAAATCATGGCATAAACATAAATAAAATCATGGTATAAACGTAAATAAAATCATGGCATGAACATACCTTCATAACATACTTTTCGTAAACATACCTTTCATAACATAATGCATAACATGAATGGATGCATGTGGCAATCGTGCATATATATATATATATAAGGATGCTTAATCTTGAAAACATGCTTTTAACATAATCATATCTTTCATTGGGCCCTGACTTGTACCACATTCATTCATCATATGCGCGCATCCCTAAGTAAATACGAGGGAGCTAATCTCGACCTACTAGGGTAAGGACAGCTTCATCGGTAGTCCCGAACCGTAAGGACAGCATCATCGGTAGTCCCGAACCGTGGACAGCATCATCGGTAGTCCAGAACCGTGGACCCTACTTAGGTCCGGTACAAGCCCATAAAATAAAATAAATGCTTTCATATGCTTCTTCATTCATCATCATTCATTCATTCATCATTCTTTCATCATCATTATGCCTTAAAGGCATCATCATGCATAGCGTATTAATTCATTCATCATACTTAACCTTCATTCATCATTTTCATCATTGGACATGGCATAGGTACACATCATTCATATAGCATGGCATATACACACAAGCATGGCATACATTCATATCATTCATAAGACATGGCATACATACATATCATTCATACATCATGGCATACATACATATCATTCCTAAATCATGGCACATGTCTAAACATTCTATGACCCAACATATATTTCATGACTTATAAGCTAAAGGTTTAGTTAACATGGTATTCTTTCACCTTACTTAAGCATACCTCCTAATCACCTATACCCTAGAGTACTCTAGGGTACTCCAAAAATTCCCAAAAATTATACTTAACTTCTAAACATCATAAGGGAACACTAAATAATATTATCATGATTTTTAACATATTTTTGGACCTTTAAAACATGCTGGCCGAAACCCTTGAACTTAAAGTTCCGGGTTTTGCTTCCTTCATGTTGGCCGAAACTCTAGGGTGTCCCAGAGCACTCTAAAAATTCCCAGAAATTTTACTTAACTTCTAAACATCCTAAGGGAACACTAAATAACATTATCATGATTTTTAACATATTTTTAGACCTTTAAAACATGCTGGCCGAAACCCTTGAACTTAAAGTTCTGGGTTCTGCTTCCTTCATGTTGGCCGAAACTCTAGGGTGTCCTAGAGTACTCTAAAAATTCCCAGAAATTTCAATTAACTTCTAAACATCATACGGGAACACTAAATAACATTATCATGATTTTTAACATATTTTTAGACCTTTAAAACATGCTGGCCGAAACCTTTGAACCATAGAAACCTGAATTTTGTTTCCCTTCAACATTAAATCCGAAACTAACCCATTTATCATGCCAAAAATCCCCAAAAATTTCAATTAACTTCTAAACATCATAAGGGAACATCAAATAATATTATCATGATTTTTAGCATAATTTTGAACCCTTAGAACATGCTGGCCGAAACCTTTGAACCATAGAAACCTGGATTTTGTTTCTCTTCAACATTAAATCCGAAACTAACCCATATATCATGCCAAAAATCCCCAAAAATTTCAATTAACTTCTAAACATCATAAGGGAACATCAAATAATATTATCATGATTTTTAGCATAATTTTGAACCCTTAGAACATGCTGGCCGAAACCTTTGAACCATAGAAACCTGGATTTTGTTTCTCTTCAACATTAAATCCGAAACTAACCCATATATCATGCCAAAAATCCCCAAAAATTTCAATTAACTTCTAAACATCATAAGGGAACATCAAATAATATTATCATGATTTTTAGCATAATTTTGAACCCTTAGAACATGCTGGCCGAAACCTTTGAACCATAGAAACCTGGATTTTGTTTCCCTTCAACCTTAAATCCGAAACTCACCCATATATCCAGCCAAAAATCATGGAAAACATTGGTAACTATTATACCACAGGTGAGGGAGTCTTACCTTAGATTTCTTGATTTTTAGACCTTGGATGGAAGGAAGGAAGAAGACTTGACCACACCTAGCCCTTGGAAACTTGAGAAGACCTTAGATCTTGGAGGATGAGACTTTTTGTGAAGTTTTTCTCAAGGGAGGAGTCCTCCTTGAGTGCTCGGCAAGAATGGAGAAGGGAGAGAGAGCAAATGCACTTGATGGCATGAAGAATGAAACCCCCAAACTCCCTTATTAATCACCCATTAAGGTGGTGAATGAAGAGTTTTCTATGGCCCTTCATCTTCCTCTACCATTTAACCACCATTCACTTCCTTTCCTCACAAGAATTCCTTGCTAGGTGGGTTGGTTAAGGCTTACATGGTTGTACAAGAGGTCCAAGGTTCAATCCTTGGCTCATGCACCTTTGTTTTTATTTTATTTTTATTTCATTTTATTATTTTAAACTCCTAAATTCCGAAAATCCCCCTAAAATCCCCCATAATTATGCCAATATTCCTAAAATAAAATTCTTTTAAATTTATATTAATTTTACCTAATTTATATAAATTTTACCTAATTAGTTCCTATTTTTGGAGCCCATTTAAAGCTCACTAGCACTTAGTTTTCTCAATTTAAATGAGAAAACATGGGTTTTCTAAGTCAAAGTTCTCCTTAATATTCCTAGGCCCCTTGGAAAATTATTTAAACATGCTTAATATTTTAAGAAAAATATTAAGAGAATTTTCCGGGTCGTTACAATCCCCCATACCTCGTGAAAGTTCGTCCTCGAACTTAGAATAACTCCGGGTACTTGCGCCTCATTTCGTCCTCGCGTTCCCAGGTAGCTTCCTCGAACCGCTGGCTTTGCCATAAGACCTTGACCAAGGGTACCTCCTTACTCCTCAGCTTCTTGACCTCTCTATCCAAAATCTGAATGGGTCTGCTCTCATAACTCAGGTCCTCTTGTATTTGCACTGTCTGCGGCTCGATCACTTGGTCTGTATTCGGGATACACTTTTTAAGCTGGGACACATGGAATACGTTATGGATAGCTGACATCTCTGGAGGCAGCTCCAGCTCGTATGCCACCTTACCAACTCTTTTCAGAATCAGGTACGGCCCCACATATCGCGGACTCAGCTTTCCTTTCTTCCCAAATCTTGTCACCCCTTTCATAGGAGCCACTTTGAGGAATACCAAATCCCCAACATTAAATTCCAGGGGTCTACGCCGGACATCGGCATAACTCTTCTGCCGACTCTGAGCAGTTTCTATCCGTTGTCGAATATTCCGTATAGCTTGGGTGGTGCTGTTAATGAGATCCGTTGTGTGCCCCATCTCCTTCTTCTCACCACCCTCATACCAACAGATCGGAGACCTACATCTCCTTCCATACAACGCTTCATAAGGTGCCATTCCAATAGTAGCTTGGTAGCTGTTGTTGTACGCGAATTCTGCTAAACACAAATATCGACACCAGCTTCCCTTGAAATCCAAGGCACACGCTCGCAACATGTCTTCTAGTACTTGATTCACCCGTTCAGTTTGCCCATCAGTTTGAGGGTGAAAGGCGGTACTAAATCGCAATTTAGTGCCGAGAGATTTCTGAACACACTCCCAGAAATGCGAAGTAAAACGTCCATCCCTATCTGAGATGATGGTCTTGGGAACTCCATGCAGCCTGATTACCTCCTTAACATATATCTGAGCCAGTTGCTCAATCGAATAAGTCATCTTGATTGCTAAGAAGTGAGCGGACTTAGTCAGTCTGTCCACAATGACCCATACCGCATCATATCCATTTGTAGTTCGGGGAAGTCCTGAAATGAAATCCATTGAGACATCTTCCCATTTCCATTCCGGAATTGGAAGTGGCTGCAGAACTCCTCCGGGGCGCTGGTGTTCTGCTTTCACTTGCTGACAGGTCATGCAAGTACTGATATGCTGGGCCACATCCCTCTTCATACCGGACCACCAAAACTTCCCCTTCAGATCCTGATACATCTTGGTGGACCCTGGATGCATCGAGTAAGGGGTTCCGTGAGCTTCTACCAGTATCTCCTTTCGAAGCCCCGGATCATTAGGGATACATAAACGATCCCTAAGGTAGAGTACTCCCCCTTCGGCGATATGAAAACCATCGCCCTTTCCTTCCAGGATCTCCTGTTTTATTTTCTGTAGACTCCTATCCCCATCTTGTTTTTCCACTATATCCTCGAACAGCAGGGGTGATATTGTCATGGTGGAAAGTCGTCCGGAGATGACTTCGACCCCGAAGTTCATAATTTCTTCTTTGAGTGGTCGGGGTAATCTGACTATGGACATCAGGGTGGCACTTGACTTCCGACTGAGTGCATCGGCCACCTTGTTTGCCTTCCCTGGATGATAGAGGATCTCGCAGTCATAGTCTTTTACCAACTCAAGCCATCGGCGTTGCCTCATATTCAGATCCTTCTGAGTGAAGAAATATCGCAGACTCTGATGGTCCGTATAAATTCGACACTGTGCTCCATACAGATAATGCCTCCATATCTTAAGAGCGAAGACCACCGCAGCCAGTTCCAGATCATGCGTGGGGTAATTTTGTTCATATTCCTTGAGCTGTCGAGAGCCATAGGCAATAACTTTTCCCTTCTGCATAAGTACCGCTCCAAGTCCTAGTTTGGAGGCATCGCTATACATATCAAAACTCTGATTACATTCTGGAAGGGCAAGGATGGGCGCACTTGTGAGTCTCCTTTTTAGTTCCAAGAAACTCTTTTCACAGTCTTCTGTCCATTCATACTTCTTATCCTTCCGGGTGAGAGCCGTTAAAGGGGCTGCAATCCTCGAGAAATCCTCCACAAATTTTCTATAATAGCCTGCCAATCCCAGAAAACTTCTGATCTCGCCGGCATTCTTTGGCCGGCTCCAGTTATTCACCGCTTCAACCTTCATTGGATCCACCATAACGCCATCTTTAGAAATAATATGGCCCAAAAAGCCCACTTGATCAAGCCAGAACTCACATTTGGAAAATTTCGCATATAGTTGCTTTTCCCGAAGAATCTCTAATACTATCTTCAGGTGCTCCGTGTGCTCTTCTTGGGTCCTTGAATAGATAAGAATATCATCGATGAAGACGATCACAAATTTGTCGAGGAACGACGAGAACACCCGATTCATAAGATCCATAAACATAGCAGGGGCATTCGTCACGCCAAAAGGCATAACAACGAACTCAAAGTGCCCGTACCTCGTTCGGAAAGCCGTCTTTGGAATATCCTCCTGTTTTACTCTAACCTGATGATAACCAGACCTCAGATCGATCTTTGAGAAAACAGTGGCTCCCTTTAATTGGTCAAACAGGTCATCTATCCTCGGAAGGGGATACCTGTTCTTTATTGTTACGTCATTCAGCGCTCGGTAATCTATGCACATTCGCATAGATCCGTCTTTCTTCTTTACAAACAGTACCGGAGCTCCCCACGGGGAATGACTAGGGCGAATAAATCCCTTATCCAACAACTCCTGTAACTGTTCTTGAAGCTCCTTCAATTCAATTGGTGCCATACGGTAAGGTGCCTTTGAGATCGGGTTAGTACCAGGAATTAGCTCGATCTCAAATTCAACTTCTCTATCAGGAGCTAATTCGGGTAATTCCTCTGGAAAAACCTCTGGGTAATCACACACCACCCGAACATCTTCCAGCTTCCGATTCTTCACTTTTCCGGGTCGTTACAAATCATAAATGAATGGGTGAGTGGGTAGGGTTGTGACAATTGTACGCACTCTGCTATTACCTCTCCTGAGTGACCAAGTGGACAGGATGCTGGCGGAGGGCACCCTCCTACCCCCCTCCTACCCCAGGCAATGGGGGAGTCTCACTCTCATCTTCTCATGTCTCAGGACGAGAAGGGATCGTTGGCTACTACCATGCTCCAGAACCACTATCCAAAAGCGGCCTAGCGGAGCAATACAGGGCAAATGCACACACTCTATGGTAGCCACTAACCCCTGAGTGGATGTGTGTGCATATCCTAATGTAACTGGCGATGGGCTCAGACTACATAGGAGCCGATGATAGTCAGCATGCAATAATGTAAGGATGGTGCATGACACTAACACATACAACATCCACCAAGTCCTCATCTATTACCTCAGTGTGCTATGTATAGGTCTGAATCCTATATCATGATATACAAATAACCTACTAGGTATACTGGCAAAGTAAACTAGTGATCCATCAATGTCAAATGCGAGGGGACATATCACTACATCTATGGACGTATATACACATGACAACCATTGAGACTGTATGAAACTAAAGGGAATCATTTCAAGAATAAGCAACAGATGTCAAGTAAAGATATACTAAAGCAGATATAACATATAAACCTATTGTTATCTATAACAAACCATACACAACAATATGACAATATCTAAAGAGATAAGTCAGAGGTACCCGCCTCAAAAGAGAGATGCTCGTATCAGAAAGAACCTCCCGTCCGATAATCAGCAACGATAAACCAAATTAATGCCCTATACCAAAGGTATAATGTTTAGCTATAATAATATATAATCTATAGCTAAACGAGTTATCTCAATTAATTAGGATCGTCCTAATTATCCTGTTTCTTTTAATTAATCATAATTAAATGAGTAGCCCATAATTATCCCAAGTTACCTAGATTAGATTCATGTTAAGTTTTCGAAACCCGAATCAATTAAGTTTAGGTTCAAATCCCCAAAACTAATCCAAGAGATTACCTCGAATAAAACCCAATCCTCAAACCTACTAGCTCCAAGATCCAAGGTATATATGGCAAGCTCCTTTTAGGTTCAACATCACAATCCAAATGAAATTAGGCTAGCATAACTACTTCACCTAATCTGATCTAGGTTAGATTATTACCAAATCATCCACTATAGCTCACGACATCAATTCTTAACGCCAACTATAACCATAAATACTATACCGAACCTCACGACATGTAGCATCAAACCAAAACTGAAACTATACAGCAAAGTATCGATATCCTATGGCATAAATACAACAAAAAAAAAACCAATTGTGCAACACTGATTTAGCTCTTAAATCACAGCTTCATCCAAAATCAAATCCTAAAAGAACCCTAGCTCCACTTAGTCTCATTAGACAAGATCCAAACCAATTGCAAGTCAATGACAAGGCTGTGATTCTCAAAACAACAACAACAGGATCAAAGAGCTACAACTATAACTGAAACCAAAACCCATTCAGGAAATCAAATTCGAAAACAAGCATCCATTCTTATACAAAACCCAACAACTCCTAAACTGATTCATCCACGAAACATAATTGAGGAATATACATCAACCCTATTAACCAAAACATGCCCACAATAACTCTATCAAATCATTACAGATCAATCCAACAGGCAACTCCTCTCAAACCATAGAATAGCATCCAAATATAAAATTATCAACACCAAAAATGAAACTCACAGCCCAAAGGATCCAAGATCCCAACTCAAATCGAAACGGGAAAAGAGAAAACACACTGATCTACAACAAAATCATCCATAATTACTTCCACCATCACTTATCAACATACAAAAACCCTTACCTGGCAGCACCGACGACCCTCCTCAGCTCCGACGATCAGGAGGGAGTCCCAAAATTCTGTGATTCGTGGCCACAAAGCGATTGCGATCAAAATGAACCAGTAGGGATCAGCTCGAGCACTGATCCAGTGCACTTTGCTCCTCGTACCTTGGTTCAGATCCCTCTCCACGCCGTTCACCGATGGTAAGCCCCGAACTTTGGCCGGATGTTGGAGCTCCCGATCCAAGCTTGGCCTCCCAAACTCCCTTTACAAGCTGGACTCAGTCGGCAACCAAGGGTAGCTCAGGTCATCAAATCTCAGAGAAAAGAGGCAGCGCTCTCAAATACGATGGAACGACGCTGCGATGGGGAAGAAGGAGAAGAGGGATCTCAAACCGGCATCGGGTTAGGGTTCAACAGCGGTAAGGGTTCGCGAAGGAAGGGGAAGCAGTGGACGCAAGGGTTAGGTGTTGTTTGTGGCGAAGAAGTGAGGAAGAAGAGAGTGACAGAGAAAGAATCGGGCGCTCGACTGCGGCTAGGTCACGCGACACTCAACACAGCGGAGAGGAAGACTCGAGCGTAGCTACGGGCGAGTGAAGAGAAGAGGAAAAGCAGGTATATATCTGGGCGGGGACTTTTTGTAGAAAACCTCTCAATTCTACGGAATCCAAACATTACCCTTAGGGTAAGGTTTTTGGCAGTTTAAACCTTCTAAATTATGTAATCCACAACAGGTTTCTAGAGTTGGATTATTTATCCTCTTCACCTCTTATCTTTACCCATAAATCAAAACTAGACCTTAATTTTAAGATTTATTTTTATTTTAAATTCTGAAAGTTAAGTGCCAAGTAATTTACCCTTTAGTAAATTTAAGAATTTACCTGAAAATTTTTATCCAAGTTCGATAATCCTAAATCTTCCATGTATATTTTCCGAAAAATTTATTCTACTGGTTTTTAATTGGCCATATTTATCATTCTCCCCCTCTAATAAAAATTTGGTCTCCAAATTTCATCATTCCTCATACGACACACACTAGCAGCTAAACATGTCTATACTCATCATGAGTAACCACTTCGTTTGATACCCTAAGGTTACACTGTTTCGGAGCAACTGGAGTTATCAATCCAGAAGTTATCAACCGATAACCAAATACACCCGAACAACCATTTAGTCATCACAACTATCCAGAGCACTCAATCTAAGATCATTGGCACCAAGTCTATACTTCAATCCTCAAACGTAAAACGTCAAATCCATGAGTATCACCCAAGTATGCCCAAGCCAATAACATCCTCCCAAACATCACAAGTTTTATATATATATATATATATATATATATATATATATATCCTTCAATAGACCGTCAGAAGATAACATATAATTTAAATATTGCGCCAATATGTCGTACCATATGCTACTATGAATAATAAACTTCTTAAATAATCAACCACTGAAAGATCATTTATCCACCCAATGATCCATCAAAAAGCTATAAATCCGGTAGGTCCATATCCACTAATAGAATCCTCAAAATACAACCTAACATAAAAATTCGTCAATCTTAATCCACCTCTCAACACTAACGAGAAAGTCTACGATGATATCAACCTTATCATCCTGTGAACTAATAGGTCCACGATGGGGGTATAATAACCGAAAACCAATGGACATCTTTGACCTCCTGATTAATGTCCAATATCTCACCGAAAGGTAAGGATACAGCTAACTCCACATCCTCCGCACTTTAACGGGTCATACATCCCGATGCACCATCGAGATTATCCAACCATATACACCCAATCTATGAGTCAATCCCTCATAGAATAGCGTACCAACTAGCGAGTCCCACCGACCATCGCCTCGTAATTCAATACAGTCTAATTACTCCACTCCATGGTCAAAACCCTCGAAGGTCCTACTCCATAACAAGGAGATAGAGACATGCTATCTCTCAGGAGTATCTCAACATACTCTTGAAGCAATTCCTTTATTTCCACATAGGTCATCCTCGATATCTTCTAACCAGAGGTGGCCTAGTCTTGTAAGTGATTTACCTCCGCGCCAATCATATGTCCGTAGGTACCTTCTTGGTTATTCAGACCAAGTACAAGTGGTAACCCATAAGTGTCAAGCAACTAGCTCCACACTTTTCCGTATTAGCTCAAATCACCCATCAACATGTACTTTCTAGGTCAACGACCAAGTACAAGTGATCCATGGTC
Organism: Boesenbergia rotunda; assembly: GCA_024364735.1. Lineage (NCBI taxonomy): Eukaryota > Viridiplantae > Streptophyta > Magnoliopsida > Zingiberales > Zingiberaceae > Boesenbergia > Boesenbergia rotunda. Next base: position 1,258,172 of record JAGFNQ010002659.1, read on the forward strand.
AAAGCCCCCCAAGGAACAGAATGTATCAATCCTCTACTAATCATAATAATATATAGCTAATGTTGCCCTACTACATCAATCCAGATCATGTACTCAAGACATGACATCTAGCTTATCTGTCCAGATATACGTAACATAAAAAAAAACTTGCAGCTCCATGAGCTAAAGTGAATTGATCCAATACTGATCAAGCCCATTACGGTAAGCATCTCTAGTCCTCACTCAGCTGATAGTAGCTAGTACAATATTATGCATAGTAAGGTCCAAGAAAAATAAAAAATCCTTATCCTCCAATATCTTATTGACAGGTTCGACCCTCGTCTTCCAACCCGTATGTCGGTATCACAAAAGAATCATCATTCTCCGCATTTAGACAAGTTCGCAATAAGCCAACTAATCGCCTTCATGACCGACCTTGACCATGATTACTATAAACTAATTGACTTTAACTCATCAGACCTAACCAAATTAAAAAGGTATTTACTAGGCGGGTACAGAAATAGTAACATGATCCAATAACATGAGAGAATTCCTAACCATACCTAAATATACAGGAATAATAACATGATCCAATAACATAAGAGAATTCCTAACCATACCTAAATATACAGGAATAGTAACATCTATTGGTGCTGGAAGCACCAGATCGAATCTGATTTTGATAATAGCAAATGGCTCAAAGTTAAGTTTGTATTGTGATCTAATGGATTTACCAAATGTACAGGAAAGTCTTAGTTCACCTAGGCACGAAGCCTTGACCTGCAGGGTTGAGTAAGAAGTCTTGGTCGAGGATTGGGCAAGAAGTCCTAGTTGTGGATTGGGCACCGAAGTCTTGATTCGGAAGATCGGGCAGGAGTCTTAGCCGAGCGAGGATTGCGGGCAGAAGTCGAGGCGAGTCAAGGTAGGGACGTCTTGAGATCCGGCAGTCTCGGAGACCTAGTAAAAGTCCAACTGGAGGAGCTGGTTGGCAAAAGGTAACTTCTCCTGAGAGGAGTAGGTGATGATACGTTCCCCGGAAGAGGGAACAGTAGGCGTCAGTTCGACCTAGGGTTTTATTTTGAAATCCAAAGTCAGAACCAAGACAACTCCGGCTGTTATCCATGCATTTATTATTAATGTTTTATTGTTCTTGGACTAACCCTGGTTGCAGGAGTGAAAAGGAGTAGCTGCTGCATCACAGGCGCCTGAAAGGGTTTAGGCGCCCTAGAGACCAGGCACCAAACAGGTAACAGGCGCCTGAGTTGAGGCGTTTTCAGCGGGTGAGAAGCTGAGCTGGTAGGTTCGCCACTTCAGCATCTCAGGCGCCCGTGAGCCATCAGGCGCCTTAGAGGTCCCAACCGCCCATGACTAAGAGATAGAGTTTTGGTCGAGTTTGCAGATAAGCATGCGCTCAATTCGCTCCACGTGGCAAGCGCCCAAGAGCCAAAAGGCACTCGAGAACAACCTATATAAGGGGCCTCACCCTTTGCTTCCACAACAATTTAGAACAGCTTTCTTGCAACTCAAGCACTCAAACGCTCTCCGTATTTCTTCCGTGCTCGAGTTTCCCGCGCTGACAACGATCAAGATCGATGACACACTGCCCCAGACGCTTCGCAAATCCCTCAGTGTCGTTGGTATATTTTATTTTAGTTGTTTAATTCTTTGCTCAATGTTTACATTTGTACATCTTCTTCAAGATATAGAATTGCCCAACGAAAATGGTCAAGGACTGTGGGCCTTGGAGTAGGAGCCGTTACAGACTCCAAACCAAGTAAAAAGAAACTGTGTTAGCATTGTTTCTTTTCTTTTTCTGCTGTGTATTCTCTTTCCCAAAAATTTTTAATACTTGTTTTTTTTAATTTCAGGTTCATTAATGGTCATGCAAGAAGGCTATAGCACCACACGTCCTCCTCTATTCTCCGGAGAAGATTTCTCCTACTGGAAGAGCAGAATGGAGGTCCATCTAAAAACTCAGGTGGAAATGTGGATAATAATACAGTCTGGAATGGAAATCCCAAAGAATTCACAAGGTGAAGTTCAGGGGTATTCTGAGTGGGACGCTTCACTCAAAAAGAAGATAGAAGCGGACGCCAAAGCTACACAGACCCTTCAGTGTGGCTTGACGAAGGAGGAACTCAACAGCGTCGACTCTTTCAGCAGCGCTAAAGAACTGTGGAACAAATTGATCGAGCTGCACGAAGGGACGTTAGATACAAGGGTCAACAAGCGTGATCTCCTTCTTAACAAGCTATACATAATTAAGATGCACGACGGCGAGACTCTAAGATGTGTATACTAAAAGACATGAATTTCCTAATATGAACATCTTCATTTTGAAAAGAGAATCACAACTACACTAGATGCCTGTTCACATTAGTACATGCATGAAGTCTAATTACTTTGCATTGTAGATAACATGGTGTGTGGTGTCACACGGAAGATCATGTTATTAGTTCCTTGCTTAGTATAAATAGAGGTACACAACCGAAATGGAATTACAAAACCCATCAGGATGGTTGTAGTGTAATTAGGTGTGGTTGGTCTTGACCATAGAATTACACTAGTGTGCTTTGAGTACATTGAGTAGGACCAAAACCAGAGGTTATCCAATTTGTACTGACATGATAATTGGATAGGACCTCAGTTTATATTATGGAGTACGATCCATTAATCCCGATATAATAACGGGCATATATTATTAATTATTATTTTTTGATTTACCAATGAGCGAGATCTATTCTGTTAGATTGATAGGTCCGGTAAGTTGGGAGATAATATTAATAATATGATGTGCTGTTGATTATTAACGGAATCCATGTCCTGGTGAGTCGGGTTGATGATGCCCCCTTGATGAGCTCGAAAGGATTATCATGCTAAACCCTGTAGGTGGATTTGATCCGACATGATGATAAGGTCAAGTGGTACTAGTCAAGGCTCCAGAGGTTAATTAATTTGAATTGTCAGTAATTTAAATTAATTAACGGGCATTCGAGATCTTAAATATGGGGGGATGGATGACTCATAATATGTGCAACCCATATGAAAATATGGGGGTTGGTGAGGAAGTTCAATTAAGATCCTTTAGTGGAATGAATCTTAATTAATGGATCGGGTTTAGATCCATTGGTGGGACAAGATCCAACTCCTCCTCTTGGTCCCTACCTTAGCTCTATAAATACCCAAGGAGATCATGATACCAAGGCTTGATTAATCACACAACAACTCAAGGCTTTTCTCTCCTCTCTCCCACCTTCTCTCACCTAGGGTAGCCGGCGAGCACCAAGGGAAGAAAGTTTTCTTTTTTCCTTGGTTTTCTCTCTTTTCTCTTGGTTGTTGGCTCAAGGAAGAAGGGAGTTCTTCTCTTCTCTTGGCCAGGTCGATAAAGAGGAGGAAAGGAGAGGCGGCGGCTCAAGGCTTGGTAGGCGGCGTCGCAAGCTTGAAGTGAGGAGAGAATTTTGGCCGGTTGAGTTGGGAAGGAAGAGCTCTTTCTCCTTCTTCTTCTTCTTCATCTTCCCCTTGAGTGCTCCCTTGCGGTTGGAGAGCTTTGGAGCTCTTGGAGGTCGGCGGCACAAGGAGGCAAGGAGAAGAGGTGGCCGGCGGTAAACCCTAGTCTAGGGTTTTGATTGGCAAGAGAAGAGGTGATCTTTTAGAGCCTTCGGTGATCTCGGTTCGCAGTAGATCGTCACCCACACAACATCCGCGAAGGGACGAGCATAAGGTAAAAGACCGCGAGGTGATCAGGAAGGTGTATCTCTTCCCCAAGCTCCTTGATTATCCTTATGTCTACTGTGTGCCATGTTTGCTAACCTCACCATTTCATGTTAGTTAGTTTATTATTTTGATATTGTATCATGGTGAATAATTTACTAACTGGAGCCCGACCATAAACACAAAAGTCGGCGATCCACTCATCGCCTTTTCCGCGGTCGAACGGTCGAGCAAATTACAAGGTCGATTTTTGTAATTGGCCGAGTTGTAATTTGGATCATTCGATATGACACAAGATGGTCGTTGGGAGACGGGTCTCCATTCGGATTAATTTTTAATCCATAGACATGAAGAGGTTGATAGATCGAAGACGTTGCTAGAAGGGGGCTGAATAGCAATTCTTCGTCGTTTTCTCTACAAGATTGTTAGCGCATCGGAATATACAATAAAAATAATCAAACAAATACTAACCAATGCCAACATGGAAGATTTACTTGGTATCCACCCTGGACGGGTGACTAATCCAAGAATCCATCGGTGGATCACGCCCCGGATAACCTCCGGCTAACTCTGTCGCTCCTTGTGGGTGGAGAAACCTCGCCACAACACTTCAGATGCTATCTAAGCACAAGAGACTACTAACTCACTTTACCCAAGCGAGTTTCGTCAAGAAACTCAGCCACCACGAAGTCCGCTTTAAATAAGACTCGGGCTGAAACCCTCGCCACCAGTCGACTGCTCCCAGGGCAGTCGACTGGTGCCACTGGAATTCGACCGTTGCACCCCAACGTTCGAATTCTCAGCCAACTCACTAGCCACCTTCCAGTCGACTGCTCCCAGAGCAGTCGACTAGTCCCCAGCTAAACCCTTCCCGAGTACAATCACACAGCACTCGTACCCTCACGACTCAACTGACTCCTCCTCCGCAGCCTCGACTGTTGCCTTCGCGCCCTCTTCATCTTCGGCTCCCGTCCCTCGGATGCACACAAGCCTCCAGCTTGCCTCCATGCCATCCTTCACGCATGCCTCGAAGTCTGTGCCCATCAGCTCATCGTCCCTGCTCTCCAAGGTCCCTCGGGTGCACACAAGCCTCCAGCTTATCTCCATGCCACCCTTCACCGTACCGAGGTCGTCCAGTCAAGTCCATATGTGTAACCTGTACATCCTGCACACTCAACATACACATATGAGATAACAAGGGTAAACCTAACTTAAACCCTTTGCCTAAACATCAAAACACTTGGTCACTCCGGACCACAGATTGCCTCAAAAATCTCCCCATTTTTGATGTTTGGCAATACGTTTAAGTTAGGGAAACAAGATAGTAGTCAATAGGAAAAACCATGCTAAACAAATGCATATACAATACAAAACTGGATCCTATTCCAAGGCATCCCACACCTAACCCTCCAAGTTAGAAATTTTCTCACCAAAATGGGCTTTTTAAAGCTTCTCCCAAACTCCCCCTACATTGGACTTACAAAGGTTTTTTAAGAACCTATCCAAGGTTCCCCTTACGCCAAGAATGGAGCAACCATGCTCCCCCTTACTCTTAGCTCCCCCTAAACTTAGGGTTTCTTGCAAAGGTAAGTTTGGTTTCCCAACTTAAACCCAAACTTCTCCCCCTTTGCCATACATCAAAAAGACCCCAACAATATCCCAATTATTGGTTCTTTCAATCTCTAATGATTCTAAACACAGTGTATTAAACCCCCATACACTTGTTTCACACCATTTGGACCCAACTCAACTGTTGGATACCCACACCAGCCCTGACCAATCGACTGCCTCTGTTGGCAGTCGACTGATACTCTGAAAATTAATTTTCTGGCCAATTTCAGCATTGCGCCAGAAATTTCACAATTCTCCAAAAATTTTCAAATTTTATGGAGAACTTTGTGGTACCTATACCTACTTGGGAAAAATACATTTCACCATGTATCTATCACGGTTCCTAAGTTGGACACAAAACCCAAGAATTTTCCATGAAAATTAAGGCAAACAAGGGGGCAACCTCCCCCTTAACCTATGCCTTCTCTTATATTTCATTTTTCCTAGGTGAAGTTCTACCCAACTTAACACCCTAACACCAAGTTAGGTTCTACCCAACCTAACAACCAAGTTCTTCTCCCTTGGCCACCATTAAAGAATTGCCCCCAAGCAACCTTATCCCTAGTGCCAACAAGAACTCAACAATACCCAACAAAAACCTAAAGATTTGCAAGCATACTTGCTAGGATATATCCTATCCTAGAAAAATAAGATTTCATGAAAACCACAAATGTGCTTGACTTTTGGTACAAACTCTAATTTCCTTAGACATGACATTTTGTATCAATTTTCAAATATAACCATAATGCCATGTGTTTGCCAATTCCATTCATTGTCATTTCACACACGAAATTATCCTCAATACTTCCCTTTTTATCTCCTAATCCTAGACATATGTGGGAAACTTCCATATTTTGTTCATTCATCAAGAGTTGATTATCCAATATCATCCAATATTAGTCTATGAATCTTTAAATTATATAATGTCAATCCATAAAATCTCTCATGATACTTTCCTATGTTTCCAATTTTACAATTTCTTATCACCTAATAAGCCTTTTTGCAAACTTTTACTGATTAGTCGACTGCCCATATGGGCAGTCGACTGCCAAAACTCACAGAGAGTTTCTGAGCTGGGCAGTCGACTGATACCTGATTTTCAGGTTTTTTCAGCCAAATTTCAGAAATCTCTAAATAATTCTACAAATCTCCAAAAAATCTAAAATTTTGTAGGGAGATTTGTGAGGCCAATGTCTACTTGGGAAAAATTCGTTTCCAAACAAATGTACTCCGGGTCCTAAGATTGGCACGAAACTCAACTTTCTCTAAAATGTATTATTTAAACTCAACCTAAAAGTTCTAATTATGGTTTTTCCTTGATGTATCTTCTAATACTTTGTCATAATTCATTTTTATCAGTGAATTACATGATATTTGGCTATTAAAATCTAATTTTACCCAAGATAACTGTATTTCCATATTTTTCTCCCTAAATTTCCTTTTAATGTGCCAAAACCTAGGATTAAGACTTACCCAAGTCTTTCAACCCTTTTTGGCATATTTCACCTAATTTCCTAGGAAAAAAACTCTTGAGATCCATTTACCATGGACCCAAAGGCTCCTAGAGCTCCCCCTTGAGCTCTGAGCCTTAACCACCACCCTAGGTGGCTCAACCCACACTAGACTACACCAGTGTGCCACCGGTGATTCTTGGGCTACAAAATGGACCTTCTTAACCTTGGACACATTGTCCTTGGTTAAGTCATCCTTTCTACCTTTTGATGGCACCCTCTTGCCATTATATGCTTCCCCAGCATATTTCTTTCCATTTTCCTTGGAGGTCTTAGACCGGTATCCCAAACCCGATCTATCATAGTTGGGTTTTAAACTACCCAACACCATGTCTAAGCTCTTAGATCCAACCATGAATCTTTCTAGGGCCTTTTCTAATGTACCAAGCCTTGCCTTCAAGGCTTGATTTTCCCTTTCTAGAGTTCTAACCTTGGAACCCATATGTCCACCTTGGGCATTCCCAGGACTACCCATTTTCCTAGGCACATTCCTTCCCTTTTTGAGATTAGTGCCATGATCCTTAGGTCTAGAGGTCTTGGGTCTATCATTATGCATGCTTTTCCTAGGGTGTTGATCAACCTTGTTAACCCTAGTCCTATCATTATATTTGAAACCAAAATTATGCACCATTAAGCAATTTTCATTAATTTTAGCATGCATGGATGAATGATTAACATGATTTTTAATATGCAAAAAGGAACTTGAAATTGAATTACATTTTGGCTTAATATTAGGAGTTACCTTCCTTACCTTTGGAGTTCCTCCTTGATGTGGGCTTTGCTTCCTCCTTTCTTCTTTCTCCCATCTCCTCAAGTACTTCATTTTCTTTAGCTCACTTTTTCTAGGGCACTTGGTGTGGTAGTGCCCTAGCTCTCCACATATAAAGCATCGAATTTTCTTCTTCTTCTCTTGAGCTTCTCCATTCCTACAATTCATGTTGATTTAAATTGAATGAACCCGGGTTTAGAGAGTACCTCCCTCTTACCATTTGGGCACTTGTCCTTGTAGTGCCCCTTTTCGTTGCAACCAAAGCATGTGATGTGTTCCTTTTTCTTTGCTTTGGTGGAGGTAGAGACTTCTTCTTGTTCTTGTATGATTGAGGGTCTCTCCTCCCCCTCAATACTTGACGTTGATACTTCTTCTTCTCTTGAGGAAGTTGATGATTTTTTGATTTCTAGTGCTCCTTCACTTGATGAAGTTGACACTTCTTCCTCCTCTTGGTATTCTTGGATTCTTGCACTTGTTTCTTCGGGCTCCTCTACTAGTTGAGCTTCTGTAGGGGTGTTATGAATTTCTTCCAATTTACTCCACAACTCATATGCATTCTTATAATTCCCTACATCACTCAATACATTAGTAGGCAAAATATTAACCAAAATATTGATTACCTTCTCATTGGCCCTTGCTTGTTCTTGTTGCTCCTTGGTCCAATACCTAGGTCGGAGCTTCTTTCCATACTTGTCCTTAGGGGTCTCAAATGGTTCCTCTAGCACCATTACGCACTCCAAATCCATGCCGAGCCACATCTTCATTCTAGCTTTCCAATATTCATAGTCTTCATGCTCGTATGGTGGTGGTGAGTTGATATCTTCCCCAAGTTTGTCATCCATAGTTCTTCTTCCTCTAACATGTGCTCCCTTGGCAGTTAGTCCGATCAAGAGCGGTCCTTCGCTCTGATACCAATTGATAGATCGAAGACGTTGCTAGAAGGGGGGTGAATAGCAATTCTTCATCGTTTTCTCTACAAGATTGTTAGCGCAGCCGAATATACAATAAAAACAATCAAACAAATACTAACCAATGCAAACAAGGAAGATTTACTTGGTATCCACCCCAGACGGGTGACTAATCCAAGAATCCGTCGGTGGATCATGCCTCGGATAACTTCCGGCTAACTCTATCGCTCCTTGTGGGTGGAGAAATCTCGCCACAACACTTCAGATGCTATCTAAGCACAAGAGGCTACTAACTCACTTTACCCAAGCGAGTTTCGTCAAGAAACTCAGCCACCACGAAGTCTGCTTTAAATAAGACTCGGGCTGAAACCCTCGCCACCAGTCGACTGCTCCCAGGGCAGTCGACTGGTGCCACTGGAATTCGACCGTTGCACCCCAACGTTCGAATTCTCAGCCAACTCACTAGTCACCTACCAGTTGACTGCTCCCAGAGCAGTCGACTGGTCCCCAGCTGAACCCTTCCCGAGTACAATCACACAACACTCGTACCCTCACGACTTGACTGACTCCTCCTACGCATCCTCGACTGTTGCCTTCGTGCCCTCTTCATCTTCGGCTCCTGTCCCTCGGATGCACGCAAGCCTCCAGCTTGCCACCATGCCATCCTTCATGCATGCCTCGAAGTCTGTGCACATCAGCTCATCGTCCCTACTCTCCAAGGTCCCTCGGGTGCACACAAGCCTCCAGCTTGTCTCTATGCCACCCTTCACCATACCGAGGCTGTCCAGTCAAGTCCATATATGTAACCTGTACATCCTGCACACTCAACATACACAAATGAGATTGGAAATATGTAAGTTTTCTTTGTACCAGAAACTTACAATTATTCTGAAAATTTTTTATTTTTGGAAGCTTTCCATTTATGGAAAGCTTGCAATTTTGGGCACTTTCTTTCAAGAAAGTCTAGACAAATTATGGGAATATTAATTGGCATTTGAATTCATAATTGGAAATTAAATTATTTACAAAATTCTTTATTTTGGATTGAGCCTCGGGGAGCCGTCCAATTTAAAGTTAGTTGTTATAATTAAATTTCCTAAATTGAATTTAATTTGTCAAATGTTTAATTTGGATTGAGCCTCGGGGAGCCGTCCAAATTATATTAACAATAAATTCTTATTTTGGATTGAGCCTCGGGGAGCCGTCCAAATTAAGTTATTTATTGATATTAATTTTCCATAAATAAAATATGTGATCAAATCTTGGAAAATTTTGAGGTGATTCTCAAACGATAATTTCCTTATTTGATTTATAAGGTGATGCTCTTACATATTATTGTCTCCAAAATTAATTAGGAAAATTATTTCCTATAGAGTATATTTCCTTAAATAAGATTTTCATGAAAATAATATGTGGTTGAATTAAGGGAATCTGTCTTTTAATTTAATAAGATTTGATTTAGAGAAATCAAAGTCTTAAACATATTATTTCCAAAATTGATTATGACAATTTAGGAAATTGTTTCCCAAAACAATTCCTTGAATAAAGTGTGAAATTAGAATTAGGAAATCCAGTTCCTAATTCAATTAATGAGACTTGATAAATTAAGTCACATACATACTTTATTAAGGAAATCGTTAGAACATGACATAATTATATGTCATGAATGTGCTTAAAAGAAAAGGATGAGACCCAAAACCCCTTACAAAATATTAAGGCCAACACCTTCCATTAATATGGTTAGAACTGGAGTTTTGTTTCTCGTTTGGGTTGATGGACACATCCATGCCCGGCTTGAACCTCGACATGTTCAAACCATGGAATTAGTTTATGATTAATATAGTTGGAGTCAGAGGTCAATCCTTAGTTTTGGTTGTTGGACACATCCAAGCCTGACTAAACGGTTGAATGAGCTCTAACCATATTAAAACTATTTCTTGATTAATGGGTCAGCCTTAAGCTTGGAGCATCAATTTGTTGTGCCACAGCCAAGGTCGATGTAAAGAGAGGTGCAGTTGGGTGCTATGTATATTGTTGCATACTTGTTAATGAGTTAACAACCCAATGATTTATGCAAACATTCAATTAGTTGATAGCATAATGTGATAGTTACATATATGTAATATGTAATCGGTATAATTACCTACCTTCATAGCTAAGAATAACTTGATGGCCCTAGCCATGGTTGTTCTTATCTATGGATGGATATCAACCTATTTGGAGATGTTCCTACGATCTCCCAAATTGATAAAAAGGGTTATTCAATTCTAAAAATAAATAGGATTTAATGAATGTATATTGATGCATTCTTTATCATTCTCATCACATAACCACAATTTGTATTTCTAGGATAATCACTTGATCATGTCTTCTCTGAATTTGCATTCTATTTTGGACACCAATAAGTTAACTAAGGACAAAAGAATTGAAAAAGCACCAAAAGGCACTTGCCATCATTGTGGCAAGGAGTGCCACTGGCGAAGAAACTACAAGGTTTATCTTGAGTCCTTGAAGAAGAAGGCATCCGATGCCCCATCCACTTCAGGCATCTTCGTTATTGAATGTCACTCTATTTCCTCGTACACCTGGGTACTTGGTACTGGGTGTACCTCACATATATGTAATGACATACACGGGCTAAGGAATAGAAGAAGACTCGTCAAGGGAGAAGCGAATTTGCGAGTTGGAAATGGAGCAAAGATTGCTGCTATTGCCATCGGAACATATTTGCTAAAGCTTCCTACTGGACTTGTCTTAGAATTGGATAATTGTTATTTTGTTCCTTCGTTAATAAAGAACATTGTATCTATTTCATGCTTGAATGAAAAAGGTTATCATTTAACTTTTAGTAACAATTGCTGTTACATAACTTTAAATGGTGTTCTTTATGGGACCGAAACTTTATGCAATGGTATCTACACGTTAGATTTATCCGGTGACATTTTCAATATCAAAGTTAGCAAGAAACGTGCTCGAATAGATAATCAAATAGACTCCTATACGTGGCATTGTCGTCTTGGCCATGTAAGCAAGAAACGCATGACCAAATTACACCGATGTGGAATTCCGGAATCATTTGAACCTGGTTCATTTGATACATGTGAATCATGCTTAAAAGGCAAGATGACCAAATTACCCTTTTCCGAAAAAGATAAACCAGTGGGAGAATTGCTTGGTCTAATACATACTGATGTATGTGGACCAATGTCAACTCTTGCACAAGGAGGCTATAGCTACTTCATTACCTTTATCGATGATCACTCACGATTCGGGTATGTGTTCTTAATGAAACACAAATCTGAAGCTTTTGAGAAATTCAAAGAGTTCAGAAGTGAAGTAGAGAAACAGCTTGGCAAAAGTATTAAGATACTTCGATCCGATCGGGGTGGTGAATACTTAAGTCAAGAGTTTCAAGATTATCTTAGGGACAATGGGATATTGTCTCAATGGACTCTGCCATATACACCACAGCATAATGGTGTATCTGAGAGGCGTAACCGAACCTTGATAGACATGGTTAGATCTATGATGAATCATGCAACTCTTCCAAAATCCTTTTGGGGCTATGCGCTTAAGACAACTGTTTACTTGCTAAACAGAGTCCCGACCAAGGTAGTCTCTACTACTCCATATGAGACGTGGAATAGTAAGAAACCTCATTTATCTCACCTAAAGATATGGGGTTGTCCTGCTTATGTAAAGCGGACTATATCAGACAAATTGGATGCTAAGTCTGATAAATGTCTATTTATTGGATACCCTAAGGAAACGAAGGGTTACCAATTCTATCATCCCTTGGAACAAAAGGTGTTTGTTTCAAGGCATGCTGTATTTCTAGAAAAAGAATTTCTTTTACAAGAAAACAGTGGGAGTAGCATTAAACTTGAAGAAGTTCAAGAAACTCCAATAGACATTACAGAGACACCTAGTCTAGACCCACAACCGATAACTCATAATGATGAGCTATCAGTTGAACCTAAAACAACACCACTTCTTCGTAGGTCTGATAGGACACGCAATATTCCAGAGAGATACAAATTTCTCATAAGTGAATCGAACGACGTGTTACTCATTAACAATGACGAACCTATCAATTATGAAGATGTTCTGAATAATTCAGAAAGGGATAAATGGCTTGAAGCCAAGAAGTCGGAAATGGATTCCATGTACAAAAATCATGTATGGGACTTGGTTAACCCACCTGAAGGGATTAAGCCCATAAGGTGCAAGTGAGTTTTCAAGAAGAAAACTGACATGGAAGGTAATGTTATTACCTTTAAGGCTAGATTAGTGGCAAAAGGATATCGTCAGAAACAAGGAATTGATTATGACGAAACCTATTCGCCAGTAGCTATGTTTAAATCCATTCGGATGCTCCTGGCCATATCAGCTCATTATGATTATGAGATATGACAAATGGATGTGAAAACAGCTTTCCTTAATGGAAACCTGCTTGAGGATGTATATATGATACAACCTGAAGGTTTCACAACGGTTGATAAAACCAAAGTATACAAGCTTCTACGATCCATATATAGACTAAAGCAAGCATCCAGGAGCTGGAACATCCGTTTTGATGAGACAATCAAAGAGTTTGATTTCTCACAAAATCCTGACGAACCTTGTGTGTACAAGAAGGTTAGTGGGAGTGCAGTCGTATTCCTAATGTTATATGTCGATGACATATTACTTATAGGAAATGATATATCAGTCTTACAGTCAGTTAAAATTTGGTTGTCCAAAACTTTCTCCATGAAAGACCTGGGAGAAGCAACCTATATCCTTGGGATTAGAATCTATAGAGATAGATCAAAACGATTGCTTGGTCTATTGCAGTCTACATATATAGACCGAGTGCTAAAAGGGTTTAGCATGTCGGAATCCAAGAAAGGTTACCTTCCCATCAGGCATGGGATCAACCTTTCGAAGTCTATGTGTCCGCGCACAGAAGACGAGAGGATTTGCATGAATAAGATTCCTTATGCATCCGCGATAGGATCTATCATGTATGCTATGTTATGTACTAGGCCCGATGTATCATATGCTCTGAGCGTCACAAGCAGATACCAGTCTGATCCAGGAATGGATCATTGGGCGGCTATCAAGACAATCCTCAAGTACTTAAGAAGAACTAAGGATGTGCTCCTAATATATGGAGAAGGTGATATGGTAATACGTGGGTATACAGATGCCAGTTTACAGACAGATAAGGATGACTCCAAATCTTAGTCTGGATACGTATTTATTTTGAATGGAGGCGCAATAAGTTGGAAGAGTTCCAAGCAAGACACCGTAGCAGATTCTACCACGGAAGGGGAAAATATTGTAGCTTCGGAAGCAGCAAGGAAGCAGTCTGGATCAAGAAGTTCGTCTCAGAACTTGGTGTGGTTCCAACCATTGATGAAGCAATACCGGTTTATTGTGACAACAATGGAGCTATTGCACTAGCAAAGGAACCAAGGTCTTATCAGCGATCCAAACATGTGCTTCGCCGCTATCATCTGATCAGAGAGATTATAAGTAGGAATGATATACAAATTGAGAAAATTCCCACTGAAAGGTATTTAGCGGATCCTTTAACTAAGGCCTTGACTCAAAGCAAGTTTGAGGGTCATGTTAGAGCATGTGGTATTGGATATCGTAACGATTGGCATTAGGCCAAGTGGGAGTTTGTTAGTGATATGAGAAAAGTGTCCTAAGGCAATCGCCTTATGATTGTAATCATTTATTTTAATAAATGAATATTCACTATTTGAGTATACATGTTTATGTATTTGATTGAGATCTTAAACTCATTTACTGAATGTCCGCAATACAATTCACAGCATGAGAGAATTTGTGATGAATTCACAACTAGTGATTATCTCTACATGTGCAATTGTGAAGTATTGAAATTGTTCCTAGTCGATGAATTGATAAAAATGGACACTATCAATTCTGTTGAGACTTGCATGGGTTATTCTCTAATCAGCTGATTCTCACTGGCTGGTGACATTGGGATGTCCGAAGATAAACATGAATGCTAGTTAAGGGAACTAGTTCATTGGAGTGACTGGCTGTAAAACTTCATATGGTAGTCTACATATAGACATGTCAGTGAAGTTCTTACTGCAGCTTAAGTGCGATGTTCCTTTGACTTGCGGTGTTCAAGTCATCTTGGTCATGGAGACTTATACTTTGACATCTTAAGCAACCATCTCCAAGGAGGTGTGGACCCAGGATGATTGGGTATAAGCCGAAGTGCCCGAAGATGTTTGAACAACCTACAAAGGATTCACCACTCCTTGCGAGGAGATGTATACCCAGGGCCTATCGTCGGATTGTTACTCGAAGCCTCTGGCCAGAGCATGACATGTTCAGAGTATGAATCTCTTAGATACATGAGAGTAATTAGAATCCGTAGGACGAGAAAACGTTACTTGGGCTAGGTGTGACGTAGTCAGCCTAGTGGGGATTGACACACATAGACCATGTCCTAAACCAAGTGGGTATAAGATGGTGAAGGGAATGAGGCACGATTCATTATAGCTGCTGAAGGGTTTCAGAATTGTTTCTGAGGTCAACCGTTGATCTTTCGATTAATTGGGGATCATGATGTACTACTAGGTCCCACTCATGATCGTTCTATAATTGGTTAATTGGGGGTCAACCGTTGATCTTTCGATTAATGGGGATCATGATGTACTACTAGGTGCCACTCATGATCGTTCTATAATTGGTTAATTATAGACGGCCAACATAAATCGAAAACCTATTTAGTCACACGCACTACGAGTAATCCGAGGGATTTAAAACGAGTTGAAAATTAGATTTTCCAATCAAGAGAGATTAGGTTTGGTTGAGCCAAACGATAAGTCGAATCTGAATTTTTCAGAGACGCATCGGAAGCGTAAAATGGCTAAGTCTTTTGAAGACTTAATAGATGAATTAAATGAGTTTAATTCATTGGGGCGTGGCCTGGATAGGCCGGCCAAAGAGGGTCCCCACCCTCTTTGCTTGGCTGGCCACAACAAAGGGAGGGAACCAAATTGTTTGGTTCAATTTATAAAATAAATCAAGTGTGGTTTGTTTTATAAAATTATGGATGATATAAATTTTTTATATAAACCAAGGTTTGGTTTATTTTTTATGGAAATTAAAATGAACCATGGATTGGTTTATTTTATTTTATAAAATCAATCATGGATTGATTTACCATGATAAAGAAATTTATATAAAGAAATTTATATAAAATTTATTTTTCATGGAAATTAAAATGAACCATGGATTGGTTTATTTTATTTTATAAAATCAATCATGGATTGATTTACCATGATAAAGAAATTTATATAAAGAAATTTATTTTTCATGGAAATTAAAATGAACCATGGATTGGTTTATTTTATTTTATAAAATCAATCATGGATTGATTTACCATGATAAAGAAATTTATATAAAGAAATTTATATGATAAATTTCTTATGAAAATTTATTCCATAAGAAAAAAGAGACTTGGTTTATTTTTATCATGAATTAAAATATGATTTTAACCATGATATAAAATCAAGACTTGGCATGATGGAATAAGTCATAGAAAATTTATATGATAAATTTCTTATGAAAATTTATTTCATAAGAAAAAAGAGACTTGGCGGTTGAGAGGCCACTTTATAAAGGACCCAAGGCAAGGCTTGGAATTCATTCGAAATAATCCAAGTATTCTTGCTTGGGCTCTCTCCCTCTCCTCCCTTCTTCCTCTTGGCCGGCCACAAGCCTCTCCCCCTTTCTTCTTGTCGTGAGCACAAGGAGAAGCACCGAGGCGATGAAGTTCTTCCGTTGGGACGATCTTCCTCTCCGGCCATCATCACCTTGGGATTGGGCGTAAGTCATCTTCCTCCTTCTTGTCGGAATTGTGATTCCGGCCAACCTTGGTGGTGAGTTTTTCCGATGTGATTACTTCTCTCTTGGTTTTTGTTGCGTTCTCGGAGAATCTAGTAGTTCTCGAGAACACGAAACTCGTGGCTTTGCGAAGTCATCCCGAAGATACTCGGCGTGGACGCGAATAGAGGCGGAGCTTCCGAGGGACGCTTACGGTTGGATCTCGTCCCTTTCTTCGAGTTACGCGAGGTAACAAGTAAATTAGTTTACGTTTCTGCAAAATTTTAAATATATGATCATATCTACACAACATAAGGTTGCATGCTTAGATGTGTGGTTAAATAATTTGAGAAATTATTTATGCTAAACCTTCCGCTGCACGTAATTAATTTTAAAATTACAAACCCGCATCCATGTCAACATGCACCGGGTCCCATCAATAACAAGGGTAAACCTAACTTAAACCCTTTGACCAAACATCAAAATACTTGGTCACTCCAGACCACAGATTGCCTCAATAGAGGTCTCTCGGAATGACCAAGTATTCGCTTAGAAAACTCGCCAAGCCATACCCAACAATTGGTATCAGAGCTGAGGTTTCCGGCTTTGTGTGTTTAGGATTGGTTAATTTTTTGTATTTTCATATATTTTATTTTGCTGGATGATGCGTGGATGTGCGTAGGTTAACTTTGTGTTGCAGGCACGAGATTCCAACTTGTCATGGCCAAATAATGGTTGTATGAATGGTTGTGCAAATTTAACGTAATTAA
Organism: Boesenbergia rotunda; assembly: GCA_024364735.1. Lineage (NCBI taxonomy): Eukaryota > Viridiplantae > Streptophyta > Magnoliopsida > Zingiberales > Zingiberaceae > Boesenbergia > Boesenbergia rotunda. The sequence continues at coordinate 1,275,288 of JAGFNQ010002659.1, forward strand.
TTAATCCTCGAGGTTGACGAGGCTAGGTATTTAATTTTATAATTAAATATGGCACATGTTTAGCCGAGCTATTTATTTTAATTTCGATCTAGTTTTCATGTACACTCTTTCGTGGAGTATAGGATCGATGATGTTAATAAGTAGCTAGTCATTTCGGCTCGGAGATCCTTCAAGGTAGCTTGCGCAGAAGGAAGGGAGGAGCGGACGAAGTGACAACACGACTAGTGGCGCATTAAAGACCAAGGGCCATGAAAGTTGAAAAATCTAGGATTTTCTGCATTTTTCATATATTTGGTTATGTGCTTGGTTGTGCTAAGTTAAAATTCCTCGAAATAAATTACTAAGTGGGAGAGGGACCCTAAGGGTCCCATTGCCTTCATTGCAATCTGATATGTGATGCGAACAAGCCCGCACGTTGGCTCTGAGTGCCTTCCTCCATAACGGATAGGCTTGTTCTGCGGATCACAAGATCAAAAAAGATTATAGAGGATTATTGAAGAGCGTGTGCACTTCCCCAACGGAAGGCACATAATCCTAAATAATTCTCTTAGTGTCGTGCAATGGTAAACACTTAGATACAATTATTAGTATCCTCCCCAACGGAGTCACTGCTAATAATATGTAGGGCCGATGTTGACCAACTATTAGTCTTACTTGTCAAAAAGTTAGGTTGACAAGATAGTAAGATTAATGGGTAAAACCTTCTTGAACGAATGTAGGGTTAGTATACGTCCACACTAACGTGACATACAAATTCTCGGTGTTTGAGATGTTGGTTGATTTCGAAAATTTATTATTTTGAGGAATCAATCTATTTTTGAATTTTAAAGTAGTGTATGTTGTGATTCTCAGGTTTTTCATAATGACCTTTAACCCACTAGCAACAATTCTTAAGGAAAATAAACTTACTGGCCCAAACTACATAGACTGGAAGAGGAACCTTGACATTGTCCTCACTGCTGAAGAGTACAAATTTGTACTTTTCGAGGAATGTCCGGAAAGGCCTAGAGAAGACTCTAGTGAAAAGTTGAGGGAGCGTTACAAGAAGTGGGTCAAGGCATATGAGATGGCGCGGTTTTACATTCTGGCATCCATGTCGAATGTGCTGCAACATCAGCATCAGGCTATGCCCACTGCTAGTGACATGATGCTGAACCTCAAGAATCTCTTCGGGCACCAAGGTCGAGCTGCTAGGCAGTCCGCGATGAAGAGTCTGATGACGACCACTATGGTCGAAGGGACACCCGTGAGAGATCATGTCCTAAAGATGATGGCTCACCTCAATGAGATTGAGGTACTGAGAGCACAGATCAACGGGGAATCCCAGGTTGATATTATACTCCAGTCTCTGCCTAGGAGTTTTGAGCAGTTCAGGCTCAACTACAATTGAACAAATGTGATTATATGTTGGGTGAACTGCTAGGAGAACTCCAGGCGGTAGAGGGCCTCTTTCGTCAGAACTCGCAGGCCTTAGTAACTCAAAGGGTTTCTTCTTCTGTGCCGAAAGGCAGGAAGAAGAAGAAATAAGGAGGGTTTAAGAAGGCAGCAGCATCGTAGGGACCTCAGACTAGCGTGAAGAAGCCAAAAGGCAAGTGCTTCATGTGCAAGCAAACTGAGCAGTGGAAGGCGGACTGCTCCCGTCGACAAGACAAAGGTACTTCTTCAGCCTTAGTCGTTGAAACATGTTTAGCGGTGTTATCTACCAGTACCTGGTGCATAGATACGGGAGCCACTGACCATGCCTGTAATACTTTGCAGGGGTTCTAGGAAACTTGACGGCTAGCTGATGAAGAAATCGTGGTCTACATGGGCGATGCTACAAAACTGGCAGTAGTTGTAGTGAGTGTTTTTTATTTATCTTTTGAGAGAAATAAATTGTTAGTTCTGAGAGATTACCTTTATGTACCCTCGTTTAGAAAAAATTTAATTTCAGGTTCTAAGTTGATAAAGGATGTGTTGGTGCAAAGTGCATCAATGATGTTCTCCTCTAAGTGTTTTAATGTTTGACAATACACTTAAGTCAGTGATACATTGAACAAACAAAGGGGAGCAAAGGAGGAGTAACCTAAGTGGAAGAAAAGTCCTAGTTAACCTAGGCACTATGACTTGCTCCGAAGGTGGGCACTAAGTCCTGATCGAGGATTGGGCACTAAGTCCTGGCAAAGGGCTGGGCACCGAAGACCTGCTCGGAAGGTGGGCACAAAGTCCTGGTCGAGGACTGGGCAAGAAGACCTGGTCGAGGGTTTGGCATCGAAGTCCTGGTCGAGGACTGGGCAAGAAGACCTGGCCGAGGGTTGGGCACCGAAGTCCTGGACATAGGGTTTGGGCACGAAGTCTTGGTCCGAGGGACTGAGCAACTTAGCTGAGCGATGACTAAAGGACAGAAGTAGAGACGGGTTAGGGTTCGAGCGTCTCGAGGTTCGGAAGTATCGGGATTTAAGCAAAAGTCCACCCAAAGGACTGGGTGGCAACCGTATCCTGAGAGGAGTAGGTGAAAGGCACATTCTCGGGGATGGGAACTTCCGTCGGTTCGACCTAGGGTTTCGTAAAAATCCGAAGTCCGAACCAAGTCCTTAAGACTAATATTGTATGTGTAGGTGCTTTGTGTTTGTGTATCTTGCAGGTATCAAGAACCGGAGACAAAGCAGGCGAAAGGCTGGAATGCAGCCAACCCAGGCGCCCCCACTGATAGGGGCACCCAGATCAGTGTGTAAAACCCAGTGTTGGGTTGAATGCCTTGAAGCCAGGCGCCTAGGATGATGGGGTAGCCCAAGCCAAAGAGTAAACAATGCAGTTTCATGAAGAAGCAGAATAGGCTTCCATTCAGGCGGCCCGGGATGATACGGGCGCCCAAGTTGAAAGCTGTTTTGTTGTTTCGAGGTCGAAACACAAGATAAGCCTTCACTCAGGCGCCCGGGAGGTCCCAGGCGCCCTGGTTAGAAGTTTTATAAGCCGCGGCGAGGTCGGCCGGGGATAAGGTTTGATCGAGTTCATAGGGGCGCCCCCAGCATATCAGGCGCCCGTATGAAGCCTATATAAGGGGCTTCGACCCCTCTGCTTCAAACATAACTGCTGTGAGTGATTCCGAGCATTCTGACTGACGACAATACGCTAGAGATGAGGCTCTACGACAAGGAGGCTCCAGGAGGAAGTGCACGACACTTTGGAGGTCCAGATCGGCGAAGCTTCAGATTTTTCTTTGTTCGGTTTGCTGTTATTTAATTCTGCACTTCATTTTCAATATTCTTGCTTATAATTATCAACTGTAAGACGGGTTTTCTCCGCCTCCGGAAATTCTGGAAAGGAGACCAATAGTTGACTCACAACGAGTACATAGGCCTTGGACGTACTGACCCTGGGGGGTCGGGAACCAAGTAAATAAATCCCCGCGTGTCTGTCTTGCTTTTATTTTTCTGTATTTACTTTTCCGCTGTACTACTAACGTTCTAAGTCTAAAACGATCCAAGTTTTCTACGAAGTTTACGCGAGAGATTTTCACGGTCGATATTCACCCCCCCCCCCTCCTCTATCGACGACACCGATCCTACAGTTGGTATCAGAGTAAGGCCGCTCTTCACCGGACTAACCGCCGACGGAGCAATGACGCCAGGAGTTGAGGGGGAGCCCAGGGGTGAATCAGGTACAATTTTTTTTAATGTCCATTTTTAAGTTCCATATTATTTGTTTCACGTGCAGGGAGAGAGGGCACTATAAAAATCAGTGCCCTACTCGTAAGACTCGGTCTACACCAACTGCGGCAAAGGGGACACCAGCGCCAGGAGTCCGGAAAAACAAGGATCACGTACAATGCTTCAAGTGCGGAAAATACGGACACTACAAGAACAAATGTCCGACAAAGGTACATAAAATTTACATTCCGAAAAGTTTCAAAATTCCTGCACTAGCTTATGTAAATAATGTAGACATTCTTTCTGATAAATTAGAAATATTACACAGTCAAATAGATATCTTGCATAATCATTTAGAAAAAGTAAATAATTCTAAAATATCAGAAATCAACACTTTAATCCTTAATGTTAACTCGATAATTTCCAAAGTTAATTCTGAAATTAATTCTGGAATTAATCTGAATTTTAATTCGGATAATCCCGAATTAAAATTCGAAAATCCTAAGGATAATCCTGAATTAAAATTCAAAAATCCTAAAGATAATCCCGAATTCAAATTTGAAAATCTTAAGTATAAATCTGAATTCAAAAATCTTAAGGATAAATCTGAATTAAAATATCTTAAGGATAATTCTAAATTTGAAAACCCTTTAGATAATTATGAATTCAAATTTGAAAATCCGTTGTATAACTCTGAATTCGAATTTGAAAATTCTAAAAATAATCCAGAAGTTAATTCTGAAGATATTATCTCTGAAGATAATTTTGAAGATGAAATTCTCCTAGATAATAACTTAACTATAGATAATTTTGAAAGTTATTACAAAACTTTAACTAGTGGCCCAAATTACTCCTCCTACTTTGAGGATACTAAAAGATGTAATTTTGAGGATGAGGAGGATATGAAACTATCTAAGATAAAGACCATAGTAAATAAAGTTCACAAAGGTTCAAACAAATTCGAATTGTTAGAAAAATTTGAAAAGATAGATAAAGATGAAGCAGAGATTTTCGAAATAATGAAAATGATGAACTTAAACCCACAACTATTAATTAATCATTTCAACCTTAATTATTGAAATCTTAATTAAATTGTAATTAATTCAAATTCAATTCAATTAAATCCTAATTAAATTAAATTCAATTAAATCATAATTAAATTAAATTCAATTAAATCCTAATTAAATTAAATTAAATTCAAATTAAATTCAATTAAATCCTAATTAAATTAAATTCAAATTAAATCCTAATTAAATTAAATTCAAATTAAATCCTAATTAAATTAAATTCAAATTAAATTCAATTAAATCCTAATTAAATTAAATTCAAATTAAATACTAATTAAATTAAATTCAAATTAAATTCAACTAAATCCTATTTAAATTAAATTCAATTAAATCCTAATTAAATTCATTTTAAATTAAATTCAATTAAATTCAAATTAAATCCGAATTAAATTAAATTCAAATTAAATCCTAATTAAATTAAATTCAAATTAAATTCAAATTAAATTCTCATCAAATCAAATTCAAATTAAATTCAAATTAAATCTTAATTAAATTAAATTCAATTAAATATTACTTAAATCTAAGTTAATTCAATTAAATCTAAATTAATTCAATTAAATCTAAATTAATAAAAACTTAAATTAATTCAACCTCAATTAATTTATAATTAATTCAACTTTAATTAATTCTTAATTAACTAGAATCCAACTATATCTTAATTAACTTAAACTTGAACTAAAATAAAATCTTACCCAAACCGCAACAATCAACTTAATAAAATTAAATATGTCAAAGTGGGTTGACATATTCGCAGATTCACACGACATGTAATAAATCGAGAATTTGATACATTATTAGAAACTTAAATAAAATGATTTGAAGTGCTTGACTCATGCATAACTGTCATGCCATGCATATGCAATTTTTCTTAAAATATATGTCATGTCATTCACGTTTAATTTTCTGCATAAATTAGAACGGCTATAGGAAAAAGACTAATGAAACTTGATCAACCTAGTATTAGGTGAAGGTGAGATGATAGTACGTTAGGGAAGCCTTCTGGCGGAACTATCCGAAGCTATCGATCCAAGACCCAAACTAGTTAAACTAAAATCTTTCAAGAAGTAACTTGAAGATGAATTTTCTATAAAAGGCTTTGTCAAAGAAAGAGTTGATGATCCAATAAGGCTACGGCCAAAGAAGGCCTAGTGCCTTACCAATGTAACGCCCCAAAATTTCCATTTTAAGTTCTTAAAGTCCTTAGAACTATTTAAAAATGGTTTAGAAATATTCTAGATATTTTTAGGAATTTTTAGAATATTTTTATGGAATTTTCCGAGTCCGTTTAGTATTTTTACTAAAAGAAATAGAGTTTTCGGCAAAAAGTTGCCTGGACGAGTTTTGAACCCGAGACCTCCCATGGGATCAACGACTTAAGTTGGTCGGGTTAACCAGGCGCCCCAGCAGGGGTGTGCTGAAAGAAAATAGAGAGATATTAAGTTAAGTTATAAGTTGGACTTAAATACCCCTTGGTATAAATAGAAGAACTTAAGTGGGGGTTTTATTTTTGGTTCGGCAACTTCTCCCCCTCCTCACCATCCGCCGACCCCCTCCTCCCCTCTCTTGTGCGCACGCCAACCACACCAAGCCTAGGGCTTCCCTCCGGTGGCCGGCCAAGGCTCCTCTCCGAGAGAATTTCCTATATTCGGAATCCCCGCGACGAGAGGAACGCGTGAGCGCGAAGAAATCTCCGAGACTCTGAGTTTCTCCGGAACCTCCGACGCCGTTCTTGGTTGTAAGTCCAAGATATCAAGGTAAGTACTGCTCACCTGCAGTAAGAGGCGGTTTTCCCGCAAGAATTTTCCCTCGAAAGTTTTAGAAGAGATATTTCCTTTTAGTTTAAGATTTTGCATGTGATCTTAGTTCATTATATGTTTGTATAAGTTTAATTAAGTACCCTATATGAGGTTAGGGTCTAAGAAAAGTTTTGAGAAAAGAAAAGAGAAGATAAAGGTAAGAAAAGAAAAGGCCAAGGCCTTAAGAAATCCCCAAAAGTCAAGACTTAGGGATTTGGGCACACAAGGGGCTCGTTAAAATGCCAAGGCATTTAAAGATAAGAAAGAAAAGAAAGAAAAGCTATTTTATTTTCTAAGGCCAGTACCCGGCGTCCAAGGGCGTCGTTAAAGAAATCCAGGTGTCCAATTCCAAGGTCTTGGCCCTGGTAGACCAAGGTCTGCTCTATTAGGATTGGTGGCTCGCTACCCCAACCTTTTAGGGAACGCGCATAAGATGGTACTTACGTCTTAAGTGGATCCAAGTGAGATATTATTTTCAAGTATATACTTTAGCAAAGTTTTCTAAAGTTTAAGAAAGTTTTCTAAAAGTTAAAGAAAGATTTAAAAGTCAAAGAATTGCTAAAGTTTCAAGTTAAGCCAAGAACAAGTAAGTTAAGACTTATTAGTGCTTTAGTATGCATGTCTTGAGTTATACATGTTGTTTTAGTGTTTCTTTTAAGCATAAAAGTATCTCATGTGATTTCACATTGTTTTAAAAAGCATGCTTGCACATTTCGAGATTTTGTGAGCTAGATAGTACTTACTAAGCTTTTGCTTATTAGTTGCATTTCCTCTTGCTGCAGGTAAAGGTAAAGGCAAGCAATTCTGAAGGAAGGCGACAAGGCGGTGCTGAGTGACGTGTGTGTGGTGGCTGACCTTGGAGAGGTCCTTGGGACAAGATGAATAAAAGATTCAAAGCGCATTTATTATAAAGTCTTAGTTTAAGTTAGATCATATAGCATTTATCCAAGTATTTGCGTTTTAGATATTTTGCATGTCTTAAAACCATGAGTAAAGATTCCATGTCATTTTAATTAGCATACATATCCTTATGATGACATTGGATGAGTATGAGTGTGAGTAGTTTTGAATATTGATACTTGATGGAGATATTTGATGCATGTGCCAAGATATTGTGAGTTTTCCTTTGAATCAAGTTTTATGGCTTAAAAATGCTTAGAAAAGTTGCATTCACATTCCACAATGCTTTAGAAATGTTTAGAACATGTGTTTTGGTGTTATGAATGCATAGGAGTGAAGTTTGGTACAAAACTCTAGTTTAAAGTTCATATAGATTTTCATAACTTATTTACTTCCGCAAAAGTTCTAATTTCGAGTTTATGAAGTTGTTTGGATTGGCTAAAAGGTTTAGGAAACTATTATAGAGTATAGAAATGGTGTTGTGTCTTTGTATGGCTTGGAACCATAAGTTCGGTGGACTTTTGAGACATGGATTCGAATGTGAATTTCAGGTTTTTCAGGCGTGCCAGTCGACTGGTTCAGTATCAGTCGACTGCCCTATCGAACAGTAGTTTCTGTTCGATGCATCAGTCGACTGCCAAGAGGCCAGTCGACTGGTGTCGCGCCCAGAAACTTTCTGTGGCCGATCCCAGTCGACTGGTCAGATCGCAGTCGACTGGTATCATTTCAGAAGGAAGTGTGCCATTGTATCATGCATGACTATTAGAGTTAGAATATCATCCCCAGATGGATTTAAAAGAAAAAAAAAGAAGTTCCGCATTCTTAGTTGTGCATTAGAGTCAAGATAGTAGATAAAGTAGCGGACCGTCTAAGGTAGAGAAGGCGGGTCGCTACAGGTAGTATCAGAGCAGTTCCCATTCTCCAGCATCACACACACATTAGCATCAACCTTGCCGTCTTCAAGTAAGAAAGCTTTAAGTTTCAGTTTTTCTATTGCTCCTTTACTAATTTCAGTATAGAGAAATGCTTAAGTACTTACTCATATGTGCATAGAACAAGGAAGCATGTTTAATACCTTAGTATCACGGAATCATGTTTAATCCCTAGAATGGATATTAGGTTACTAAGTGAGAAGACAAGTTTATACCTAGAGAGGTAGTAGTGATTTCTTGTTCCCTTATGCATTATCAAGATGGCAAGAAGAGGCCGAGCTCCTAATGCAAGGAACAGAACTCCAGTTCAAGATAACAATGAGCCTGGCACAGAACAACCAAACCTGATGGCAGTCATTGCTCAAATGCAAGCTCAGATTTCAGAGCAACAGAAGACCATCGCCACACTGATGGCAAATCAGCACCTAGTGCCCCCTACACCACCCACAGCAGGAGTGGAGGACGTCCTTCATGTTGTGATCTTAGTATAGCAAGACCAAGGTCTTGATTTGCCCAAACACAAGGTTTGGAGGATTTCGGCATGTAAGGTGTCCGACAAAAGTTCTGAGTAAGACCAAGGTCTTACTAAGCCCAAGAACGAGCTATAGGACTAAGAAATGAGATGAGAAACAAGACCAAGGTATTGTTGTATCTTAAAGAAAGTTTGAGAATATTACCGTTAAGTGTTAAGTTATACATTTGAGGACGCCCTAGAAAGGCCCAAAACGAGGAGCAGGTTCCTAGAGGGCAAGAGGTAACAGAGTCAGTACCACCACCAAATTTCTTAGAGGTGGTGGCTCGGGAGAGTAAGGCAAGAAGCATACCTCATTCAGTAGAAGAAACTGAAGCCAGGGAATTTCCCCGGGCACAAGTAAACCATGGGATGCTTAAGCATGGTTCAAAACGTTGGAAAGAATAGTAGGGCTACTAGACTGGCATGAGGTAGAGAAGATAAAGTGTGCATCTTTCTGCCTTACGGGAGATGCTAGAATATAGTGGGAGAGAGTCAAGGCCAAGAGAAATGTCAGCCAGATGGCATGGGCCGACTTCGGGACTGAGTTCTTCGAAGAATACTTTCACATGCAAGAAACCAATAAGCATTATGATGAATTCACGGAGTTCAGACAAGGAGAACTATCCGTGGATGAAGCAGTGAAGATGTTTAAGCGGTTAGCTCATCTGTGCCCAGAGCTAGTTAGCACAGGAAAAGAGATGGTTAGGCTAATGCTCAAGATGTTAAGGCCTGAGATAGCGTTAAAGAGGGCTAGCAGTGTTAAGATGCCACAAACCTCCGAAGAGCTAATACGTGGTGCTTTGATCACTGAGCACTACTTAAAAAGTATAAAGGCCACCAGAAAGGTTGAACGATGAAGTTCTTAACAACCTTACCGTCAGGGGAAGAAATGGCCTCTACTTAGAGGCTAAGGGCAGTACCAATCTGGATTTCCAACCGAGAGCTCTATAGTGACTGGATAGTCCTTGAGATGAAGGATTATGATGTCATGTTAGGGATGGATTTCTTCAGTAAGTACAGCGCTTCAGTGGACTGCCGTAGAAGGAAGGTGGTTTTCAGCCCAGAAGGAGAACCACCATTCGAGTTTCAAGGAGCCCCAAAGAGGAAGACTCAGAAATTCCTCTCAGCCTTGGCAGCCCACCAGATGCTAGAGCAAGGGTGTGCTGGTTTTCTTGCACACATAATGGACTCAGAAGCAAAGAAAGAACTCAAGCAGGAGGATGTACGGGTAGTCTGCGAATATCCAGAAGTGTTCCCAGAAGAACTACCTGGACTACCGCCCAACAGGGAGGTGGAATTTGAGATTGAGCTGGTGCCAGGTACCGGTCCGGTCTCAAAAGCCCCATATCGTATGTCTCCTACAGAGCTGAAAGAATTACAAGAGCAACTCCAGGAGCTACTAGACAAGGGCTTCATCCGCCCGAGTCATTCACCCTGGGGAGCTCCTGTACTTTTCGTCAAGAAGAAGGATGGGTCTATGCGCCTGTGCATAGACTACAGAGCTCTGAACAAAGTAACCATCAAGAACAAGTACCCCCTTCCCAGAATAGATGATTTATTTGATCAACTCAAAGGGGCTACAGTGTTCTCGAAGATAGACCTGCGTTCTGGGTATCATCAGCTAAAGGTCAAAGAAAGTGACATCCCCAGGACAGCCTTCAGGACAAGATACGGCCACTACGAATTTGTAGTGATGCCTTTTGGAGTAACCAATGCTCTAGCAGTCTTCATGGAGCTGATGAACCACATCTTCAGGGAGTATCTCGATAAATTCGTCATTGTATTTATTGATGATATTCTCATATATTCACAGACTCCAGAGGACCATGCTACACACTTGAGGATAGTGCTGCAGATCCTTCAGCAGGAGAAGCTCTATGCAAAATTCTCAAAGTGTGAGTTTTGGCTAGATCATGTGACCTTCCTAGGTCACATTGTATCCAAGGAAGGCATTCAAGTTGATCCAGCCAAGATAGAAGCAGTCAGCAACTGGTGTAGACCCAAGAATGCCAGTGAAATCAGAAGTTTCTTAGGCCTGGCAGGATATTACAGAAAATTTGTGGAGGACTTTTCCAGAATAGCCTCTCCACTCACAGCCTTGACCAGAAAGAACAAGAAGTTTGAATGGTCAGATAAATTCGAGCACAGTTTTCTAGAGCTGAAGAAAAGATTGACTAGTGCTCCCATCCTGACTGTTCCAGAGAGTGACAAGGCCTTTGACATCTACAGTGATGCATCCAAGATGGGCCTTGGAGCTGTCCTCATGCAAGACGGTAAAGTAATAGCATATGCCTCCAGACAGCTCAAGGACTATGAGAAGAATTACCCTACCCACGACCTTGAGCTAGCAGCTGTGGTTTTTGCACTGAAGCTCTGGAGACACTACCTGTATGGAGTGCAGTGCAGAATCTTCACAGACCATCAGAGTTTGAAGTACTTCTTCACTCAGAAGGATCTGAATATGAGGCAGCGCAGGTGGCTAGAGTTGGTCAAAGATTATGACTGTGAAATCCTCTACCACCCAGGTAAGCTAATAAAGTGGCAGATGCACTGAGCAGAAAATCCTGTGCAGCACTGATGTCCCTATCATCACTGTCTCTACCACTTCAGAAAGAAATAAAGGATTTTGGAGTCGAGGTAATAATTGAGCAACTTTCTGCATTGACTCTAGAGTCAACCCTGCTTGTGGATATACAAAGAAAGCAAAGTCAAGACCCAGAGATCCAGAAGATCAAGCAGGAGGTCCAAGAGGCAGAAATTTCAGAGTTTCGAGTATCAGATAGTGGCATCCTCTATCTTGGAGACCGCCTTTGCGTCCCCAATGATGAGGAACTAAGAAAGAATATTTTAGAAGAAGCCCACAGCACCCCGTACTCTATGCACCCTGGTTCTACCAAGATGTACCAAGATGTAAAGCAAAGATTCTGGTGGTCTGGACTCAAGCGAGACGTGGCCAGATATATCAGTACCTGCTTGACCTGCCAGAGAGTCAAAGCAGAGCACCAGAGACTAGGAGGAGTTCTGCAGCCTCTTCCTGTTCCAGAGTGGAAGTGGGAAGAGATATCCATGGATTTTATCACGGGTCTCCCAAGGACCACCCATGGACACGATGCAATATGGGTGATAGTGGATAGATTGACCAAGTCTGCCCACTTTCTAGCCATCAAGGTGTCGCACTCAATAGAGCAGTTAGCACAGCTATACGTGAAAGAAGTAATCAGGCTTCACGGAGTTCCGAAGTCGATCGTTTCTGACAGAGATGGGCGGTTCATCTCCCATTTTTGGAGGTGTGTTCAGGACGCCCTAGGCACCAGACTTCAGTTCAGCACAGCTTTCCATCCCCAGACAGATGGACAAACAGAGAGAGTAAATCAGATTTTAGAAGACATGCTCAGGGCTTGTGCGTTGGACTTTAAAGGTAGTTGGTGCAAATTTCTGTGCTTAGCTGAGTTTGCCTACAACAATAGCTATCAGGCCACCATCAGGATGGCACCTTATGAGGCATTGTATGGCAGGAAATGCAGATCACCCATATGTTGGCAAGAAGCTGGTGAGAAGAAAGAGATGGAGTCGGGACTAGGCAGCCAGACTGAGCTTATAGATGAGACCACTCAGGCTATCCAGATGATCCGCCAGAGGATTGAGACTGCCCAGAGTAGACAGAAAAGTTATGCTGACACACGCCGTAGGCCACTGGAATTCCAAGTTGGAGATTCAGTATTTCTCAAGGTTGCCCCTATGAAGGGAGTGATGAGATTTGGCAAAAAGGGCAAGCTGAGTCCTCGCTACATAGGACCCTACAAGATTATAAAGAGAGTTGGGAAGGTAGCCTATGAGCTGGACTTGCCAGAGGATATGTCAGCTATCCATAGTACATTTCATGTCTCTATGCTAAAGAAGTGTATTCACGATCCTAGCCAAGTGATTCAGCCTCAGTCAGTACAGATCCAAGAAGATCTTAGCTATGAGAGCAGAGCGACACAGATAGTGGACAAAGGAGTTAAAAGATTAAGAAATAAAGAAATGTCACTAGTGAAGGTCATCTGGCAGAATCAAAAGCATGAGGAAGCTACTTGGGAACGTGAAGACAGCATGAGAGAAAAATATCCAGAATTATTCTAAGTTCGAGAACGAACTTTTCATAAGGTATGGGGGATTGTAACACCCCAAAATTTCCATTTTAAGTTCTTAAAGTCCTTAGAACTATTTAAAAATGGTTTAAAAATATTCTAGATATTTTTAGGAATTTTTAGAATATTTTTATGGAATTTTCCGAGTCCGTTTAGTATTTTTACTAAAAGAAATAGAGTTTTCGGCAAAAAGTTGCCTGGACGAGTTTTGAACCCGAGACCTCCCATGGGATCAACGACTTAAGTTGGTCGGGTTAACCAGGCGCCCCAGCAGGGGTGTGCTGAAAGAAAATAGAGAGATATTAAGTTAAGTTATAAGTTGGACTTAAATACCCCTTGGTATAAATAGAAGAACTTAAGTGGGGGTTTTATTTTTGGTTCGGCAACTTCTCCCCCTCCTCACCATCCGCCGACCCCCTCCTCCCCTCTCTTGTGCGCACGCCAACCACACCAAGCCTAGGGCTTCCCTCCGGTGGCCGGCCAAGGCTCCTCTCCGAGAGAATTTCCTATATTCGGAATCCCCCGACGAGAGGAACGCGTGAGCGCGAAGAAATCTCCGAGACTCTGAGTTTCTCCGGAACCTCCGACGCCGTTCTTGGTTGTAAGTCCAAGATATCAAGGTAAGTACTGCTCACCTGCAGTAAGAGGCGGTTTTCCCGCAAGAATTTTCCCTCGAAAGTTTTAGAAGAGATATTTCCTTTAGTTTAAGATTTTGCATGTGATCTTAGTTCATTATATGTTTGTATAAGTTTAATTAAGTACCCTATATGAGGTTAGGGTCTAAGAAAAGTTTTGAGAAAAGAAAAGAGAAGATAAAGGTAAGAAAAGAAAAGGCCAAGGCCTTAAGAAATCCCCAAAAGTCAAGACTTAGGGATTTGGGCACACAAGGGCTCGTTAAAATGCCAAGGCATTTAAAGATAAGAAGAAAGAAAGAAAAGCTATTTTATTTTCTAAGGCCAGTACCCGGCGTCCAAGGGCGTCGTTAAAGAAATCCAGGTGTCCAATTCCAAGGTCTTGGCCCTGGTAGACCAAGGTCTGCTCTATTAGGATTGGTGGCTCGCTACCCCAACCTTTTAGGGAACGCGCATAAGATGGTACTTACGTCTTAAGTGGATCCAAGTGAGATATTATTTTCAAGTATATGCTTTAGCAAAGTTTTCTAAAGTTTAAGAAAGTTTTCTAAAAGTTAAAGAAAGATTTAAAAGTCAAAGAATTGCTAAAGTTTCAAGTTAAGCCAAGAACAAGTAAGTTAAGACTTATTAGTGCTTTAGTATGCATGTCTTGAGTTATACATGTTGTTTTAGTATTTCTTTTAAGCATAAAAGTATCTCATGTGATTTCACATTGTTTTAAAAAGCATGCTTGCACATTTCAAGATTTTGTGAGCTAGATAGTACTTACTAAGCTTTTTCTTATTAGTTGCATTTCCTCTTGCTGCAGGTAAAGGTAAAGGCAAGCAATTCTGAAGGAAGGCGACAAGGCGGTGCTGAGTGACGTGTGTGTGGTGGATGACCTTGGAGAGGTCCTTGGGACAAGATGAATAAAAGATTCAAAGCGCATTTATTATAAAGTCTTAGTTTAAGTTAGATCATATAGCATTTATCCAAGTATTTGCGTTTTAGATATTTTGCATGTCTTAAAACCATGAGTAAAGATTCCATGTCATTTTAATTAGCATACATATCCTTATGATGACATTGGATGAGTATGAGTGTGAGTAGTTTTGAATATTGATACTTGATGGAGCTATTTGATGCATGTGCCAAGATATTATCAGTTTTCCTTTGAATCAAGTTTTATGTCTTAAAAATGCTTAGAAAAGTTGCATTCACATTCCACAATGCTTTAGAAATGTTTAGAACATGTGTTTTGGTGTTATGAATGCATAGGAGTGAAGTTTGGTACAAAACTCTAGTTTAAAGTTCATATAGATTTTCATAACTTATTTACTTCCGCAAAAGTTCTAATTTCGAGTTTATGAAGTTGTTTGGATTGGCTAAAAGGTTTAGGAAACTAGTATAGAGTATAGAAATGGTGTTGTGTCTTTGTATGGCTTGGAACCATAAGTTCGGTGGACTTTTGAGACATGGATTCGAATATGAATTTCAGGTTTTTCAGGCGTGCCAGTCGACTGGTTCAGTATCAGTCGACTGCCCTATTGAACAGTAGCTTCTGTTCGATGCATCAGTCGACTGCCAAGAGGCCAGTCGACTGGTGCCGCGCCCAGAAACTTTCTGTGACCGATCCCAGTCGACTGGTCAGATCGCAGTCGACTGGTATCATTTCAGAAGGAAGTGTGCCATTGTATCATGCATGACTATTAGAGTTAGAATATCATCCCCAGATGGATTTAAAAGAAAAAAAAAGAAGTTCCGCATTCTTAGTCGTGCATTAGAGTCAAGATAGTAGATAAAGTAGCGGACCGTCTAAGGTAGAGAAGGCGGGTCGCTACAACCAAGACCTGGAAGCCAATTACTAAAAATCAAATTCACTTTACTATTGCTAGATTTGAATTTAACACAAGTTTCAATCAAATCTTAGATTTAATAATAAATTAAGGAAAATGATTCAAGCATCTCACAATACACCCATAAGGCAATCATGCTTGCTGTATTAAGACACCTAGAATGAGTGAGATGTTAAGGACTAAGAAATTGATGAGCATGTTTTAAAACTGTTTTCAAAATTGTTAGAATATTTTTCTAAAAATATATTTTGAAAATAGAGCTTCAACATAATAATGTTTGTATGGAATTCATGCTTGTTTGATTGAATGTATATGATATGTTTTAAAAAATTATATCATTTTCAAAAATTATTTGACTCACGCAATTAGACACAAGTCTCTTAGGACAACACTAAAGTTTCTTAAGACACTTAGATAAGAGTCAAACGATGTCGGGTACAGGGAGAGTGTTTTCACTCTTTTAAATTTTTTTTTGTTATTTGAAAAGACTTTTCGAAAACTGCGCCTCAATTTCTATCACATATGTTTTCAGAAAGGCTTATACTTTAAAAATTATCGTCTTTCCAAATTGTAGTTTCAAAATTTATCTACCTGAAAATTATCATTCATTTGATTTTGATAAACCCTGAAGACACAGAGGAAGGTCCGCTTAATGATCTATAAGGGATCCAAGGAAGTGTCGAATTTAGGAGGAGTCTAAATCAAAAGAAAATTCTCTAACAAGTATTTTTCAATTATGAAATAATTCATTTGGTCTAAACCAAACCCTAAAGACTCAGAGGAAGAGTACTTGTGGTCAACAAGCTTCCTAGAACTGGGTCAAGTTTAGGGGGAGGTTAAACTAAAAAGAATTATTAAACATTTTAAAGAATATGTTTTCGTGCACTACATTTTCAAAATCTTGTTGAAAACATAAATAGTCAGTCTTTCAACATATACTTACATATATTGTCAAAGTACTATCATTGTTTTTTTAAAAATTCTGTTCGGAAAGAGTATTTTCTTGAGTTTGGAAAATTTTCTAGGACACTTAGGAAAATGTTCTTGTAGTCAACAAGGTTTCCTAGGATTGTGTCAGACTGGAAGATAGACCAAGTCAAGTAAAATATTATGTTTTCAAAATGCATAATATCCTTTCAAAAAGGTATTTATATTTTTAAAAGCCTAATACTTTTCAAAAAGGTACTTATATTTTTCAAAGTCTAACACTTTTCAAACAGTACTTATATTTTCCAAAGTTGTAAATTTTTTCAAAAATTGCACAATATCTTTCAAAGTTACTTATGGCTTTCAAAAATGTACATTTTTCAAAATACTTGCATTTTTCAAAAGCTCATAAGAATTTTCAAAGTACTTGTACTTTTCAAAGCAGTTAATATTCTTTCAAAAGTTATGCAAAATTACTGTATTTTCAAAAAAATGCACTAGTTTAAAATTTTTCTATAAGTACAATTTTTTTGAAAATCTTTCTATAGCAATAGTGTTTAAGTGAAAAGTTTTCAAAATACTTAAGTACTTAATTTTATGCTATGTTTTCAAAAATTTATACTAAGTATTTTCAAAAGAACAAAGTGATTCCATTGTTGGTGCAAGTATTTTTTTGTTTCTTTTTGATGTATGACAAAGGGGGAGAGATGCGCCTTAAGTTAGAAATATTTTTTTCTCTCTCTTACCAAAGGATCAATTAATCAAAATGTTTTTCAACAAAGGGGAGTGAAAGTTAGAATTTTTTTTCCTATTTTTCCCTAGAGGATCAAAAATGAATTTTCAAAACTTAGATCGGTTTTTTCATTTGATCCCAAGAGTTAAAGTTTAGCCCTTTAAACCAATGTAACTTAAGTTATTGTCAAACATCAAAAAGGGGGAGATTGTTGGTGCAAAGTGCATCAATGATGTTCTCCTCTAAGTGTTTTAATGTTTGACAATACACTTAAGTCAGTGATACATTGAACAGACAAAGGGGAGCAAAGGAGGAGTAACCTAAGTGGAAGAAAAGTCCTAGTTAACCTAGGCACTAAGACCTGCTCGGAAGGTGGGCACTAAGTCCTGATCGAGGATTGGGCACTAAGCCCTGGCAAAGGGCTGGGCACCGAAGACCTGCTCGGAAGGTGGGCATGAAGTCCTGGTCGAGGACTGGGCAAGAAGACCTGGCCGAGGGTTGGGCACCGAAGTCCTGGTCGAGGACTGGGCAAGAAGACCTGGCCGAGGGTTGGGCACCGAAGTCCTGGACTTAGGGTTTGTGCATGAAGTCTTGGTCCGAGGGACTGAGTAACTTAGCTGAGCGATGACTAAAGGACAGAAGTAGAGATGGGTCAGGGTTGGAGCGTCTCGAGGTGGTGAAAGACGCGTTCTTGGGGGTGGGAACTTGCGTCGGTTCAACCTAAGGTTTCATAGAAATCCGAAGTCCGAACCAAGTCCTTAAGACTAATATTGTATGTATATGTGCTTTGTGTTTGTGTATCTTGCAGGTATCAAGAACCGGAGACAAAGCAGGCGAAAGGTTGGAATGCAGCCAACCCAGGCACCCCCACTGATGGGGGCACCCAGATCAGTGTGTAAAACCCAGTGTTGGGTTGAATGCCTTGAAGCCAGGAGCCCAGGATGATGGGGGCGCCCAAGCCAAAGAGTAAACAATGCAGTTTCATGAAGAAGCAGAATAGGCTTTCATTCAGGCGCCTGGGATGATACGGGCGCCCAAGTTGAAAGCTGTTTTGCTGTTTCAAGGTCGAAACACAAGATAAGCCTTCACTTAGGCGCCTGGGAGGTCCCAGGTGCCCTGGTCAGAAGTTTTCTCAGTCGCGGCGAGGTCGGTGTGGGGATAAGGTTTGACCGAGTTCATAGGGGCGCCCCCAGCATATCAGGCGCCCGTATGAAGCCTATGTAAGGGGCTTTGACCCCTCTGCTTCAAACATAACTGCTGTGAGTGATTCCAAGCATTTTGACCGATGACAACGCGCTAGAGACGAGGCTCTACGACTGGGAGGCTCCAGGAGGAAGTGTGCGGCACTTTGGAGGTCCAGATCGGCCGAGCTTCAGATTTTGCTTTGTTCGGTTTGCTGTTATTTAATTCTGCACTTAATTTTCAATATTCTTGCTTGTAATTATCAACTGTAAGATGGGTTTTCTCCGCCTCCAAAAATTCTGGAAAGGTGACCAATAGTGGACTCACGCCGAGTACATATGCCTTGGACGTACTGACCCTGGGGGGTCGGGAACCAAGTAAATAAATCTCCGTGTGTCTGTCTTGCTTTTATTTTTCTGTATTTACTTTTCGCTATGCTACTAACGTTCTAAGTCTAGAACGATCCAAGTTTTCTACGAAGTTTACGCGAGAGATTTTCACGGTCGATATTCACCCCCCCCCCTCCCCTCTATCGACGGCACCGATCCTACAGGATGGATATTCTGTTGCTTTTGATAACAAAGTTGTTATAAAAAGAAATAGAGAGATTATCTATTCAGGTACTATGATCGGCAATCTGTATACTCTAGAACCAATGACTCCGACGATGCAAACTGAAGTAAATAGCTCATCATCTAACTTAAATAAGAGAAAGAAGCCTTCTAAGATGAATCAGACATATCTTTGGCACCTTAGGCTTGGTCATGATAACCTAACTAGGATTCAGAGGTTGATAGCCGATGGACCCCTGGGTTCATTGGTGGTGGAAGACCTCCCGACCTATGAGTCTTGCTTGGAAGGTAAAATGACCAAGAGGCCTTTCAAGGCCAAGGGGTATAGGGCCAAAGATGTGCTAGAACTGATGCATTCTGATTTGTGTGGTCCTATGTCAATCCAGGCTAGAGGCGGCTTTGAATACTTCGTCACTTTTATTGACGATTATTCAAGGTATGGATACATTTACCTGATGCGCCGCAAGTCTGAATGCTTTGATGAGTTCAAAGAGTTCAAGGCTGATGTGGAGAAGCATCAAGGTAAAGGTATCAAGACACTACGATCAGATCGTGGTGGAGAGTACCTCTTTGGAGAGTTTAGGACATACTTATCAGAAGCTGGGATCCAGTCCCAGCTAACTGCACCCGGTACGCCCCAACAGAATGGAATTTCAGAAAGACGGAATAGGACTCTTATGGAAATGGTTAGGTCAATGATGAGCTATTCTGATTTATCTGATTCGTTCTGGGGATATGCTCTAGATACAACTGCGTATATTCTGAACATGGTACCATCTAAGTCAGTCTCTTCTACTCCCATAGAATTGTGGACTGGGCGAAAGCCTAGTCTAGGACATATTCGAATTTGACATAGTCCAGCACATGTGCTGAAGTGAGATACTAATAAGTTGGAATCTCGGACGGAAGTGCGCTTGTTTGTTGGCTACCCTAAGGGAACGAATGGTGGTATGCTCTATAGTCCTAAGGATCAGAAGGTAATTGTTAGCACGAATGCCAAATTCTTAGGAGAAGACTATGTGATAAACCATAAGCCCAAGACTAGACTAGTGCTTGAAGAGTTATGTGGGGACGTTCCGACTTTAGGACCAATTGTACAAGAGGACACACCACAAGTCACTGCACTGCGTGTCACTGAGGATACACAGGTTGTACCTCGTCGCAGTGGGAGGGTTGTTAGACAGCCTAAAAGGTTCATATTTTTGGGAGAGTCTTCAGACTTGGTCTCTAGTAAACATGAACCGGATCCCTGGACCTATGACGAGGCCTTCCAAGATAAGGATGCAGATTCTTGGAAAAGAGCAATGAACTTTGAGATAGAATCTATGGATTCTAATCAGGTCTGGGAGTTAGTAGAACCACCCAATGGTGTAAAAGCCATTGGATGCAAGTGGATCTACAAGAGAAAGAGATGATCATACGGAAAGGTTGAGACCTTCAAAGCAAGGCTTGTTGCGAAAGGGTACACTCAGAAAGAGGGCATCGATTATGAGGAAACCTTTTCGCTAGTAACCATGCTTAAGTCGATCCAGATTCTCCTATCTATTGCAGCTCCTATGGACTATGAGGTATGATAGATGGACGTCAAGATGACTTTCCTTAATGGAAGTCTTGAGGAGACCATCTACATGCAGCAACCAGAATGGTTCATTGCAAAGGGCAAAGAGCATCTAGTATGCAAGCTTAATCGGTCAATTTATGGATTGAAGCAAGCTTCGCGATCTTGGAACATCCGCTTTGATGAAGTAATCCAGTCATATGGATTTACTCAAAGCCCGGATGAGTCATGTGTATACAAAAGATGTGACGGAAACGTCGTGGTGTTTCTTGTACTTTACGTAGATGACATTTTGTTAATTGGCAAAATGTCAAAGTGTTATCAGACGTAAGGGTCTGGCTATCAATGCAGTTTGATATGAAGGACTTAGGAGAAGTGGGACACATCCTTGGGATCAAGGTCATAAGGGATTGCCAGAAAAGGATGTTGTGTTTATCCCAAGCTTCATATGTTGACACTGTCTTGTCTCGTTTTAGCATGGAAAACTCCAAGAAGGGTTTCCTACCCTTTAGGCATGGAGTTCCTCTATCCAAGGAGATGTGTCCACAAACATCAAAGGAGATAGTGGAAATAAAGGCGGTTCCTTATGCTTCGGCAGTAGGAAGCCTCATATATGCTATGTTGTGCACGAGACCTGATATCTGTTTTGCGTGGGCATGATTAGCAGATATCAAAGTAACCCTGGACAGGGACATTGGACTGCGGTAAAGCATATATTGAAATACCTAAGATGGATTAGGGATTATATGCTGGTTTACTGGGCCGACCAATTAGTCCCTATGGGTTATACGGACTCAGATTTCCAATCAGATAGGGACAAGAGTAAGTCTATCTCAGGGTTTGTGTTTACTTTAGGAGGTAGAGCTATTGTTTGGAGGAGTGACAAGCAGAAATGCATGGCAGACTCCACCATGGAAGCTGAATATGTGGCAGCCTCAGAGGCATCCAAGGAAGCTGTATGGCTCAGGAACTTCATAATGGACTTGGATGTGATTCCTGATTTGCCCAAATCTATCACAATCTTTTGTGATAACAGTGGTGCAGTTGTAAACTCGAAGGAACCACGAGCCCATAAGACGAGTAAACACATAGAGCACAAGTACCACCTGATACGAGAAATCGTAAAACGAGGAGAAGTGGCTGTCGCCAAGATTGCATCAGAGGACAACCTGGCAGATCCTTTCACGAAAGCTCTTCCAGCTAGAGCTTTTGATAGGCATGTGGAGGATATGGGAGTCAGATGTATGACAGTGAGAGAACATCAAAGTCTTTAAGTATAAGTGGGAGATTGTAAGATGTGTATACTGAAAGACATGAATTTCCTTATATGAACATCTTCATTTTGAAAAGAGAATCATAACTACACTAGATACCTGTTTACATTAGTACATGCATGAAGTCTAATTACTTTGCATTGTAGATAACATGGTATGTGGTGTCACATGGAAGTTCATGTTATCAGTTCCTTGTAAATAGAGGCCCACAACCAAGATGGTATTGGACAACCCATCAGGATGGTTATAGTGTAATTAGGTGTGGTTGGTCTTGACCATAGAATTACACTAGTGTGCTTTGAGTACATTGAGCAGGACCAAAACCAGAGGTTATCCAATTTATACTGACTTGATAATTAGATAGGATCTCAATTTATATTATGGAGTATGATCCCTTAATCCCGATATAATAACGGGCATATATTATTAACTATTATTTCTTTGATTTACCAATGGGCGAGATCTATTCTGTTAGATCGATAGACACGGTAAGTTGGGAGATAATATTAATAATATGATGTGCTATTGATTATTGATGGAATCCGTGTCCTGGTGAGTTGGGTTGATGAAGCCCCCTTGATGAGCTCGAAAGGTTCATTATGCTAAACCTTGCAGGTGGATTTGATCCGGCATGATGATAAGGTCGAGTGGTACTAGTCAAGGATCCAGAGGTTAATTAATTTGAATTGTCAGTAATTTAAATTAATTAACGGGCATTCGAGATCTTAAACACGGGGGATGGACGACTCGTAATATGTGGAGCCCATATGAAAATATGAGGGTTGGTGAGGAAGTTCAATTAAGATCCTTTAGTGGAATGAATCTTAATTAATGGATCGGGTTTAGATCCATTGATGGGACAAGATCCTGTTGGGACCGGGTGCAAGTTGACATGGATGCGGGTTCGTAATTTTAAAATTAATTACGTGCAGCGGAAGGTTTAGCATAAATAATTTCTCAAATTATTTAACCACACATTTAAGCATGCAATTTTATCTTGTGTAGACATGATCATATATTTAAAATTTTATAGAAACATAAACTAATTTACGTATTACCTCGCATAACTCGAAGGAAGGGACGAGATCCAACTGTAAGCGTCCCTTGGAAGCTCCGCCTCTATTCGCGTCCACGCCGAGTATCTTCGGGATGACTTCACAAAGCCACGAGTTTCATGTTCTCGAGAACTACTAGATTCTCCGAGAACGCGATGAGAAAAACCAAGAGAGAAGTCGGAAGACTAACCACAAAAGGATGGCCGGCTGGTGCTCCTTCTTGGGGCTGGTTGGCGCACGACAAGTAGGGGAGAAGAGAAGGAGAGAAAGAGAGGGAGAGAGCCTATGCCTTCGTCTCTTCGATTATCACCCAAGCTTTGCCTTGGGTCCTTTATATAGTGGTCTCTCAACCATCAAGCCTCTCAAATATGGAATAACTTATTCCATCATGCCAAGTTTGATTTTATATCATGGTTAAAATCATATTTTAATTCATGATAAAAATCAATCAAGTCTCTTCTCTCTTATGGAATAAATTTCCTTATCATGGTAAATCAATCCATGATTGATTTTATAAAATAAACCAATCCATGGTTCATTTTAATTTCTATGAAAAATAAACCAAACCTTGGTTTATTATATAAAAATTTATATCATCCATAATTTTATAAAACAAACCACACTTGGTTTATTTTATAAATTGAACCAAAAACTTGGTTCTCTCCCTTTGTTGTGGCTGGCCAAGCAAAGAGGATGGAGGCCCTCATTGGCCGGCCCATCCAAGGCAAGTCCCAATGAATTAAACTTATTTAATTCATCTATTAAGTCTTCAAAAGACTTAGCCATTTTACGCTTCCGATGCGTCTCTGAAAAATTCAGATTCGACTTATCGTTTGGCTAAACCAAACCTAATCTCTCTTGATTGGAAAATCCAATTTTTAACTCGTTTTAAATCCCTCAGATTACTCATAGTGCGCGTGACTAAATAGGCTTTCGATTTATGTTGGTCGTCTATAATTAATCAATTATAGAATGATCATGAGTGGCACCTAGTAGTACATCATGATCCCCAATTAATCGAAAGATCAATGGTTGACCTCAGAAACAATTCTGAAACCCTTCAGCAGCTATAATGAATCGTGCCCCATTCCCTTCACCATCTTATACCCACTTGGTTCAGGACATGGTCTATGTGTGTCAGTCCCCACTAGGCTGACTACGTCACACCTAGCCCAAGTAACGTTTTCTCGTCCTACGGATTCTAATTACTCTCATGTATTTAAGAGATTCATACTCTGAACATGTCATGCTCTGGCCAGAGGCTTCGAGTAACAATCCAACGATAGGCCTTGGGTATACATCTCCTCGCAAGGAGTGGTGAATCCTTTGTAGGTTGTTCAAACATCTTCGGGCACTTCGGCTTATACCCAATCATCCTGGGTCCACACCTCCTTGGAGATGCTTTCTTAAGATGTCAATGTATAAGTCTCCATGACCAAGATGACTTGAACACCGCAAGTCAAAAGAAACATCGCACTTAAGCTGCAGTTAGAACTTCACTGACATATCTATATGTAGACTACCATATGAAGTTTTACAGCCAGTTACTCCAATGAACTAGTTCCCTTAACTAGCATTCATGTTTATCTCCGGACATCTCAATGTCACCAGCCAGTGAGAATCAGCTAATTAGAGAATAACCCATGCTAGTCTCAACAGAATTGATAGTGTCCGTATTTATCAATTCATCGACTAGGGACAATTTCAATACTTCACAATTGCACATGTAGAGATAATCACTAGCTGTGAATTCATCACAAATTCTCTTATGCTGTGAATTGTATTGTAGACATTCAGTAAATGAGTTTAAGATCTCAATCAAATACACAAACATGTATACTCAAATAGTGAATATTCATTTATTAGAATAAATGATTACAATCATAAGGCGATTGCCTTAGGACACTTCTCTCATATCACTAACAGATCCAACTCCCACTTGGCCTAACGCCAATCGCTACGGTACCCAATACCACAGGCTCTAACATGACCCTCAAACTTACATTGAGGCAAGGCCTTAGTTAAAGGATCCGCTAAATACCTTTCAGTGGGAATTTTCTCAATTTGTATATCATTCCTACTTATATTCTCTCTGATCAGATGATAGCGGCGAAGCACATGTTTGGATCACTTATGAGACCTTGGTTCCTTTGCTTGTGCAATAGCTCCATTGTTGTCGCAGTAAACCGGTATTGCTTCATCAATGGTTGGAACCACACCAAGTTCTGAGACAAACTTTTTTTGATCTAGACTGCTTCCTTTGCTGCTTCCAAAGCTGCAATATATTCCGCTTCCGTGGTAGAATCCGCTACGGTGTCTTGCTTGGAACTCTTCCAACTTATTGTGCCTCCATTCAAAATAAATATGTATCCGGACTGAGATTTGGAGTCATCCTTATCTGTCTGGAAACTGGCATTTGTATACCCACGTATTACCATATCACCTTCTCCATATATTAGGAACACATCCTTAGTGTTTCTTAAGTACTTGAGGATTGTCTTGACAGCCGCCCAATGATCCATTCCTGGATCAGACTGGTATCTTCTTGTGACGCTCAGAGCATACGATACATCGGGCCTAGTACATAACATAGAATACATGATAGATCCTATCGCGGATGCATAAGGAATCTTATTTATGCAAATCCTCTCGTCTTCTGTGCGCGGACACATAGACTTCGAAAGGTTGATCCCATGCCTGATGGGAAGGTAACCTTTCTTGGATTCCGACATGCTAAACCTTTTTAGCACTCGGTCTATATATGTAGAGATAATCACTAGCTGTGAATTCATCACAAATTCTCTTATGCTGTGAATTGTATTGTGGACATTCAGTAAATGAGTTTAAGATCTCAATCAAATACACAAACATGTATACTCAAATAGTGAATATTCATTTATTAGAATAAATGATTACAATCATAAGGCGATTGCCTTAGGACACTTCTCTCATATTAATAACAGATCCAACTCCTCCTCTTGGTCCCTACCTAAGCCCTATAAATACCCAAGTAGATCATGATACCAAGGCTTGATTAATCACACAACAACTCAAGGCTTTTCTCTCCTCTCTCCCACCTTCTCTCACCTAGGGTAGCCCACGAGCACCATGGGAAGAAAGTTTTCTTTCTTCCTTGGTTTTCCCTCTTTTCTCTTGGTTGTTGGCTCAAGGAAGAAGGGAGTTCTTCTCTTCTCTTGGCCGGGTCGATCAAGAGGAGGAAAGGAGAGGCGGCGGCTGGTCGGATTTGCTCTAGGAGACGGCGGCGCAAGGCTTGGTAGGCGGCGCCGCAAGCTTGAAGTGAGGAGAGAATTTCGGCCAGTTGAGTTGTGAAGGAAGAGCTCTTTCTCCTTCTTCTTCTTCTTCTTCTTCATCTTCCCCTTGAGTGCTCTCTTGCGGTTGGCGAGCTTTGGAGATCTTAGAGGCCGGCAGCGTAAGGAGGCAAGGAGATGAGGTGGTTGGCGGTAAACCCTAGTCTAGGGTTTTGATTGGCAAGAGAAGAGGTGATCTTTCGGAGCCTTCGGTGGTCTCGGTTTGTAGTAGATCATCGCCCACACGACATCCGCGAAGGGAGGGACATAATGTAGAAGACTGCGAGGTGATCGGGAAGGTATATCTCTTCCCCAAGCTCCTTGATTATCCTTATGTCTATTGTGTGCCATGTTTGCTAACCTCGTCATTTCATGTTAGTTAGTTTATTATTTTGATATTGTATCATGGTGAATAATTTACTAACTGGACCCCAACCATAAACACAAAAGCAGGCTGTAACGCCCGCCTTTCCCCCCCACCTTACGGTGTGGCAAGAGGCGGCGTTACGCTAACATACATAGGGCATACCAACATCTTAATGCAGCGGAATAATTTTTTTTTCCTTTAAACTTATTACACATGCGTTTAACCATGCAACTAATACTTGAATCATGTATTCATGTCCTAACCATCATTCATGAACATGGTGACATTGTAACTTAGCATATTAACAGCATATGCAGCATCATGATATAAACATTCCATAATTTATCCATAAGCATCATAAGTAGTAAGTAACTTATCCATAAACATCATAAGTAGTAGGTTATTCCTTACGCATAACTATCATAAGTATAGCATAGAATCTAAGGAGGCATTTCCAAACACAAGACATGCAACAAGTATAAATAGAAGAATCCTTTGCCATGTCACTACCACACACACACTTTTGCCCCTCCTGCTGCTTCCCTTAGTACCCTCTTGCTTGATCTGCGGTATAAGAAAATAAGACTATAAGCACACAGGCTTAGTAAGACCCTTTCCTACTCACTAAAATCCATACGTCACATAAAACATAATCATATGAACCTTTAACAGTACATGATTCTTATCATGAAACATAAGCATAAAAGACATTTAGCATGACATGCTTCTTAGCATAATCATAAGCCTATTCTTAGCATAAATCATGAGCATATTCTTAACATAAATCATGAACATATCATAAACATATCCTTAGCATGAATCATGAGTATATTCTTAACATAAATCATGAACATAAGCATAAACATATCCTTAGCATGAATCATGAGTATATTCTTAACATAAATCATGAACATAAGCATAAACATACTTATCTTGGCATAATGCATAACATGAATGGATGCATGAGTTAAATGCATATATCATAAGGATGCTTATTTGAAAACCATAATTATAAGTACTTAAACATAATCATAACATCATGGGGGCCCTGGCTTGTACCACATTCATACATCATATGAGCGCATCCCTAAGTAAATACGAGATAGCTAATCTCGACCTACTAGGGTAAGGACAGCTTCATCGGTAGTCCAGAATCGTGGACCTTACTTAGGTCCTGTATAAGCCCATTCATAAAATAAAATACTTTCACATGCTTCTTCATTCATAAAACATACATGGCATAATCATTCATTCTTAATGCTTAACATCATCATTATGCCTTGAAGGCATGAGCCTTGTTTTCATTCATCATTTTCATTCCATATCATCATTATGCCTCGAAGGCACAAACTTTAACTTCATTCATCATTTTCATTCATAAACCATGACATACATACATAATCATGTCCTAAAGTATAAACATAATCCTAGTTCATAAAGCTTGCCGAGTCATGGTACATATGATAAACATGCAGTTCATACATGGTACATTTCATCTAGCATGCATAATCCTAGTATCCATCCTAGAGCATGCATGGGTAAAATACATATGAACGTGATACATACGACTTAGGTTCATGGCATTCTACAGTACTTAGGTTCATGACATTCATTATAGAACATGCATAGACCTTCATACACATATTTCTATTATAGGCATTTAACATCCTACATGCATTATTCTATTCAACCTACCCCTACATCAATTACATATGTGCATGGTATATGATCTAAAATATTCATAAGTAAAACATAACACATAACCTAAACATACAAAGTCATGGTACATAACACATAAAGCTAGGGTTTTGGTAACATAGAGATCCTTACATCATGCTTAATCATATACTTACATCATGGTAACTTATAAACAAGTATTCTTGAGACCTTAACCCAATCCAAACCCTAGATCATGGTCTTGGCTGAAACCCTAGAGGACCATAATGTTGGTGCAGATTGCACCCAAGTCAAACCTGTGTTTTGATATTGGCAAAAGGGTTCAAAAGTTAAGGGTTAATTGGTGTCTAACAAGTTTCTTGAGTGTACAGGAAAAGCCCTAGCGAAGGAATGCTAGGCACTGGCGAAGGACTGCCAGAATAGACAAAGCCCTAGCGAAGGAATGCTAGGCACTGGCGAAGGGCTGCCAGAAGTAAAGACCTAGCGAAGGGCTGCTAGGCACCAAGTACCAAGCATTCCTTCGCTAGGAATGCTAGGCACTGGCGAAGGGCTGCCAGAAGTAAAGACCTAGCGAAGGGCTGCTAGGCACCAAGCGAAGGGCAGCTTGGTACCTCAAGACCTGGCAAAGGACTGCCGGGCAAAAGTCCAACTGGAGGAGCCGGTTGGCACCAGGTAAATTCTCCCGAGAGGAGTAGGTGAGGACGCGTTCCCCTTGAGGGAACATTAGGCGTCGGTTCGACCTAGGGCTCCATTTTGGAGACCAAAGTTAGAACCAAGACAGCTGAGGCTGTATAACCTATTATTTTATTGTTTTATTGTGTTTTGGACTAACCCTGGATGCAGGACCGAAGGAACGAGTGTCTGCAGCTCAGAATGCCTCAAAGGAGTGAGGCAACCGTTGACCAGGGCGCCTGAAGTGTCCCGGGCGCCCCCATGGTGAACACAAAACACAACAAGACAAGAAAGACTTCGACAGTACATACCCAGGGCGCCCCCGCTGTCCCGGGCGCCCCCATTGCAAACAACTGTGCCGCGTCTGCACTACACGCCCAGGGCGCCCCCAGCCAGTCATACGCAGGAGACTTCAGCGCTGTGGATAAGAGTTGGCCGAGTCAACCAGGGCGCCCCCAGCGTCCAGGGCGCCCCAGTCAAGACCTTATCCCGAGGTTCAAGGGATAAGTCGTTGACTGCGCCTTGTGTGGATCTGCTGCCACGTGGGGGGGGCGCCCCCGTCGACCAGGGCGCCTCCAGGCCCTATATAAAGGGCCCTCGACCTCCTTCTTCAAAGCATCAATCACTTCGACACTTCTGCGCTCTTCTGCTTCCGCGACACGCTCCAGAAATCTTCCAACTCAAGCTGACGACGTCCCGCTGCTCCGAAACTTCGATCTACACCGGACGTCGGTAACGAAGAGCTCTGTATTTAAAGTTTACTATTCTGCCTTCTTATAAAATCTATTTGTAAACTTTACGAACTTATAGAATTGCCCGCAGAAAACGGTCAACGACCGTGGGCCTTGGAGTAGGAGTCGACCCAGGCTCCGAACCAAGTAAAACGACCGTGTTAGCGTTGTTTTTCTCTGTTTTATTCCGCTGCGCACTTGCTCTTTTAAATCCGAACGATTTGCGACATTCACCCCCCCTCTCTCGCATCTCTCGATCCAACAAGTGGTATCAGAGCGGGGAATTCAAACTTGGTGCAACCACCAGTTTGAAAATTTTTTTTCGGATTTCTTTAATTTTTCTCTCTCAATTTTTTTAAAATTTTCGTTCGAATTTTTCTTTCAAGGTTGGTGCAACACCCCTTGAAATTGTCTTTATTTCTTTTCTTCCCGCACTACTAATCCAAGACCAAGTCTTGGAATATTCTTGTTTTTTTTTTATTTCAGAACAAATGGCCATCCAAGAAGGCTTTAGCACCGCCAGACCTCCACTTTTCAGTGGAGAAGACTTTCCTTACTGGAAAAGTCGAATGGAGGTCCACCTGAAAACCCAGGTGGATATGTGGATAATCATCCAGTCTGGACTGATGATTCCCACAAATGCTGATGGCGTACCACAAAACTACTCAGAGTGGGACACTGCCCTCAAACGCAAGATTGAAGCAGACGCCAAAGCAACTCAGACTCTTCAATGCGGACTGACAAAAGAGGAGCTGAACCGCGTAGGCCCCTTCAACAGTGCAAAGGAGCTATGGGCTAAACTGATCGAGCTCCACGAAGGAACTTCAGATACGAGGATCAACAAACGGGACCTGCTACTGAACAAGCTCTTCACCATCAAAATGGCAGATAACGAGACAGCAGCCCAGCTTCATGCCAGAATCCAGGAATTGATGAACGGTCTTCACGCAATAGGTCACCAGGTTCAAAACCGTGATCTTATAAGGTATGTCCTAAACGCGTTCCCTAGGACCACCTTGTGGGCATCTATGGTAGATGCATACAAGGTCTCTAGGGATCTTTCAAAAATTAAGTTAGATGAGTTATTCTCTGAACTTGAACTGCATGAACAAACTAACTGCAATTTGGCCGAGAAAAGTATAGCTTTCTTTGCAGGGAAAACAGGAAGAATGACTAAGAAGAAAACTCAAGTTGAACCCGAGTCTACCTCAGATTCAGAAACAGAAGATCAAGAAGAAGATCAATCTGAACTGGTCCGGCTAGCTCGAAGCTACTACAAAAAGTTGAAGAACCAAACCAACACACGGAGAACAAGTCGAAGAAAGGATGAACCAGCTGAACCAGCAACTGACAAACACAAGCCCAACGTAACCTGCTACGAATGCAAGAAGAAGGGCCACTACAAGACTGAGTGTCCAAGTCTAAAGGAGTCCAAAAAGACCAGAAAGAAGAAGGCACTCCAAGCAACCTGGGACGAGTCTTCCTCAGAAGAAGAAGAAGAAGCACCCCAGTCCAATCTTCTAGCCCTGACCGCTTCGGATCAAATCGAGACTGACTCAGACTCAGACCAAGACGACAGCAAGCTGACATTTTCCGACGACGGCGAAATAAGGGTAACGGGTTTTTCGAAATTACAATTGAATTCGCTTATTTCCTATCTATCCTGAGATTTGGCGAAAGCCAAACTCCGAATCGAGTCCCTCCGACAGGAAGTAAAACTCCTGAAAGAGGGAGCTGATCCTAAATCCTTAACTGAGAAACTTCAGGAAGGAACCCCTGATCAAGTTGAAAAACTTGAATCAGAGAATTCCTCCCTGAAAACTCAAGTTAAGGACTTAAGAACAGCTTTAGAACGATTCACTTCTGGTTCCAAGAATCTTGATCTGATTCTGGGAAAACAGAAGTCTGTTCTAAACCGATCCGGACTTGGCTATAGAACCAAATCTCGGCAAAGATCTTACTTTGCTGTACTGAACTAGTCAAGACCTAAGGTTCAGGCATGGGTGCCAAAACTGTGCCTGACTAAACCAACTGGTTCAAATCAATTTTGGATCCCCAAGGACAAGATTCACATCTTGCCTAACCCATACAGAGGCTTTAGTCCAGGGGGAGCCAAAATCAAAACAATTTTTATAATTAGATAATTTTTTAATTGATTGATTGTTTGTTTATTTAATTTTTGCAAATTGCCATGCTTAGATTTAAGGAATACTTAGATTTAAGGACTAGATTACTTGAAACTTGAAAACATAGTATTGGGAGGAGGTGAGATGATAGTACATTGGGGAAACCAACTCTAATAAGATCAAGTCTACTTGGTCTCTTTAGACTGGTGAAACCAGCCGAAGCTACCGATCCAAGACCCAAGCTAGTTAGACTAGAAAATGACCTAATTTAATTTGAAAATGAAATTTCATTAAAAGGCTTTGTCAAGGAAAGGGTGGATGATCCCATAAGGCTACGGCCAAAGAAGGCCTATTGCCTCGCCAAGACCTGGAAGCCAATTTCTGAAATTCAAATTCAAATTATCTTTTGTCAAATTTGAATCTAACTCAAATTTCAAATAATTATAGATTCTAATCTGTTTTCAAAATTTCTACTTCTTAAACTTATTTCTTTTTCAAAAATCACTTAATCTATTTTTTAAAATTTCTAAACTTATTTGTTTTCAAATCTGTTTTCAAAATTAAAATAACATTTTCAAAATAAATTAAAATTCCTTTTCAAAATTAATTTTTACCCTCAAACCTGTCTCACAAAAACCTTAAGGTTAACGTGTTTGAAAACCCTAGACTGGGGTGAGACAGACTAGGAAGTGAAACTCAATTTAAGCTATCCCAACTCAAATTGGATCCAAATCACCGAAAATCCTTTATGTGTAGGAACATAAAGATTTGGACCAATGGATGTTAGATAGCGGATCCTCCAGACACATGACTGGAGACAAATTGAAGTTCACCAAACTCAAGTTCAAAAACCTGGGCTCAGTGGCATTTGGAAATAATGCTACACTCAAGGTAATTGGGTCAGGTAATATTGAACTTAAATCTAATTTCATTATTAAGAAAGTTCTATTGGTTGAAGACTTTAGTTTTAACCTACTTAGCATAAGTCAGTTATGTGACTCTGGTTATTTAGTTACCTTCAACAATTCTAACTGCCTGATTAGAAATGCACAAGACTCAGAAATCATGGTTAAGGGCACTAGGAAAAATAATGTATATACTATAAGTCTTCCCCTTATACCCAAATGCATGTTAACACAATTAGAACAATCAAAACTCTGGCATAGGAGATTAGGTCATTGCAATCTAAGAACTATCTCAAAAATTACCCAACTTGGCTTAATCAAAGGTGTCCCTAAAATTAAGAATAATGAAAACCTAATATGTGAATCCTGTAATCAAGGCAAACAAACCAAGTCTAGTCACAAATTGATCCAATCTGATCAAACCCAAACTACACTTGAGCTCCTACACCTTGACCTATTTGATTCACATGGAGCCAAGTCACTAAGTGGAAACCGATACTGCTTAGTGATAATTGATGACTACTCTAGGTTCACTTGGGTCAGGTTTCTAAAGACCAAAGATGAAACCCTGAACCTATTTAACAACTTTTGTAAATTGATTGAAAATCAAAATGATACCAAAATCAAAAGACTTAGGTCTGACCACGGGGGAGAATTCGAGAATCAAAGATTCGAAGAATTCTGTAAAGTAAATGGATATAAACACGAATTTTCGTGTCCTAGAACCCCCCAACAAAATGACATAGTAGAAAGAAAGAATAGAACCTTACAGGAAGCTGCTAGGGCTATGCTCAATGAATTTGACCTACCTAACCACTACTGGGCAGAAGCAATTAGCACAGCTTGCTATATCCAAAATAGGATTCTGCTTAATAAAAGGTTAAATAAAACACCCTATGAACTTTACTACCATAGACTTCCAAACCTACACTATCTTAGAGTCTTTGGATGCAAAGTCCATATTCTTAATACCAAAGACTATCTTGGAAAATTCCAATCCAAGTCAAACCCAGGTATCTTTTTAGGGTACTCTACAATAAGTAGAGCTTATAGAGTCTACAACAAAATAACTAAGAAAATTGAAGAAACAACCAACTTAATATTTGATGAAGAAACTAACCCAAAATCTGATAATTCTGACTTAGCTTCACCAAATACTGATCAAGAAGATAACTCTGAAACCCTAACTGAACCCTTTAATGACTTAACAATTGAACCAACTTCTGAATCAGTTGAACCAACCAATGAACCCAGAATTGAACCTATTGGACCAGCTGGACCTGAAGCTGAGCCAAGTACTAGAAAAACCAAGAAACCCAGACTCAGTCACCCAACTGACCAAATTGTAGGTGATCCAACCTTAGGAGTCAGAACTAGAGCTTCCTATAGAAATCTTAGTCAAATAGCCATGATTTCAAAGATTGAACCTAAGACTATTGAGGAAGCCCTACCTGATCCTGACTGGATCTTAGCCATGCAAGAAGAGCTAGCCCAATTTGAGAGAAACCAAGTCTGGGAGTTAGTACCTAAACCTAAGGGCAAATCCGTAATTGTCACTAAGTGGGTATTTAGGAATAAGTTAAACGATCAAGGTGAAATAGTCCGAAATAAAGCCCGCTTAGTAGCTAAGGGATTCAGTCAAGTAGAAGGGTTGGATTATGATGAAACATATGCCCCTGTAGCTAGACTTGAGTCTATTAGGATGTTACTAGCCTTTGCATCCCATAAAGGATTTAAATTATACCAAATGGATGTAAAGTCAGCCTTCTTAAATGGGCTTATTAAGGAAGAAGTTTATGTAGGACAACCCCCAGGGTTTGAGGATATCGAAAAACCCGATCATGTCTACAAACTTAGTAAAGCCCTTTATGGACCAAAACAAGCACCCAGGGCATGGTATGAAAGATTATCCAATTACCTGATCTCTAAAGAATTCAAACAAGGTCAAATTGACCCAACCTTGTTTGTTAAAATTTTAGAAAAGGATATATTTATTGCCCAAATTTACGTAGATGATATAATATTTGGATCAACTAACTCTAAATTTCTAAAAGAATTTGTAACAATAATGGAAAATGAGTTCGAAATGAGTTTAGTTGGGGAACTTAACTTTTTCCTAGGGTTACAAATCAAACAAACTAAGGATGAAAATTATGTACATCAATCTAAATATGCTAAAGAACTAATTAAGAAATTTAAAATGGATAACTCTAAAAGTATAAGTACCCCAATGGCCACAAATGTGAAAATAGATAATGACCCTGATGGCAAACCAGTAGACTAAAACTTTATAGAAGTATGATAGGAAGTCTACTATACCTTACAGCCAGCAGACCTGATATACTTTTTTCAGTAGGAATGTGCGCTAGGTACCAAACCTGTGCTAAGGAAACTCACTTAGCAGCCCTAAAACGAATTTTAAGATACATTAAGGGCAC